>CM068759.1:11783931-11911275 GCA_035084275.1 Hydrolagus colliei
TAATCCTCCAAGCAGCGAACTCTCTGGCCTCATTCCTTACACTTCCTTACACACTGAAAGGGCCAATCCAGTTACAGGCAGGCAGTTCCCTAACTCAGGGTTTTGTATTGAGGGGGATGGGGGGGGGGGGGTCCACAGATTGCACGCAAAATACTCTTTATACACACACATACATGCATACACGCACGCACGCAGAGGCACACACACGCAGACACACACACACGCACAGACACACAGATACGCACGAGCACGCACGGACAATTTCAAATTTGTGTGAAATTTGTTCAAGAGATCACTTGCAGATCTGTTTTCGATTTCCTCATCATCTGGAGTTAGCTCGAGTGCCAGAAGATGGCACGATTGTCAAATCCAGACTCCAAAAGTCACATCAATATGTACAAGATCACTCCGCTCGGTTCATACCAGGCCAGGCACTCAGTGTGGTCTGCCTCACATTACGGAATAAATGGTTTGGGAGGGGGGGGGGGGGGGGCAGGGGGAAGGGGGGAGTAATGCTGCCTGTGTGGGAGGGCAAAGGAACTGCGGCGTTTATATAAATGACACGGAAGACAAACAGGCTTGCGGGAAGGGCTGACAGAAGTCAGACTACATTCAACATAGAGACACGTGAAGCGATTCACTTTGGTAGGAAGGTGGAGTGGTAAGAAACTGAGATGGTAGGGGAAAAGGGCAATGTGAAACCCATCCCCACCACCCCCACAGTAATCTGAGACCCCCCCAACCCTACCCTACCACCACCCCCGTGGCCTCATTGGTATAAACCCAGTTGGCATCTCAATGCCTCAGTGGATAAATACATCACCCACCGTTACACAGTAGGCACAGTTTGACATTCAATCCGTACTGAATTCACAAACTGTTCACTGCAAACTGCGCTGTGCTTCAGTCTGGCCGGGCCAACAACAACAACAACAACAACATTACATTTATATAGTGCCTTTCACGTCTGGAGTAAGGCCAGTGAGGGGGTTAAAGTTCAAGCGAGGTTTCCAGCTGTCGATCATTATTCACTAGATTACAGCTCAGTCTCCACTGCCCAGGCTCACACATAAACAACTGCCTTTTGGGGTTAGGCGCTCTGGTGCGCTATCCTGTGTGAAGGACACAAGTTGTTACTGTAGAAGCCAAATGAATTGCCATCTGAAGGAGGAGGGGGAAGAAGAGCCGGGAGAAGGGGGGGAAAGGGGAGGGGAGCTTTTGTTTTAACCAAAATTGGAGTGGGTTCAGATAACATTCGCAATTCACATGAGCTCTGGGTTGAGATCACATCTGGGTTGGTTTGTAAGTACAGTTGGGTTTTCATTAGAGAGGGCGTTTTTTTTTTTGTCTGTCCACAGCTGTATTGAGCGTCCCACCCCTCCCCATCCCATCTGAAACTATTGACACACAAAGTCTTACAAAGAAAATCTGCATTGGATTAATAGACGTAAGAAATTCCACTCTACATTCAAGATACTGTACCATAAAATGTGCCATTATTCTTCAACACAGTTGGCTAGGATAATAATAGTGATAACGTTTGATAAAACTCATTTTATCAAACTTTGATAAAACTCAAACTCAAGACTGCATTTTTTTTAATGTAGAGATCCGTGGAAAGTGATCTGCCAATCGACTTAACAATCGGGTTACTGCCAGCTAAACAGAACCGTGTGGAGTCAGGAAACTTGGCTTCGGTTTCGCCCTGCGGGAATCGAACCAGGATCCTCTCGCTTGCCAGCTCTAACCACCGTGCTACAGGTTGTTTTGGTTCAATCCCTGCAAGCGACAGGCATGAAGGCGTACCAAGCTGCGGTGTATCGTATGGTCGCTTGTTTTTTACTTGCTTCCAGCCAGTGAAATCCTGTTGAATTTCCCCAACATCAAACCCTCTTTGTACAGAACGGGGAAAGTTCAAAACGCGAGAGACAATTGCTTCCGAAGCGACATTCTTTTCCGTAACTAAATAGCGCAATTTATTGGCTGAACAGACGGGACATTTGCCGCCTTGGGACGTCCTCCCGACGTGAAAGGTGCTCCATAAATGTAATTTTGTCGTTGTTGTTCACTTTGCAGCTCGTTCCATCGAACTATAGCAATAGTCCATAGCATCTGGTCGCCCCATTCTGTTCAAGTTATGGGGTGGGGGGTGAGGGAGGTGAGGGAGGAAGAGAAGTCACTGGACCCTTGGCTCAGTTTACACCTTGTGTAAATACGCAATGGGAAGCAGCATTGTCCCCCTGTGCACAAGGGCCTCGACAGTCTTTAGTGAACATCACAAAAGGCGCTGGTGGATACACAAGGCTTTATATACTGCCGCTGAGCCGAGGTGAAGGATGAAGGTTAGATGGCTGGCACTAGTTAAACTGTGGGCTTTTCGCCACTAGTCCCTATAAGTCTCCTCTGTCGTTAGTCCTGTGTGACACGAGCTTAGCAGATCTCAATCAAATTCCTAACAAACTTAGGCCGACAGTACGAAAGTGCCCGCAATTTCCTTCGGTGCGTTCAGGGGCTGCCTGGGACTGGGTGGATCTGGGAGGAAGTCGGAAGGTTTGTTGGAAATTTGTTTTAGAAACAAAAGTCTTTCGCCCCCCCCCCCCCCCACCTCCCCGCACCCGCCCCCCCACCCCCGCCACTCTGTACACGTCCTCCCTCACCCCACCAAAAACAGTTCACCAAAGCCACAGAAATCGCATCAACGTTGTCAAAGTCGTTTTTTTTATACAACGGAGCTCGGAACTGGAGACTAAACAGAAATCACAAGAAACAATACTACATGTGCAGGCTCGGGTACTGAGAGCAGAAGCTATTGTGTTTGAACAGACAACAGTCAGCGTGATTCCGTGGCACCCTGACAAGTGGAAACGCAGCCCAAAGTGTTTTTTTTGGTGGTGGTGGTGGGAGGGGGGGAGTGGAACGAAAATTCCAATTCAATAGACGCCGGTGGGCGGGCGCACAAAGGTGGCAGAGAAGGCAGCGAGTGGGGTCGGCTGATGACGGAGGCATTCACTGCTCTCCTTTGTTCAAGCCTTGCTGTAACCTCCCAGCAAACCGTTCCAGTTCTATTTTTGATGACTAAGTTCAGGACTTCTGCTTCCTTGCCAAGAGCCAGGCGTACTGTCCCGGCTTGCTGGGAGCTCGCACCCGGGGACTCCCCTATCGAGACACCTCATTGTATTATTGCCAGGACAACAATAACTTGTATGTTTGTAGGAGCGACCTTCCCCATCTCGGAGCGCTTGCCTGTTGTTGTTATACAGCACCCTCCTGTACATACGTAAACAAACAGGGGAGGAGGGGAGTGGGGGAGAAGCCACACACAGCGAGTTTGCAAGAGCTTTTGTGACAACATTGGATCCCCTCCAAGACATCACTCCACCCATCCCGCCCCCCCCCCCCCCCCAACCACCCCCACAGCCAGGCTAATCGTCTCTCCTCCCTCCATATGTGAAGTGCTTCTCATAATCCCTCCTATGCATCCCCCCCCTCCCCCACTTCCCGCCCCCCCCCCCACCCCCCAACACACACCCCCCCTCCCCACCACAGTTATTGCAGAGAGTTTAACTGTGAACCTCAGCGGCAACGCTACCGGAATTCTTGCATTTTTCTCCATTTCTATCAAGTCACTGTACTGAGCGTTAGAGTAACAATTTGCGTTTATAGAGCGTCATCCAGCCCGGTGAAGGGCGATGCGAACGTAACGTGTCAAATCGTGCAGTGGAACCATACCATCCACTGACCCCGTTTCCTCATGGCATCGCCTTGTAATACACATGGAAAAGTCACCTCCTGGCAGCTGTCTCCACAGAAGCAATAGCAGGAGACTGAGATCGGGTGGGGAGTGGGGGGGAGGGGTTGGGGGGGTGGGGGGGGGTCTTGGGGAGTAGTTGTTAATTCTCATTCTTCCCCCTATCTTCCCACTCCAAACTTCTCACGGTAGCAAAAGCTGGGTAACTTGTCCCGAGATTTTATTCCCCCCAGATCCAATAATAATAACATTTATTTTATCGTAAAACCACAACAATAAAAATTGGTCATTTCAATCCACGGCCGTTGTGAGGACGCTGCTGTGCGCAATTGGCTGCCACTTTCACGCGCAAATATACAGTCAATTCAGTTTACAGTATATTCTGTGAAGTGTTTTGAGACGTACAGAAGTCGTGAGAAGCGCTATATCAAATGCAAGGATTATTATTAATAAATCTCACATCCTACAAAATCATATTTTTGCTTTCTGTCTATTTCACCAACAACAACTTGCGTTTATACAGCGCCCTCCACGCCGGGCGGCGTCTCAGAGCGCTTCACAGTGACAGAGCCTGAGGCCGAACCAGGGGGAGGTAACCGTAAGAGCGGTCAAAGAGAAGGTCTTCAAGCGCGAACTGAAGATTGGAAAGGAGGGGGGCGAGACTAAGGGGTTGAAGGAGGGAGCTCCAAAGTTTTGGGGTTGAAAGCGAATGGTGGAGTGGAGAATTCGGGGGACAAGGAGGAGGCCAGACCCAGTAGAGCGAATTTCAAACTGCGTTTATTAAACTTTTTGAAGCTACCCAGGCCAGCACCAATTCACACCTTGGGGGATAGATTAAAAAAGTAATAATAACACAGGCAGCCTTACAGCGGTGAGACTGATGCATGTTAACACCAGCAAGGCCTTATCACAGACGCAAAAGGGAGATATCAAGACCTCAGCACTTCAAGGGAAGGGGAAAGTGTTCTGTGAAATTTGCGCCGCACAGAAAAATGTGTTGGAAGCTCAAAACAGTTCTGAAGTTTTGATGCTTCATTTGTTCCCAGTGTAACTGAATCTCTCTCCCTTGACCCACCCCCCCACCCCCTACCCAGCACCTTTTCATTCACATAATTTCTAAACCAAACCACACACACAACTTTCAGAAAAATAGAAATAAATGGTCACTCAATCCCCGACTGTTTGTGGGACACCTGTCGTGCGCAATTGGCTGCCGCGTTTCGCCCACAAAACATAGTCAATTCACTTTACAGTATATTCCGTGAAGCGCTTTGAGACGTCTCGAAAGACGTGATCAGGCGCTGTATCGAACGCAATGCTTATTATCGTTATCATCTCAAAGACAAGAGGTGAGAGCACATTTTCTGATTGTCCTACACGGTTATTGGACAGGTACGGGATCCACTGCAGAGCAAATTCTCTGGCCTCGCTCCAAGTATCCATCAAGATACCATGGTCCATCTGAAGAGACAAGATAATCCTATCTGGCTAGGCCATCTGGCACAACATATGGATTCAGATTGCATTCACCAGGGGAGTATCTGACATCACACCGCAGATATAGACCGATGTGTGGAAATAGGAATAAGATCTAATTATCTGTGCATTCCTTGCTGTCGTGCGCCTGCTTGTTTTAAGGCTAGTTCTGTAGCGATGCCCCATAATAATAATAATAATCCTTGCAGTTGATATAGCGCATTTCACATCTTATCAAGATCTCAAAGTGCTTCACAGAATATACTGTGAAATGAATATTTGTGGGCGAAACGTGGCAGCCAATTGCACACAGCAGCGTCCCCATAAACAGCCGTGGATTGAAAATGACCAATATATTTATTGTGATTTTTTTGAGAGATTATTATTAGGCGGGCATGTGGAGTAAGGAAACTTGCCCAAGGTTTCGCCCTGATCTGCCTGGATTCAAACACAGATCTTACGCTTGTAAGGCGAGTGCTCTAACCACTGACCTACAGGAGCTCCACATAGTGCATTCCCTGAACCTACCCATTAGCTCTCAGTCTTTTATCATCCTCACGGATATCTCGAGAATTTAAGCCGGAGTCCACTCCTCTACACTCATGGTTATCACAGGATGCACCACTTACACATCAGGTCACAGCCATTGTAAACCCTGTGGATTTAATCAGTTGCCTCTCGCACAGTTATCCAACAGGCACCCACACACAGTGGGGAAGCCAGCAAAGAATGTGAAAGGGTTCCTAGAAATATGAAGAACAAAAAAAAATCTCCTGTCCACAGAAAACCCACAATCACTCCACTTTACAGTAATAATCATAATCCTTGCATTTGATACAGAGCTTTTCGCACCTTATCGACATCCCAAAGCGCTTCACAGAATATACTGTGAAGTGAACTGACTATATTTGTGGGCGAAACGCAGCAGCCAATTGCGCACAGCAGCGTCCCCACAAACAGTCGTGCATTGAAAATGACCAATTTTATTATTGTGTTTTTTGGGGGGCCAGATTATTATTAGGCGTGTGTGTGTGGAGTAAGGAAACTTGCCTAAGGTTTCGCCCTGACCTGCCTGGATTCGAACACAGGTCTCGCGCTTGTAAGACAGTACACGAGAGTAGATCCTGTGAAGCACTTTGGGCCGTGTTCGAGATGTGAAAAGTGATATACTAAAATGTAAAGATTGTTAATAGTACCCTGTGCATTTGATACAGCGCCGTATCACTTTGTTGAGGCGTCTAAAGGCGCTTCACAGAATATACCGATTGCAAAGTGAATTGATTGTATATTTTGTAGGCGGAACGTGGCAGCCAATTGCACACAGCGGCGTCCCACAAACAGTCGCGGATTGAGTAATCACGTTTTATTCAGGCAAAAAATCTCAACCCTACCGTATAGAAATTCTAATTACAGAAAGAAAAATGTCATCGCAGATGTCATTGTTTTAGTTGAAGGGAAGAAGTTTGTCACACAACACAGGGGGAGGGAATGAAATCATTTGTTCCTCAGAAACAAAATATTTTCAAAACATGAAGGAATTGCCTGTCTCCACGAGTTACTTAATCAGGCAACGACTTCAAAGTCGCAACTGAGAAGAAGAGAGAAGCGTCAGTCAGGATTAATGAATGTCATCCACACTGACATCAAGTGTTCTGTGACACAGGTACAAAGAAAATCATCTCCTACGCGCACACACTGTGCTGCTGTGCAAGGACATCAAGGGCTGGAATTGGCAACATGGATTCCCAGGGACCTTTTCACTCACCTCTCTAGACACACACATATTACTGATCACACACATGCATTCACCTCTCTATCCCCTCCTCATTTACAAACCTCAGGTCTCTCAGCTATAAAACCATCCATCACAGTCACATCAGATTTGAACATGAACACCAATGCCTTGTGAGAGCTGCTCCGATCTCTTGGTGGTTTCATGGGAGTGCTCAGCCAGCCCAGATCTTTAATACGGAGGATTTTGACAGGATCTAAAATAAGCTCAGCTCCTTTGGGAGAGGGGGGGTCTCAGTTGCAGTTATCCAACCACAAGTGTAAGAGCTTGGGGGGTGGGGGGGGGGGGGGGGAGTGAATTCCATTTGGGATTCTTCAGCAAACAACAAACGTCCATTGTATCATAATTAATAGGACTGGAACTCGAAGGCAAATCAATATTTGATGGCTTCAATAAATAATAATATTTGCATGTTTGCATTTCATATAGCACTTTTCACGTCTTCTAGACGTCTCAAAAGCCCTTCACAGTATATACTGTCAAGTGAATTGACTGTATATATGTGGGCAAAATGCGGCAGCTAATTGCGCACAGCAGCGTCCCCCACAAACAGTCGTGTGTTGAATGGCCAATTTTATTATTGTAGATTTTTGGGGGAGGAATTATTATTAGGCGGAAGTGGATTAAGGAAACTTGCCGAGGATTTCGCCCTGACCTGCCCGGATTCGAACACAGGTCTCACGCTTGTATGACGCGTGCTCTAACCACCGAGCTGCAGGAGCTCCACAATGGGAGTTAGCAGTGGGTGAGAGAGAGACGAGGGCGGCCGTAAAGCATCTCCCGTGCCTGTGGGTAGCCGGGCAAAGATAAACAGGGAGAACGTGAAAACCTTTCCGCCCCCACCTCCCCTCCCCCCCCCAGCCCCACCAGAAACCGCTTCATATCTGGAGGAAGCGCAGAAACTTAAAAAAGATGAACCGTGTGATACCAGCATTACCACAGCGCCCACATCAACCAGGAATGGATTTTCTACTGTACTTTCATAAGAAAAATAAACAGAACAAAAACAGTAGTTTGTACGGGAGCCAAACCAGCTCCCAAACTTCCACTGAGGACAGGTTTTGTTTTCGAATCCAGTGGGAGGCAGCTGTAAACTACTGGAGGACGAATAAAGTCCTCATTGTTGAAATCGTAGCGCTGCGAGAGACCCATGTTGTTACACAAAGGCTGGCGTTATAGAGGGCTGCAGCGTATTGTTGAACGCGTGTGAGAAACCATTTGAAAGTCGGCAACATTAACTCCGAGTGAGGAACTCTCAACTCACAATGTGATGTGAATAATAGCGACTGCTCCCCGGCCTCCGTCAAGTCTCGCCTCAAGACTCTGCTCTTCGATGGGCCCAACGGCAACTCCTTATCCCCCCCCCCCCACTTCCCTCCCCCCCCACCTCTGTCCTCAGCTCGGGTTTGAAGTAGTAACTGTCTGACGCCTTGGGACATCCTCCTGATGTGAAAGGCGCTATACAAATGTAATTTTGTTGTTGTTGTCCCCCATACCGCCATCCCCCCCCCTCCCCCCCCATCCTCTTTCATCCCCAAATATACAGGAAAGGAGTTGCTGCCTTAAAGCGCACAAATCAGGAATGCTCACGCCTGCTCACCTATCAAGTGAAGCCTTCTCTCTTTGATGTTCAGCCCCTTCGTTTCTAACCAACATTACAACCAATGCTTTATTGCCTTCCTTCGATCGGAATCGTAACTTAATCAGGGATTAACCATCACCGGGGAGGAGGGCAGCTGTGCGCGTCCACCCTGGGAATGGCCAGGGTATCAAGGGAACAGATACTTGCTCCTTGGTGAAAAAAATTAATGGACAGAAAGAACGCGCGTCGTGCAGAAATGAACAGGGAAAGGGCAATGTGAAATCTGTTGTTTCTTGCACTTTTGTGAGCGCAGTTTTGAGCAACGCCACCTCCCATTCCAAGCGCTTCACAAAACATACGGTAAAGCCATTTCACTGTATAGTTTGTGGGCAAAATGCGGCGGCTAGTGTCAAATCGGCTCTCGCATTCACCTCCAAATATAGTCACTGCACTTTAACCCCGCCCACAACTCTGTGAAGCACTTTGGGGACATTTCGTTGCGATGAGGCGCCAATTCAGAGGCAAGGATTATTACTGTTATCACAAGTGATGCTTAACACAGAAGTCCACACACACACAAACACACGTACCAAAAAACAATTCCACTGGGGAGCGAGAGGAAACTCCATTTTATTTCAAGCAAAATGGCTTTTTTCTCAAGACACATTAAACCCAGCACAGGCCCCCTGTGCAATGTTACCAGTTTGCATGTCTATCATCGCAATAATCTCTCGTCTTCCCGGGACGTCAGGCCTGCTTTTAAACTGCACACACAATTGCATGAGTTACAAAGGTCAATGACTGTTACGAGACTGCTTCGCAGCGGTGAATAATCACACGTCTCATCTTGACTCAGCCCTTGAGCCACGCGTTAGCGAAAGGAACTCGAGTGAAATGAAATCAACATTGACCCCCTGGCACTCCCGTGGAGGACAGAAGCCGCTGGTTTAATTGACAACAAGTTTCCCAAACGTTTCAGCCGTTCCCGGCTTTCCTGGAGAGTAGATTTGAGTCAGCAAAACCTGGACCAAATCTCACACTTTATGCACATATAATCAGTAGAAAGAACATGTAAATTATGCTTGTTGGAAATACCACCACCATTCCCTTCCCCGTATCTGATGTATTTAACCCTTTATGTATATACATATTAATATTATGTACAATATATTGAAAATAAACACTTAAATTACATTTTGAAGCAGGGCCTTTTTTGTTTGTTTGTTTGTTTTCCTCTACGTAGTCACTAAGTTCCAACTGCCGTTCAGCGTTCTGCCCGCTCAAAGGAGAATTTATTGCGCAAACAAACTTCTTAGTCCTGGAAGTAAAGAGCGCCTGAGATGAATAATCAATTGGCCCCAATTTATTTTGTGAGTTTTCTTTTCATTTTTACAGAATTGTATAGAATTTAATTTTGTTTAATTGAAAAAATTTAAATCCGATGATTCTTTGCACAATCTGCACACGAATGTGGAGCTGAAACTCACTGCTGTCCGAAAAGACAGACAGCTGCACAAGAAACAGATTTTATTGTTTTGTTTTGCAACCGTTGAAAATTACCATTTGGTTACTTCAATGAATGCCAAGCGATTAAGGCAGTAATTTGCAGTGGGTAGTGGGAGGGGAGGTAGGGGGTGGGGGTGTTGGGGAGTTGAAGAGGACGGTAGAGAATGGGGAGAGAGAAATCTAGTGTTTCCTAACTAGGCATCTCTGCTATAAAGTGCAAGCTATCAGGTAAGTGAGAACAAGGCTTGCTACAATGCTACCAGTGATGGAAAAGGCAACATGACACAAACAGATAGATAAACTTTGGCCATTTGGTGATTTATGAGTGGGATGTTGGAACTCAAGCAAACTACGATACTCAAACTGCAAACGGGGAGCTCCTGCATCTCAGTGGTTAGAGCACTCGCCTTACAAGTGTGAGACCTGTGTTCGAATTCAACAGGGCAAAACCTTGGGCAATCTTCCTTACTCCATGCACACGTCTAATAATAATCCCTCCCCAAAAAGACACAATAATGAAAATGAGTCATTTCAATCCACGACTGTCTGTGGGGACACCGCTGTGCACAATTGGCTGCTGCGTTTCGCCCACAATTATACAATTCACTTTACAGTATATTCTTCTGTGAAGCGTTTTGAGACGTCGATAAAATGTGAAAAGCGCAAATATCAAATGCAAGGATTATTATTATTATACAGCAAAGTGTACTCCAAATTAGGGGGGGGTTAATAACCTAGAGGTAAACACACACATGCAGACAATTAATTTATATGTTTAATAAATGCAAGGATTATTATTATTATCCCTGGCCCCTGTTCACTCAGCTGATCTCAGCCAAGGTGTTGCGATCAGTCTGAGAACCTCAGGGTTCCCAGGAAAGAGGAGACCAACAACAGGGAAGGGTTTGCAAATCTTATCCGTAGAGTGTGGACGACAGGCAAGTACAGGATTGGGCTTCTATCGACTGCAGTGCCTCCCAAGGTCACATAGCTTGTGTGAAGTCTGAGACAGCTGCCGAACAGATCACAGGAAGAATCTGCACTGGGGGAGGGGAAGCGTTTGACAAAAACCTCAATAAAACACGGGACAACTTTCTGAGGAGGGGCCTGAACACCTTAACCTAGCAGCACGAGGTAAAAATAACAGGAGTAAAGGGGAACCGATCCATACTTTATTGCTAATAAATTGCCACCACAAATTTCTTTGGAAACTGATACGAAGGATCTTCGGTGGAACACTTCCAGAAATTTGAAGTTTGATCCATTCTGGTGAAGAGGATTTTTAAGCCCAGTGTCTGACAGCAGCGGAGATTTCCCAAACACCGTGTACATTGCAGATTATCCCTGGTTACTGAGGACAGATATTCACGGCTTCCATGTTACAGTACAGCTGTCCGAAGTCTCCGGTTACAGCAGACTGCGCTGCGAGCGTTCCACGTACAGCTGTCAGCGAGAAAGTACTGCTTAAAGCCTCCAGAACTGCAGACAACGCAGTTAGAATTGTTCTGATCTGGGGGGAGGGAAGGGGTGGCGAGGGGGGTTGAGGGGAAATATGTATTTGGAGCTCCTGTGGCTCAGTGGTTAGAGCACGTGTCTTCCAAGCTGGGGAGACCTGTGTTCGAATTCATAGATTCATAGATTCATAGAATTTTACGGCACAAAAGGAAGCCATTCGGCCCATCTAGTCTGTGCCGGCTCTTTGAAAAGAGTGATTCAATCCCACTGCCCTGCCCGCTCCCCATAGCCTAATAGACCTGTTCTCCCTAAATAAAGATCTAATTCCCTTTTAAAAGTTGTTATCGAATCAGCCTCCACCACCTTTTCAGGCAATGCATTCCAGATTCGAACAACTCGCTGAGTGAATTCAGGCAGGTCAGGGCGAAACCTTGGGCAAGTTGCCTTACTCAGCATGCGTAATAATCCCTCCCAAAAAAACACAATAATAAAATTGGTCATTTCAATCCACGACTCTTTGTGGGGACGCTGCAGTGCGCTATTGGCTGCCGTGCTTCGCCCACAAATACACAGTCAATTCACGTTACAGTCGATTCCGTGAAGCGCTTTGAGACGTCGATAAGATGTGAAAAGCGCTATATCAAATGCAAGGATTATTATTATTATTATATTTTACCAACACTACTTTCCCCCACCCCCCTTCCCCGCCCACTCTCCTGAAGGCAGTGATTCATACAGGGAAACAGTTTGCGGACACGAACTGCCTGCTTGTTCATGCGAAGCATAAACCCTCAGCGATCAGTTGAGTCAAACCGCCAGATTCTGTGCTGCATATTCTAATGTATTGTCAAAATCACAGGTGTCAGCCCATCTCTGTGGGACAATCGCTTAATAATAATAACAATCCTTGCATTTGATATAGAGCTTTTCATGTCTTCTAGACGTCTCAAAGCGCTTCACAGAATATACTGTAAAAGTGAATTGACTGTATATTCGTGGGGGAAATGCACGAAATAATTCTGTTATATGGTTTTTTTTGACGGATTATTATTAGGCGCGTGTGCGTGGAGTAAGGAAACTTGCCCACGGTTTCGCCCTGGCCTGCCTGGATTCGAACCCAGGTCTCTCACGTAAAGCAAGTGCTCTAACCACTGAGCTACTCCTCTTGTCTCCTATTTAGAAGGTGGTGAGTTCCCCTCTCTCCTTCTTTTCCGACAGCGCCACGGGATCTTTGAAATCCACCTGAACAGGCAAACGGGATCTCGGTTTAATGTCTCATCCGAAGGATGGCACCTCAGATAACGCAACCACCTGCGCCCCCTCCCACATCGGTAGAAGTTACCGATGAGTCCATCGAAGAGGAGAGTCTTGAGGCGAGACTTGAAGGAATGTATCAGACTATATAGAGGTTCTCACTGCTAATATCAGACCTTGGGACGTCCTCCCAACATGTGCTTTTGTTTTGCGAGCTGCCTGACATCACTGCGGAGGCTGGCAAGAGGCTCAGGGAGCGAGGTTAATTCTCACACAGCAACTCCTCACCCACAATCATCCGTCCTGCAGGTCTGTCAATTGCATTTGGGGGATTTGGGGCCAAAAAGAAGAAGAAGAAGAAGGAGGAAAGAAGAGATGAGGAGAAATGTTTTCACTCACGGAGAGTTTTTGGGAGATCGAACGCTCTGCCAAATAAGAGTCAATTTCAAGAGAGAAATAGACAGGTAACAGCAACAATTTGTATTTGTATAGTGTCCCAGAGCGCTTCAATGTATGACATAAAGGTTGGAGGCTTGAAGAGCTTAGGGCCAGACAATAATAATAATCTACGCGCTTGATATAGCGTCTTATCACATCATCACATCATAATAAACCCTCACAAAAAAAATAATTAGGTCACTCAACCACGACTGTTTGTGGGGACACTGCTGTGCGCAATTGGCTGCCCACATTTTGCCCACAATTCTACAGTCAATTCACATTGAAGCGCTTTGAGAGGTCGATAAGATGTGCAAAGCGCTATATCAAATGCAAGGATTATTATTATAACTGGATGGACAGTCCTCTGAAAACTGCTTACTTACACAGCAAGCTCTCACTGTGTGGAAAGTGTACAGTATCAGATGGGGTGGGTGGAGGTGGTGGCGGGGGGGGAGGGGGGGGGGGGGGGGGGGCGGGGGGGGGGTGCGGGGGGTGGGGGGGTCACAAATTATGGGCCATTCCTGGGTCCCTCGCTGGGAGATGTGGAGGTGAGACGGGGCACCCGGCTGGCATTGATTAAACTCAGCGCAGGCCACGCAGTGAACTTTGGACGCTCCAAGTTGGTGATGGCTTCAACCCAAGGCACGCAGAGGAAGCAACGCTGCCAATTCATGTCGACTTCAAGAAAATGCACGACTCAGCTTCTCAAGTGAGGAGTGGATATGACCTGTTCCCCGGATCGTATAATCACATGAGCATCAGGTGGGGGAGTGTTGGGAGGCGAGGGGGGAGAAGAGAAGAATGACTTACAGTACATCCTCGTTACTCAGCAATTACCGGTTGGTATCATTGTAACTTTAGGGCAGGGAAGCCATGGACCCAAATAAAAGTTTTGCCCCCGCAACCAATCATTAACTCGTGTGCGGTTGGCAATGCTCCGTAATACTGTTCCCTCGGACATTCACTCACTGTCAGTCGATTCCCAACTGACAGTGAGTGGGGGGGGGGGGGGTGGTGGGAGGGGGGGGAAGAGGGGAAAGGGAAGAGAGTTGGAAATAGCCTCAAATACTAGGCACTGGCACGTCTGGACGGTCAAATCCTTGCTGTATCGAACGCAAGGATTGTCCCCTTTCCATCGTGTGCGTCGATAAAGGGGGCAGATGAGCAAACGTTTCTTTCACAAACAGCCATTAAACTCAATTGGTTTCCAGGAGTAGTATTGTCTTTTATTTTAAATAAACCCACTCCCCCAGCACCCCACCCCCTGTCATCTGGAGTCACTTAATTATTGTTGGCGCTGGCTGGGCCCGGTTTGAAGGAGTATTTACGTTAAACATTGCAATTACTCTACTTCAAATTACTGGCAATCATTAAGAAAAGAGGGATTTGGCTTGACTGCACAGTCAATTACACACTCTCACCAAATCGGGAGAGGCAGGGTTTTGATAAAGCTTGAATCACCTCTTCCCTGGGGCAAGGAAACTGTGATTTTTCCCAGCAATAAGATACATATCCTTCCTACGTCTTTTAAAAACTTTTCAGATACTGGAGCCCCTGTCGCTCAGTGGTTAGAGCGCCCGGCTTACAAGCGTGAGACCCGTGTTTCAAATTCAGGCAGGTCAGGGCGATACCTCGGACAAGTTTCCTTACTCCACACGTCTTATGATAAGCCGTCAAAAAAAAGGCACAATAATAAAAATTGGTCATTTCAATCCATGACTGTTTGTGGGGACGCTGCTGTGCGCAATTGGCTGTGGCTGTGGCCCACAAATATACAGTCAATTCACTTTACAGTACATTCTGTGAAGCGCTTTGAGAAGTCGATAAGATGTGAAAAGCGCTATATCAAATGCAAGGATTATTTTTATTAATACCGTGAATCTGAATGGGAATCTTCCTGGCAAAGATTTAGGGAGAGCTCTCCTCAAAGGCTCAGTGGATAGATGCCTCACACAATGTATTATATCAGTCGAATTCAGATGCATTAAGTTTGCGGAACAAAGGGAGGAGGGGGGGAGGGAGGGGAGAAAGAAAAACACTTGTGCTATACTGGTGAGTCCTCCTGATAAATAAATAACCAGGGGAAGAATAATGACAATTTGATTGGGACAGGAAGTGATCAGCGTCTGAAAGCCAACACTCAAAATCTTCAGGAGTACCAGTGAGGCCATTTCAGCAATCAATCAATCCTGACTACAATGTGTTCTTTACACACACTTCACCACTTCCCCACCATCTCACAGTAAACCCAGTCTCCTTCCTCAATGCCTCTCCATGTCACCTCAAAACACCCTGGTCTCTGACTGTTCTATGTCCTCATTCTCACCATTCCCGGAGACAAATTGACCCGAGCGGTGATCGAGCCCTGCCAGCTCCCGACAGAGAGGATTAATAATAATCCTTGCGTTTGATATGGCTATTAATATTTATATATACTGTAGATTGTCCAGAATCCCCAAAAGCTGGCACTAACATAAGAGATACTTTGTTCACTTACAATTTATCACTGACATTTTATTTTAAAATAATCAGTCTTGGGAGTCCTGTGGCTCAGTGGTTAGAGCGTGAGACCTTACGAGCGTTACAAGCGAGACCTGTGTTCGAATCCAAGCAGGTCAGGGCGAAACCTTGGGCAAGATTCCTTACTCCACACGCCTAGTAAAAATCCCCCCCCCCCCAAAAAAAATACAATAATAAAAAACGGTCATTTCAATCCACTACTGTTTGTGGGGACGCTGCTGTGCGTAATTGGCTGCCATGTTTCACCCACAAATATGCAGTCAATTTACTTTCCAGTATATTCTGTGAAGCGCTTTGAGACGTCTAGAAGACGTGAAAATTGCAAGGATTATTTCTATTAGTCGTAAGTATTTAGAACATTAAGTCAATCATATTGCTTCTCCAGCGCATCTCAACCAGACAATGCAGGACGGGAAGCAAAATGCACATTTGTACATTTCTCTCTCTCTCTCTCACTCGCTCTGTTAAAAAAAAAGTATATTTTCCTAACCCCTTCCCTGCACCCCTAACTTAACATGCAAAATGTAATCCCTTTACATTTTTTCCTGCCACGCATCAGATACACCAGTCAATGAGATCATGCTACAATAGCAATTAACAAGAACAGAGCCCAGTAACTGAGCTGTCAATGGTTCCAGCTTAGCACAGCACAAATATGAGAGCGAGAGGGAGGGAGAGAGAGGGGGGGGGGGGGGGGGGGGGAGATACAGCGTAACAGAGAGGACGTACACAAAATGTCACCTGTAAATAACTAAGCTCGAGGATGTTTTCGTTCAGCTCGTTACTTGTCCTTCGAAAAATCCAGCCGAATGGTAGAAATTGGCATTACGGCACTGGTTCATCTTTCCTTCCGCGTTAAATGGAAGCAATTACCATTAATCTCTTACATTCATCGGATCTGATGAGATCAGCGGTCTCGCAAGGTCAGTAAGACACACCGTATAGATGCTAACCGAGCTAGTTCCCTGGTTAAAATCCAAGGTTAGCAAACGTATGAATACGGAGTACTGTATCTGTGCGTCATCAGAGCAAGGTGCGAGTCACATTATAACTAACGTAGAATTTTCCATCAGTGAGGTTACTTACCCCTCTCTTCCACCAGCGTCCACACACACACACAGGGGCCTGTCCTCAGCAAACACAACAGAACAACAACAAAATCACATTTATATAGCGTCTTTCACGTCAGGAGGACGTCTCGAGGCGCTGGACAGTCATTGTTTCAGACAGAAAGCAAAGGGAATTGATTGTCAATAAGACTACAAGACAACAATTCCGCTGCCAAATGTACACGCGGTTTATTTTTGGCTAGCTGGGTGTCTGGACCTCTGTCACTCCGCTTCAGAGAAACAAAAGCAGCTAAAAACGCCGGGCTGGGCTGAGCTGGGCTGTCATCAAACGCTTTGAGACGGAGATAAGATGTGAAAAGCGAGATATCAAATGCAAGGATTATTATTGTTATTCTTATTATTATAATTATAATAATTATTATTATTATGGCTTTGTTAGGTGTGAGAGTGACTAACTGGTGAGGTAATGATCTCAGTCACACTGTTAAATGGTTCCGTAACCAGGAAAGTTAGGTGACCTAACTCAAGACATTCCCGACGCTGGCCTGGGAGCAACATACCCCGAGTACGCTCACATGGGGAGATATATATATATAATATATAATAACAATAATCCTTGCATTTGATATAGTGCTTTCCACATCTTATCAACATCCCAAAGCGCTTCACAGAATATACTGTAAAGTGAATTAACTATATATATATTTGTGGGCGAATCGCGGCAGCCAATTGCGCACAGCAGTGGATCGAAGTGACCAATTTTATTATTGTGGTGTTTTTGGAGGGATTATTATTAGGCATATTATTAGAGATGGAGAACAATAGAAGGAGTCCTATTGAAAAGGTAGAAATTCTACACCTAACCCACCTTTCCGTTGGGATATCTCCCATTCTAAAAAGTCCATGGCTCCCAGTCCCACATCCACGACCCACATTCCCAATTATATCTCTGTAAACTCTGATATGAAAATGCAAGGATTATTATGATTTCATGCAATTAGATATGCAAAGGATTAAACCATCCTTAAAAAATGCATTTGCTCAATATCACACCGCATCCTTTCCATCTTAAAACAAGCATTTCCTTTCCAATTATCTGATTTGTTAGTTCCAGGTCAGCGATGGTAATTCAAATCCAGTCATCCGCTGATCTCAGGTTTCCGATGACTGAGTAAAAACAGACTGATTCACCCTAACCCACAGTTAAACACAATGAGCGAGGTAGGATTCAAATCCTGATACACGTGAGGTAAAAGACGCTTTTAATAGAATTAAAACTGTCTCCCCATTTACAGTAGTTCCATCTTGTTAGAAGTGAGTAGGACCCCTACAAACTGAGCCCTGAGGGAGGAGAGAAAAAGAAGGGTATTGACTAGATTGTATTGACGAGTAAAGTAGCCATTGATTTCCACCCCCCCCCACCACCACTCCCCACCTCCTACCCCCCCCAACCCACTCCATGGTCATGGGGAATAATACAATGCAGGACAAGACACGGGTAAAAAAATTGGAAGAATCGTTACAATTTGACCAGTGAGATCCTCACAAATTCCCAGTTTCTCACTTTCAGCCGCTGGTCAACGCTTTGGGACGTCCTCCCGACGGGAACGCCGCTGCACAAAGGGTAATTTGTCTGATTTGTTGTGCTACTCATGAAGTTTATCCAATTTGCTATAAACGTTGATAAGGTACGCTGTAGAATCTATGAGGCTTAATGGAGTGGGGTTGGTGGAGTGGGGGGTGGGGGAGAGAAAAAGAGACCGAGCGAGGGAATTCAATTGCACAAATTGTGTTTAAGTCAGATTCAGCCAAATATTGTGTGTATTCTTTTAACTGTTCCAAGAATCTGATGGACACAGAACGTCTGATGGGACCACTCGGAATGTTAACGTTCAAACGATCGTCAGATCAGCAACACAAAGGGGCTATTCGCTCGTCTCTCTCCCTCCACGGCCAAATAGTAAAAACAGAGGAACAGGGGCATGGAAAAAGTACTCCAGAGTAAGTAACCCGGAGAGGTGCAAGGTAAATGTATTTTTCTTGGGAAAGTATCTGGACCGAAGTGTGCGGCCTCTTCCCGAGCCAGGAACAAAGATTATTTTGGATCCGAGCTGCAGCTGGCTTTGAATTTCACATTGACAGGAGCTACTGTAAATAAGCTTAAATCTATCCGACATGCAAAGACATTCCACCCTTAAAACCCCCAAACGGGAGGCAAGTGCAGTATAATACCGCAATGGACTTTTTTTTTTTGTTTGGAAAGTCGGTTTAGTTTTTTCTTGCGAAAGGAGGGGAGACGAGAGGAGAAGAAAAGGCCATTTGCTTCAGCAGTCGCCCTTCCCTAACATGGCAAAGTAAATCAACCTAAATAGGGGATGGGGGGGGGGGTTTATCGCCAATACGACAGCCAGTAATTATTGGAGTTTCCGTGTATCCATGTTATGGAGTATTCTCCCTTCACCTCTGGAGGCAACGACTTGCGCAAAGGTCCAATTTGCACAGGCACTGCCCACCCTCTGAGGCTGCCAAGCTAAGGTGTGCAAACCTAGACAAGGCATTTGCCCATCGGTTCAACGACAACCTCATGCGCAGTCGTGTCTCGGACTGCTTAACAGTGGCAGAGAGCGCTTTCATTTATTATTTTAAAAATTAAATGGGTGGGGGGGGGCGGGGGGGGAGTGACGGGGAATAGAAGAATCCAAATACAGAGTTGGAGGAGGAGACAAAACAAGGAATGGTGTGTAGGGCACGAGGTATTACAATGGAGGTGGAGGAGGGGGGGAAAGAAACTTGTGGAAGCTCCAACGGTTTGATGTTGTTGGCGCTAAAATATCAACAGAAACATTACAATATTGCACAAGCCATCGCTGCCAAATCTGGATGCCATTAAAATAGACAGCCACTGATTCATAATAACAACAACAAAATTACATTGGTAGAAGTGCCTTTCTTGTTGGGAGGACGTCCTCAAGGGCTGAACAGTCAGGGGTCAGGACCCGAGCATGGGGTGGGGGAATGGGACGGGGCTGGGATGAGGGAGGGCAAGCGGGATAGGACAGCGGCCGAAGGCACGGTCGAAGAGGAGGGTCTTGAGACCGGTCTTGAAGGAGGCGAGGGAGGGAGCGAGGCGAAGGGATTGTGGGACGGAGTTCCAAATTGTTGGGGCAGAGAGGCTGAAAGCCTGGCTGTCGATGGTGGGACGGGTCGGGCATGGCGTAGGCCGGAGTCCGCTGAACGGAGGGAGCGGACAGGTTGATAGGGGAGCAGTACAGTAGTCATAATAGTCCTCAATTGTGACTTTGCAGTCGATGCCTGAGTAAAATTTTCACTTCCATTTGGATATTGCATTATGTACAGTACATCAGTTACAAGCTACAGAATGAGCAAAGACATTGGCTTTCCCCATTACTCATAACACAACGAAAGAGCGCAAGATCAAACGTCCCCAGAAAACCACACTCGAGACAACGAATGACATTCCTTACATACAACGCCTTATCAGGTCGTGAAAACATCTGAAGAAGCACTTCGCTAGATTTCACTGTAAAGTATAGTGGACTGTGCATTTTGGAGGTGAACACAATGCAAATTTGCTCCCAGCCAGACCTCACACTGTTTAAGTGAACAAAGCATTTAATCGAAGGGAATTGTTGACTCGGAGGAACTGCCTTCTGCAATACAAGGATTATTAGTATTACAACTACAACTAGAAAGTTTTATTGACGTGTTTACCAGTAATATTTTATTACCGTGTGTAACAAAAATAGACTTGCAAACAGGTAAAGGTCCAGCAGTCCTTCCTGGAAATTACATAGAAACGGATTAGAAACCCAACAGCGCTGTGGTTAGCTGCTGCGCATTCGGGAACTGGTATAGCTGATTGTCAACTAACACACAAACCACCAGGAAGTGAATGGCCACTTTAATTAGACACCATACAGCACGTAGCTCATTCTACTGTACAAAATACTTTCCAGTTAGACAGCGCGGCTGGGGTGGGGGAGGGGAGTGGGGGGAGACGGGGACTTTTTGCACCTTCTATGAAACCTGTTGCAAGCCAGACGAGAGGACATCACAACAAAAAGAGCGCCTTTAATAATAAGTAACAAGTGATAATAATCCTTGCTTTAGTATATAATCCATGCATTTGATGATAGCGCTTTCCACGTGTTCTAGACGTCTCAAAGCCCTTCACAGGATACCCTGTAAAACGAATTGACTGATTCAATTGACTGGAACGCGGCAGCCAATTGCGCACAGCGGTATCCCACAAACAGAAGTGACCAATACATTATTGTTTTTTTTTGTGGGTGGGGGATTATTATCAATCATGTGGAGTAAGGAAACTTGCCCAAGGTTTCGCCCTGACCTGCCAGGAATCAAACCCGGGTCTCCCGCTTGCGAGGCGAGTGCTCTAACCACTGAACTACAAGACTCCTTGCATTTGATATAACGCCTTATCAAGTCTTCGAGACGTCTCAATGCTTTGTGTAGAATACACTGTGTATTTTGCTCTTGGACAAGTAATGAATTTAAATTCTAAATCCCTTGCAATGACGCCAACTTTACACTGAAGCGCAAATTTTCACACACATTACACACATTTTTCCATACACAGCACAGACAGTGAGGATGTGTCTTATGCTGTAATTGTATCTCAGGGTTCAGATAACCTTTGAGGACTGTTTCAGCTACTCTCCCTTCTCTCCCTTTTATAGACGTCACCTGAAACCCTCCGTTTGGTTACACTCCCAGGTATCCATATTTAGTTTATTGCCCCCCCCCCCCCCCACCCCACCCACCCACCACCCACTGGGAATTTCACTGATAAAACACAATTTCTACTGTGCAAATACATTTAGTGGATCACAACTATACGTGGTAAAGTCTATTATGAGAGAATAAATTGTATAAAACTGCTCTAATTCCTTATCCAGCAATTTAATTCATTGAAGTCATTCAGCCATTGTTCAGATCCCTGATCGCTACCCTGCCTTAAGGGCATTACGTAAATGCAAGTCATTGTTCGTCCAAATATTTTCCTTTTCCTTCTCCCCCCCACCCCTCCGTAAAATATATTAAATACAGTACTGTAATTGATTTTGCTTTTAAGAGAAATGTTTCGATTTGTTTGGAAACGCATTTGCCAAATTGCTTCACGGTTATCGATGGCAAAAATCAAATCAATCCAAAGTTCTAGCTCAACTCTCACCCTCCCCTATCCTCCACCCTCTGGATTCCACAAATATGCAGGCAATTCACTTGACAGTGTATTCTGTGAAGTGCTGTGAGATGTCCAGAAGACGTGGAAGGCGCTTTATCAAAATGCAAGGATTATTACTTATTAATGCAAGGACTATTCCAACCCGCAGCTGTCGGTAGCTGCCAAACGCAAAAGATTATTTAAAGGTAATTTGTTGATGTGGGTGTCATTCTAATTCCTCCAACCATCATACCCATTGGTCAGAGGTGAGGAAGTGGCTGTCTGTGCAATCCTCGGATTGTAAAATATCCGTCTCAACACAGCAGCAGACACGACGACACCAACAAAATTACATTGGTGTAAAACACCAACCAGACAGTGAGGCAATGGACTATTTGGGGTTGGGACAGGTAAAGAAAGAGGAGGAAGAAATGAGCCACAAAGGACTAACGACAGGGTCAGAGCGAGCGCGCTGATTCAGCCTTAGTTTTCCCAATCCCCGAGCGAGAAACATAAAGGAGGGCAGCAACTCCAAATACCAGCGTCAAGATCAGGCTTGTCCGCATTAGGGAACGGAAGGCGCAGTTTCAACCAGAGGGGGGAAAAAAAGAAATAAAAGAAAAGTTTGTATGCACAGAGAGAAAGAACCATAGGGTTTCAGTGTCCAGGGACAGATTAGACCTTCTGTGAACAAACGTACACTCAAATGTTAGGCAACATATGTAGTAGTCAATTCACTTTACAGTATATTCTGTGAAGCCCTTTGAGACGTCTAAAAGACATGAAAAGCACTATATCTAATGCAAGGATTATTATTATTCCTCTCACACAGTGAAATCTGCTCTAGCAACTGTGTGTGAGAGTAGTATTGTGTGTGTGGGGTGGGGGAGCAAATTAAAGAGAGAGATGTGACCAATACTGTCAATACAATGGAGCTATGCAACTGAATCCCAGCAGAAGGATGTCTCAAAGTGCTTCACAGAATTTACTGTAAGGTGGAGTGACTGTGTATCCTGTAGATGGAAGCGCTAGTCGATTTGTGCACAGCAGTGTCCCGCAATCAGCCGCGCTTTACCAATTTTATTCCAACGTGGGGAGAAAGTTTAAATTCTTTCCCAGTGTAAGTCGAAATATTCAACTCAAAGAAGAGGCTCAGACACTCCACCTTTCTGGAAGGATTGCGAAAGAGGTTTGCGCTCTCTCATCGCTGAACTATGCGTACCTTTCTTCACTAAACCGCAGAACAAAACCCATCTGTTTACCCAACATTTCCTCGCTTGTACAGCGTTTCATTTTATATCCAATGTGTGACCTTAACCAACACACACACACACACAAAAAAAAACAGGGTAAGTAATTTCACGGAAAAACTGCCTGTACGCCATTGTTTGTGGAGATGGTTGGTAAATTGACACCTTTTTGCTGCATCCACACAATAAGGCCTGTGCGCACAAGCAAATAATAATCATCCTTGAGATCTTATCGACGTCTCAAAGCGCTTCACAGAATAGCCTGTAAAGTGAATTGACTGTATATTTGTGGGTGAAACGCGGCAGCCAATTGCGCACAGCGGCGTCCCCGCAAACAGTCGTGGATTGAAATGATCAGTTTTTATCACTGTGTTTTTTTTGGAGGGATTATTATTTGGCGTGTATGCGGAGTAAGGAAACTTGCCCAAAGTTTCGCCCTGATCTGCCTGGATTCGAACACAGGTCTCACGTTTGGTAAGGAGAGCGCTCTAACCACCGAGCTGCAGGAGCTCCACAAAACTAACTTGAATGAATGGAGCATAAGGTTGTCTTCCGTTGGAAGTATGGGGCACAACAACACTGTATGTGAATACTTTATCGTTCCAAAAATACTTTATCGTTAAAAAAAAGACTATTTTCTGCACCGTAGAGGGAGGAAAGAGCAGCTCCCCATCTCAGCTCGGCTCAGTGTATCATACACAGCTGTGAACAACTCCCAACATTACACGAATGGTCGGTCACTTCCAATCCTAGAAGCTTTGATGGTGAGTAACGGCAGACAAAGTCACTATGAAGTCACAGCCAAATGGTCAAACGGTTCTAACTTTTCTCACACACACACAGCCTTCCAGCTGCCCAGCTAACAATAATAAAATAATAAAAATAATTAAAACAATTATTATTATTGAAGCTCAATCCGAAATGGAGCTAAATCGCCTGAGATGGGGGGAATCCTCCCCCCATCTCAGGCGATTTAGCTCCATTTCGGATTGAGCTTCAATAATAATAATTTTTTATTATTTTTATTATTTTATTATTATTAGCTGGGCAGCTGGAAGGCTGTGTGTGTGAGATCCTCCCCCCATCTCAGGCGATTTAGCTCCATTTCGGATTGAGCTTCAATAATAATAATTGTTTTAATATAAATTGCATTGATTTGACCCAGCACTTTTCAATTCAGGGCGAAACGTCCTAAAGTGCTTCACAGGATTTACTCTGAAGTGTAAGCAACTGTGTGTTCTGTAAAGCGAACGCAGCATCCAGTTTCGCGTGACAATGTCTCGCAAGCTTTGAGATGTTGTCTCCCGTTCTCTCTTTCCACATTCCCCCATCAATCAAATCTTGTTTGTGCTTATTCCCCCCCCCCCAAAAAAATACTAATAAATAATCCTTGCGTTTGATATAGCGCTTGTCACGTCTTCTAGACGTCCTAAGGTACTTCACAGACTATACTGTAAAGTGAATTGATTTGTGGGCGAATGCGGCAGCCAATTGCGCACAGCAGCGTCCCACAAACAGTTATGGATTGAATTGACCAAACCATTTTTTTTTGGGGGGGGCGACGGTGGCGATTATTATTAAGCATGTGGAGTAAGGAAAGTTGCCCACGGTTTCACCCTGACCTGCCTGGAATTGAACCCAGGTCTCTCGCTTGTAAGGCGAGAGCTCTAACCGCTGAGCTACAGGACTCCATTACCAGATCAGAGACATTGCCGGAGAAACATAGAAATTCAGAGATAGTCAGCACTCCAGATTTCGCAAACCTTCTATACCCCGAGTTAACATTGCCCTATTGAGAGAGAATACAGTATTGTACTCGTACCTTTATTTGCTAGTCCACATCACCTTTACTTACACTGAACAGTGTATTAAATCCCCTACACACACACACACCGCCTCTACACCAATGGTTTTTACTGTCGAGTTGATCGACTGACTTTTATCCAAAAGAAATGATGACATGAAATGACAAGCACAAACACTCTGAAAGTGATCACCAGGTAACGCATGACTCAAGGCAGGATTACTCATTCCAAGCCAGTCTCTGCAACACCCCCACTTCTTTCAACACCTCTTAATAACAAGATTGAATTCCTTCTCATCTTATTTTGTAATATACAGCACTGGACATATATATGTGTATGTGTTTACAGTAGCATGCCTTCTCTAGCTTACTGCAAAAGCACTGATCTGACCAATTAGTTAATCATTGCAAAGCATTTCAACAAGTTACCAAAATGTCCATTAGAATTCGCTGGGGGAACAAAAGGAATTTGCTTAGGGTTATAGGAAACAATTGGAACTGGTTTTGGAAACAACAACAAAAGAAACAGATCACAGACCAACACAAAAAAAATTCTGCCAAGATCAGAGGGAGGGAGGGAGGGAGGGAGGGGAGAAATCAGTTTAAAAAATCATTTTAATTAGAAAGTGCCCTCTTAATAAGGATTACAAATCTGCTTTTGAAATGAAGCATTCACTGAATCCGACAGGGAAAAGGATTTGTTAAAACAGACTAACTAATGGACTGACTGACTGACTAACTAACACACTAATATTAAGATCGACAGCCTGAAAGCAACCTTAAAGAAGAAAACTAAAGAGAATGGGGGAGTGTGTGGGAGGGGGGGGGCAACTAGCTCCACATTCCACTAAAACACATGGAAAACACAGTTTCCAATTGACATGGACACGTTTATCGAACCCACAGTTAAGTTAAGTGAGTGGAGTTTAAATTTTTGTAATGAAGGGGGGGGGGGGGGGAGAAAGCCTATTTTAAAAAAAACCACATGTGATCCAAAAAAAACAATCCTCGAGATTTCATTCCTCTTCGGAGAGTCGATCGGGGAAACAAAGTTGCTTTTTTTCACACAACAAAAAACAAAAAAGTGGGCAAAAAAGAAGTTTTGTTTTTAAAAAAAACTGAGATCAAAGATTTACAAACATAGTCCACTGGCAATACAGTATCACATACCGATTGCAGATTACATTTGAAATTAAATGACACTTTAAAAAGTTTCTCCCCCAGTTTCTTGTGGGATTGGAAACTCTCTCTTCCCTCCCTCTGTGTGTCTATCTCTCTCATTCTTTTTTTACTCTCACTGCACAGAGCAAAAACACACACACACACACAGTCAGTCACGCACACACAATCCCCTTGTTATCAAACATAAGTTAAAAGTTATTGCTGGTGATCACTCTCCAGCCAAAAGTCAAGACTTTATTTTAATAAAAATGTTTCATCTCTCTCTGTGTCTCTTTTCTCTCTGTGTGTCTCTTTCTCTGTGTGTGTGTGTCTCTCTCTGTGCCTCTCTCTCTCTGTATCTGTGTGTGTGTAAGTTGGGAGATAATTCAAAAGTTAGTACAATAGTAGCAGTTTCTTACCTCTCAGCCATTTTTGTTACATGTCAGGAACTGAAGCCTGGAGAGAGAGAGAGAAAGAGATGTGTGTGTGTGTGTGTGTGTGTGGAGAGTAGAGCAAAAATCTCCTCCCAACCCCAAACTGCTCGATAATGTGTGTAATCTGATCCAGAGCTCTGCTCTCACTCAGCCTTCACAAGGAGAGAGAGAGAGAGAGGCAGAGAGAGGGAGGGAGGGAGGGGAGTGACTGGAGATACACAAAGAGACAGAACACTCCCAGCTTTCAGCCACACAAAGCCATGTATCTCAGTCACCCTCTGCTGGCAAACAAAACAAACTCTACCCACGTTGCATTGTTTTTTAAAAAAAAACCCTGTTGCTCAGTGCAATAAATAGTTCATCAAGAGATCTTTTTTTTTCATTACTAGCATTAAGAATACCTTGGGCAAGTTTCCTTACTCCACACACGTGCGCGCGCGCGCGACCGATAGGAATCCGTCCCCCCCAAAAAACCCACAATCGTAAAAAAAATTGGTCAATTTCAATCCACGACCGATTGTGGGGGGGACGCCGCAGTGCGCAATCGGCTGCCGCGTTTCGCCCACAAATGCACAGTCAACTCGTTTCACAGAGCATTCCGTGAAGCGCTTTGAGACGTCGATAAGATGCGAAAAGCGCTACATCAAATGCTAGGATTGTATTAGAATGTGATAATAATCCACACATTTGATAAAGTAATAATATAGCGCCTCGTCGCCGCGTCACGACGTCTCAAAGCGCTTCACAGGGTATACAGCACTGCACTGTAAAGTGGATTGACTGTGTGTTTTGTGGGCAATACACGGCAGCCTTCCAAGTGCATCGAGTGACTAATATTCCTTTGGGGGAGGAGGTTATTACCTGGTTATTACAATTAACAACCGGGTTCCTACTCGCTGTTGGGCAATCAGAGGTCTACAAGGAAAGCAGAGTAAGGAAACTTGCCTGTCTAGGAAACAGCAACAACACAATTGCACTTGCACAGCGCCTTTCACGTTAAGAGGATGTCCCAAGGAGCTGGACAGTCACTGCTTCAGACCCGAGCTGAGGATGTGGGGGGTGAGGTGTGGGGGGGTGTGGAAGGGGAGGATTTGGAGTTACCGATGGGTCCATCGAAGAGGAGAGTGCCCTGACTGCACCCTGGCTCTCTTCCTCTTAACCCTCCCCACCTTTCCTCCGTGTTCATCCCCACCCCCTACTCCCCCCTACTCCCCCCCCCCCACTATCCACTCATTCACCGGGTTTATCCAAACTGACGCCGAAGGATTTGCCTTTTTGGAAACGGTAGTTTTCTGCAGATCTGGTGAAACGAGAAGAGAGAGAGGAGTTTTGTTTTGTACACTCCAGGGTTGGTTTGAGAGTTGGTTTCAGTGATAGCCCGAGGGGCTGGCCGGCCGGAGCGGAATCTAAATCGTTTCATAAACCAGAAACCAGGATCAGCAAGTTAACAAAGAATACAAACTGCAGGAACAAACTTGCAAATACTGTGCTGTGCTGGACTATGTTAGTAATTTACCATTTGAAAAGTTTGGCTCTGACTGTTTCACCCAACCCTCAAATTACCGTAAGTCGAGCAGTGACTGGTCTACAAGGGAGCGCTCAATCTCACAGTGTCCAGTAAATGCATCTGGTGACTGTGGCTTAATATCTTGTGGCTTATTATCCTCGTTCAACAGCAAATTCACGCAGTTATTATAGCCTCTGATAATAATAATACTTGCGTTTGATTTAGCAATTTTCACGTCTTCTAGACGTCTCAAAGCGCTTCACAGAATATACTGTAAAGTGAATTGACAGTATATATTTTGCAGTTGAAACGCAGCAGCCAATTGCGCACAGCAGTGTCCCACAAACAGTTGATCATCAATTTTATTAGTGTTTTTTTGGAGGGATTATTATTTGGCAATTATTACTAATACATATTGTTTACCAAGCAATAAGTAGGAACACAGTTGATTAGGTCGATTGGCAAATTGGCATTTCACTGAGAATCCTTATTATCAGGATAATTATTATTATTATAATCCCTTCAAAAATATATATTTTTTAAAAACTGGTGACTCAATCCCTGACTGTTTGGTGAGTCAATCGAATCTCTGCGGGACACTGCTGTGCGCAATTAGCTGCCGCATTTCACCCAAAAAATTCAGGGTCAATTCACTTTATAGCATATCCTGTGAAGCGCTTTAAGCTATCTCAAAGGCGTGATAAGGCGCCATATCAAATGGAAGGATTTTTAATAGTAAACTACGCTATACATTGAATTCTGTGACAGCTCTTTTTGATGTCTTCCTGAAGGCTGTATCAAATGCAAGGATTAGAATAATTCTTACATTTGATGCAACTCCTTATCATTTCAAGGAGACATTCGAAAGCTCTTCACAGACAAAACTGTGAAGTCAATTGACTGTATATATTTGCGGGCAAAATGCGGAAGCCAATTACGCACAGCAGTGTCCCACAAACAGTCGTGGAATGAGTGACCAAATTATTATGATTGTGATTTTGATAACTACTGTCACTTAAAATAGCATTCGAACGCTTTGAATGCCCCCACCCCCACCATAGATGCCGCTTCCTCCTTTGAAACAGGATATTCTCCCCAGCCGCCTCTCTCCTAACCCCCACCCATTGCTCCTAACTCCTGATACATACAGAACTCTGCCTCTTTAAAAAGCATGTGACTGAGAAGCTTGCTAAGTGTCTGGCTGCCCACCAGCTGGCAGATAATTTTTTTCATACTTTTTTTTACACAGAGAAATTGTTGGCCGATCGATCCTGCCAAATGACGCACAGGCACAAAAATTGCAAACTTTCAAAAAATTGCTATTTGAAGTCAAGCAGGTGGGAGAGATGAGGCCCTGGCCTAATCCGTTTCATTTACACGTTGTTTGGGAGCATAATAATAATACTAATCCTTGCATTTGATTTAGCGCTTTTCACATCTTATCGACGTCTCAAAGCGCTTCACAGAATATACTGTAAAGTGAATTGGCTGTATATCTGTGGGCAAAACGCGGCAGCCAATTGCGCACAGCAGCGTCCCCACTAACAGCTGTGGATTGAAAATTATCAATTTTTATTGTTGTATTTTTTTGGATGGATTATTATTAGGCGTGTGGAGTAAGGAAACTTGCCCAAGGTTTCGCCCTGACCTGCCTGGATTCGAACACAGGTCTCATGCTTGTAAGGCGAGTGCTCTAACCACTGAGCCACAGGAAATCAATAGATGCTATATTTAATATATAAGTATTGTATTTAATGCATACAAATTGTATAAGCCTATTGTTACCTTGTGTGTGTAGTTTAGTTTGGGTGTAAAGCCTCATTGTAAATGTTCCTGTGGTTATTCATTTCTACGTTCACATCTAAGACACTAAGACACTTATCATCCCCCATATAAAATAGGCCACGCACTGAATAGCTGGTTGTGGGACATCGCTGCGTGCAAACTGGTAGTGGCTTTTGCCTGCAAATACACAGTCAATCTATTTTACAGTATATAGGTGTTTTGAGATGTCCTTCCGACATGCTAAGAACATCAAATGCGCGTAATATTATTATCATCTTACCCAAGTTATCTCAGCAGGCCGAGACTATATTATTGCTGTGAATTAAAAGTGTATTTTTTTATACTGTTACATTCTACGGCGTACTGCTGTGTGCAATTGGCTGCCGCGTTTCGCTCATAAGTATACAGTCAATTCACTTGACAGTATATTCTGTGAAGCGCTTTGAGACGTCGATAAGACATGAAAAGCTGCAAAAATTATTATTATTACATGAGCATTATAAGGATACACTCTTCATAAGTAAATACTGTATATAAGAATGTGTACAAAATCGGTTCTATACCCTGAACAAAATGGATTGTACAGCCTGCTTGACATTCGTTCACGTTGAGACTAATCTGTGTACAAAATGTGTGGAAAATCGCTTATACACTTAGAACAAGAAGCTCAGTATTAGAATCCGAAAGATCAGCAATAGATGAGCAGTAAATCAGCAATGGACTCTGTCCCAGGGGCCGTCTCAGGAAAAAGATTTATTTTTCTTCCCAATTTAGTTTTCCGTCTTTCAGAACAGACGTTAAACCGAGGCACAATCTGCCTGTTTGGAATATTAAATGTCCCTTGGCAACATTTGTAAAGAGAAGGAAGTTCCTCCCAGTCCACAATCCCCCCCAAACAAAATTGGTCCTTCACCTCATAATGTTGAGGGACCTCCTCCTGATGTAAAAGGCACTATACACATGTAATTTTCATTTTGTTTGTGGGACATTACTGTGTGCAAATTGGCTGCTGCGTTCGCCTGCAAAATACACAGTCACTGCACTTTGCAGTAAATCCTCTTGAAGACGTCCTCCTGTCTTGAAAGGCGCTTTGTCAAATGCAAGGATTATTATTATTTTTATTACTACATTACTATCAATTATCATGATTACATTTCCCAGGTAGCAAGCCCACGTGGGGCCCATATGGACATGGATCAACCCAAATTGTCCCATATGGGACCCATATGGGCTTGCTACCTGAGTTGCTTGCAATTCTCCCGACTCATTTTTCTTTCTGCTCTGGGCACCTCTCACTATCTGGTGCCGTACACAGAAACGTAACCTCCAGATCAATTGTCTTTGTTTTTCATTCCAATTCCTCTACCTGATTTTTCTCCTCCTCCACTGATTTCCCCTGAAGCTGGTGATTCATGCTGGTACTGTACTGTACTTCACAGGCAGCGCATGAAACAAATGGCCATTCTTCATGTGTGAGCCAATGCAGCAAGCGTTGGCAGGCTATTCAACTGTTGTTGCCATCTCAGTCAAGCTTGACACTACTCTCCACCACACATTCTCTTCTTAGAGGCATTGGATAGAAAAATTAGCCTGCAGGAGGAACCCTAGCTAGAGTTTTTTTCTCTCTGAAGCCCAGCAATGCTGAGGCCAATTACATCAGTGTCATTACTGAATTATCCTGACTGAGACTGACTAAGTCAACACAGATCAGAAATCAGAACAGAGCCGGCTGTTTCAACTAGACCAAAAAAGTAAAACCAGAGGACACGGCGTGTGATTGAAAGTGGGGTAAGTGGATCTGTGGAACAGGCTGCCAAGGGAGATGGTTGAAGCAGGAAGTGTTGATTCCTTCAAACACAGATTAGATCTGTTTATAGTTTGGAAATAAAATGGGAAATAGTACACACAGGTAGTTTGAGACACATATGCATGTGACCGCCAGGAAGGTGGAAGGCAAACTAGATGGACCTTGGTCTTTTTGGGGGTCTAGCGTTTCCTATGTTACTATATTCTTAAGACCTGTCTGGCTGGTTCTCCACCCGGTTTGCACTCGCCCACTGAGCCAACAAGTTCCTTCCACGAATGGCGGGGAAAAAATTATAAGGAGAACGTCTGTTAGTTTTCTTTTCAATTCGTTTTTATGTGTTTCTAAAAAAAAAAGAGAATATTCTATGAAAAGGATTTGAACTAAATATAAAGCGAGTATGTCAGTGCCCAGTGCCCTAAGACACCCAATTTCCAACACAGTCAGTCCCAGATCTCGCATTTAATAGCGTAAACAGTGTTATCGGACGTAGATCATTAACATGTCAATGACATTGTGGAATGCAACTCTTGAACCGAGATATATTATGAGCTTCCAAGTCAAATATAGTCTCCAGGCATAGAGCAGAATTTGTGAGACTGTCTTTTAGCCTTCTGAATAAACAGAGAGAAACTGGAGGGAAAATTGAAGAGGGGAAATGAGAATAGCTCTGGGTTTTAAATCAGTGATTTACAAGGGGAGGCTAAAGGAAGACAAATCTACTCTTATTGGTGGTGGGGGGGGGAAGGGGGAGAAGTTAATACAATGATCTCTGTTGAAACAGGAGAAGAGAACGAGGGATATGGAAATAAATTAGAAAAACCATGAGCCAAACAAAAAAGCTGAACTACAGGACTTCACTCTCAGGGCTGTTAACTTACTTACGGGATAGTTTGGATGACATGGACTTGGATGAACCATTTGAAAAGGAAGGAAATGGGAGCGATTCCAGATTTAACAGGGAATACAGGTGTGTGATGCCAAAGGCAGCCTGGGGAATCCATATGTCTCGAATATGGCCTTAAAAGACAAAACAATAAAGTGAGCTGTGAGCAGAATGGCCTGATTTGTTCCTCTTCTCTTATGCTGTTATATGACAGAGTATCACTGTGGCTTGCATCATGTGCTCCTGAATGAAGAATTAAGGTGTGATATAATAATAATAATAATTCTTGTACTGTATTTTGTTGTCTTTTTTGTATTTGATATAGCGCTTTTCATGCCCTCTAGATGATATGGAACAACTCAATAAATAATAATAATAATCCTTACATTTGATATAGCGCTTTTCAAGTCTTCTAGACATCTAAAAGTGCTTCACAGCATAATAATAATAATAATCCTTACCTTTTTTATATCCTTACATCCTTATACTTTTATATCCTTGTACTGAATATGCTGTAAAGTGAATTGACTGTATATTTGTGGGCCAAATGCGGCAGCCAATTATGCACAAACAGTCGTGGATTGAAATTACCAATTTATTATTGTTTTTTTTGAGGGATTATTATTAGGCGTGTGGAGTAATGAAACCCGCCCAAGGTCTCTCTCTCTGAGTTGAACACAGATAGGTTTTATCCTGGCCGGAAATCAAACCCGGGCCCTCTTGCTTGCGAGGCGAGCGCTCTAACCACTAAGCTACCGGACTACACTACAGATGCAGCAATAAAGAGGATTGGGCAGAATTGTATTTCAACGTGTCCCAGTTCAGATCGTCTTGATGAATTGTTCGAATGTTGCTCTTGCTTCTTGTGATACGTTTTTATTTGTTTCTCCTTTTCCTCAATCTAAGATAGTTAACTAACGAGCAAATACGCTCTCGATGCATCATCTTTCAACACAGGTCTTCATCGTTTTTTCAGGTAGTTAATCGTAAATGACCAGGTAATGAAGTTGCAGCTTTTGAAAATAGGATTTTAATTTTAAAACATTTTTAATTTTGATTTTATTTATTTTTTAAAAAAATTAAAATCTGGTCATTTAATTCACGAATGTTTGTGGGACACTGCTGTGCGTAACTGTCTGCTGCATTTCGCCCACAAATATACAGTCAATTCACTTTACAGTACTGTATATTCTGTGAAGCACTTTGAGACATCTAGAAGACATGGAAAGCACTACATCAGGATTACATACAAGAATTATCATTATCCTCCAGTCTAGGCACAGGGATCGATGTGCAACATCAAACCAGATTGCGGTGGGGGCAGAAACAACTCAAGGACACTGGCAGCTGCAACTCTGGCACACCAGACTTCAAGAAGAAAGCAGAACAAGATCAGCCTCCTCAGGGCAAGACTGCAGCATTTATAGGGAAAACATTTCAAAATGATGTAAGTTTTTATATTAAAAAGGAATTAGGCGAGAGAAAAGGACAATTGTATTTAGAATGCTTAAGGATTTTGTTCCTGGTTATCCTACCTCAATTGGTAGAATTGTCATCTTGGAGTCAGAGCTAAGGTTGGGAGTTCAAGCCACCTTTGGGGACTTTGAACTAGTCATCTAAGATGACAGTCCAATACAGTGGTGGGTGGGTGGGGGGTTATTGTCAGATGTGCCGTACTTCAAAATGAGATGTTAAACTGAGGTTCCGACCGCCTGCACAAGGAGACGTTAAAGATCCCATGACACTGCCCCAAAATAGGAGGGAGTTTCTTCTTTTATGCAATTTTACATAGTTATACAAATGAGACATTTTGAAGAGAGTTGAAAGGGGCTATATCAAATGCAAGGATTATTATTATTATAATTGAGCAAGTGGGCAGGCAGCGGCAGAGTCTGACCCCTGGCTTCGGGTCAGACTCCACCACTATTTAAAATGCAAGGATGATTATTATTATTATTTACTATCAATCACACCGGGACGCTACCTGTCTTGAAGGGCGCCATATAAATGGAAATTATTGCTGGTAGAATTCCTTTATTACAGAGTAGGTGGTTAGGATACAGAATGTCCTGTCTGGAGCAGTGGTTGAGGCAGAATCCACATTGGTTTTCAAAAGGGAACCAGATAAATATCTAAAAGGAAGTAAACCCCAAGGATTTGGCCCACAAGTATATTCTGTGAAGCACTTTGAGACGTCCAATAGACATAAAAAACACTACATTAAATGCAAGGATTATTATTATTTTATTATTATCAGGGGAAGGATTGCTAGGTTACATCTGAGGGGGGTTCGTTGCTAGGGCACACCTGATGGGGGGGTTGGTTGCTAGGGTACACCTGATGGGTGGTTGGTTGCTAGGGTACATCTGAATGGAGGGGGTTGGTTGCTAGGGTACATCTGGGTGGAGGGTTTTGGTTGCTAGGGTACATATAGGGTGGAGAGGCTTGGTTCCTAGGGTACATCTCGGGTGGATGGGCTTGGATGCTAGGGTACATGTGGGGTGGAGGGGCTTGGTTGCTAGGGTACATCTGAATGGAGGGAGTTGGTTGCTAGGGCACATCTGTGTTGGATGGGCTTGGTTGCTAGGGTACATCTGGATGGCGGAGCTTGGTTGCTAGGGTACATCTGGATGGCGGAGCTTGGTTGCTAGGGTACATCTGAATGGAGGGGATTGGTTGCTATGGTACATCTGGGGTGGAGGGGGTTGGTTGCTAGGGTACATCTGAATGGAGGGGGTTGGTTGCTAGGGTACATCTGAATGGAGGGGGTTGGTTGCTAGGGCACATCTGTGTTGGAGGGGCTTGGTTGCTAGGGTACATCTGGATGGCGGAGTTTGGTTGCTAGGGTACATCTGGATGGAGGGGCTTGGTTGCTAGGGTACATCTAGGGTGGAGAGGCTTGGTTGCTACGGTACATCTGGATAGAGGGGCTTGGTTGCTAGGGTACATCTGATTGGAGGGGGTTGGTTGCTAGGGTACATCTGAATGGAGGGGGTTGGTTGCTATGGTACATCTGGGGTGGAGGGGGTTGGTTGCTAGGGTACATCTGGGTGGAGGGTTTTGGTTGCTAGGGTACATCTGGAGTAGAGAGGCTTGGTTGCTAGGGTACATCAAGGGTGGAGAGTCTTGGTTGCTAGGGTACATCTAGGGTGGAGGGGCTTGGTTGCTAGGGTACATCTGGGTGGAGGGTTTTGGTTGCTAGGGTACATCTGAATGGAGGGCGTTGGTTGCTAGGGTACATCTGGGATGGAGGGGCTTGGATGCTAGGGTACATCTGGATGGCGGAGCTTGGTTGCTTGTGTACATCTGGGGTGGAGGGGGTTGTTGCTAGGGCACAGTTGGGGTGGAGGGGGTTGGTTGCTAGGGTACATTTGGGGTGGAGGGGCTTGGTTGCTAGGGCACATGTGGGTGGAGAGGCTTGGTTGCTAGGGCACATTTGGGGTGAAGGGGGTTGGTTGCTACGGTACATCCGGGGTGGAGGGGGTTGGTTGCTAGGGTATATCTGGGTGGAGGGGCATGGTTGCGAGGGCACATCTGATAAGGGGCTTGGTTGCGAGGGCACATCTGGTGAGAGGCTTGAATGTGAGAGCACATCTGCTGAGCGGTTTGGTTGCGGGGGCACATCTGGTGAGGGGCTTGGTTGCCAGGGCACATTTTTTGTGGAGGGGGTTGGTTCCTAGGGTCCATCTGGGGTGGAGGGGCTTGGTTGCTTGGGTCCATCTGGGGTGGAGGGGGTTGGTTGCTTGGGTCCATCTGGGGTGGAGGGGGTTGGTTGCTTGGGTCCATCTGGGGTGGAGTAGGTTGGTTGCTAGGGTACATCTGGGTAGCGAGGGTCTGGTTGCTAGGGGAGACGGTAGGCCGTGACGTCGCTTCCGCCGCCTGTCGTCACTTCCGCCACCAGGTCTTAAGGAAACGTGGCCTTGTGCGTGCAGTCGCGGTGAGAGGCGGAGACAGACATGGCTGAGGTGCCCAGCTCGGTCCCCATCTCGGCTGAGGCCGCTCTGAACGACACCGAACCCGGCGCCGCCAGCGTCAATGCCACCGCCAAGTTCGTGGCCACCCTGGAGGGCTCGGCCGTGGCCTACGGTAGTCTGGTCCTCATGGCGCTGCTGCCCATCTTCTTCGGGGCCCTGCGCTCTGTCAACTGTGCCAAGAGCAAGGTAAAGGCCGGCCGGCTGCCGGGTCTGAGCAGGCCAGGCTGCCTGTGGGGAAGGGGGGGGAGAGAGAGAAAAATGGGAGGCAGATGAAGAGTCCAAGACAATATAAATAATTCACTTAGTTCCTCCCCTTTCAAATTAAACTGTACTGTCGGTGTATATTGTTTTGCCCATTCTCTGGCAAATGAGCTCCGGCAGCTGGTGCCCTGATTTCAAAGTTTAGTCGTTTTTTAATATGGAAAATACGTCGAATACACCGTATTAATATTAAGGCAGTTCCATGGATTGCATGTGTTGTCTTTAGAGTGGTTGCCCTTTTGATTGTAAAATTGTAGGTTTTTATGCTGAAGGAAACTTATTTTGTCGTTTTAAGGCGTTGTGTTGAATCAACGGAATTGAGAGAATTATAAAGTTGAGACTTGCGTAAATTTGTCTTTGAGCAGTAGGTAGTGCAGTACCGGTCATGGTAAGCAAATGGAAACCAAATCTCACAGTTGAGGTGATATTTGTAACTTTGAGACTGTTCAGCGTCTTGGGACGTCCTCCTGACGTGAAAAAAAAATGTATTTCTGTTGTTGTTGTCTCGAAGACGCGACATGGTGCGATATAAGATGAAAGGTTGATTATTAATGACAGACTGATTGCAGAGAGAAATTTCTAATGTGTTTATAAATTCATTCAGTGTTGAGGGCAGCATTGCATTATGCAAGCAGTTGTCGAAATTGTTTTTTCTAATTATACAATCATTTTTCATCCCAAAGGTGTTGACTTTTGCCGGTGTGTGGTTGCTTCTGTTGGTGTTGACAGTCTGTCATTATCATGTTCAGGCTCATGTTGTGCAGTCAACATCTGGTTTATTTGACCCTGAGAGCAAATATCATGGGCGATCTGTATCTCATTCTCGCTTTAAATTTGTGCAAATTCTGGTGGGGTGTTGCTAGTACTGTATTGATAACTGATTTTTTTTTCTTCTTCATTCCCCTCCCTTTGCCTGTCTCCTCCTCTTCCCCCAACACACATTGTTACTGAGGTCCAATTGAAGCCCATTGATTGCTTGCTCCTGATGAGATTAATAAATGCCACACTAGGGATTGAACCAGGAACATATTGGGTCTTGATTTCATTTGACTCCCACCAGTGGTGTGTCAGGTAGGAAGTGATTTGTGGGACAAGTGGCTGTGTATATTATATAAAAGGAATCCACTGTGAGGTTTGGGAAACTCTTAGGGTTGGGGTGCATATTGTTTAGGTATAGTGGTTCTAATATTTAGGGAGTAAAATGAAGCATTTTTCTGATGTTCAGGGACTTTAGTTTTTAAGATACTATGTGTGAAATCTTTATCCCCTCTCACTCACTGTTCCAGTACTAATGTTCTATCTCTGAACAGCCTCACAAGATACATTTGATACTATAATGTTACGATTTCCAACTCCATGCATCGTGATTATGAACTACTTTGATTTTGTTTTACAGAATTCCTCAGATATGCCAGAGACTATCACAAGTCGAGATGCAGCCAGATTTCCCATCATAGCCAGCTGCACGTTATTTGGTCTTTACTTATTTTTCAAAGTAAGTTTGTCTTAAAGTGAAACGTGTTTGAAAATGCTTTTTGATGACGTTTCAGGCTTAAGGGCAAGCTGTACGGGAAAGGAACATTATGTTTATTTCACCTAAGTGGCTTCACAGGTGTGTAGCATCTATAAATACACCTGATTCCCTAATCTAATTCTGCATTAATATAGTGATTGGATGTAAAACCAGGGTCAGTGTATCTAACTACTGTGTTAAGTTTTTCTTTAGACTTGATACTGAATATTTTCTCTTTCTCTCAAGGTTTAAATACCACTGAAATTGCTATTTTTAGCTTTGTTTTCAAAGATGATTTGCAAATGTGTTAATTATGTTCTGTTAATGTCTGCCCTGATAGGGAAATCAGTCCTTCAGAGTGAAAATGAAAATAGGTTAATGAGATATTTCGAGTTGCTTAGGATGAATGTAGGTAGGGTTTAAGTGTCCTATATTTGAGCACAGAAACGCTAGAATCACAGGTTTTCTTTCTGGGAAGATATGACAATATGACAGTTAATCTAAGCAATGATTTTATGTCTTTTTACAAACCTTAATTGGATCCTTTCCACTGGGCCATGAACTGGGGTAGACATTGAATGCAAGGTTATAGAGGGAGAGCTTTGTTACAAAGGTGTCATGCATTCTTTTTGAGTTTTGTTGTAGTCATTATGAAAACCCTGGAAAAGAGTGTTCAGATTAACCTGCTGTACATCTGAAGCTCCTGACAGATAATAGAAATTGTGACAGCTTTAAAATGATTAGCTGTCTTAGTGTTCAGTGTGAAGTTTGTAATGTCTTCATGAAAATGAGATTCTTTGCAGAATCTGTTTTGAATGCTTCAGGTAATTTTTTTTGCCAAATAAAAATATATTCCAGTTTCCAGTATATTTTATGAAGCACTTTGAGACTTCTCAATGATGCGACAAAGCGCTATTTCAAATGCAAGGATTATTATTATTAAAGTACATGGTGGATTATGTCCCAGTTTCCTCTGAATGAGTTTTAATTTTTAGTTTTAAATTATTTTTTAATGTAGCATCCTATGTGATGATTCGGGTGACGTGAATGATGACAACTGAGCGATACCTTGAGTAGCTTGTGAATTTAGAATACAATCTCGTGGGGTTTAGAAAATGTTATTCAGTTGCGTTTGTTGCCCTGTGACATACAATGGGTTCAGTGAAATGTCTCTTCCCTCAAAGCATAGGTGCCCTTATAGATAATGTGACTTGGGATTTGCTGGTTTATTTACCGGTTTCATGACCACTTTCTCTGAAAGAGATGCATACAGTAGTGCAAATTATTTGACTTGTGAAAGCACAATGAAAGATACCTTTTAAATCGTGGAAAGTTTCTGAACAATGTGCCTCTGCACAATATGTATTGAAATTCTGTAAAAAAAAATCTTTGAATAGCCTTGGTTCCACACCAAGAACAGTGAACATTAGTTTTAAGTGACCCTCACGCCTGTTATTGTGGTCGCAATACTTCATTGGTCTTAATGCCTACATTTTTCTCTCTCCCTATTTTTAGATATTTTCCCAAGAGTACATTAACCTGCTCTTATCCATGTACTTTTTTATACTGGGTATCCTGGCTCTGTCGCACACACTCAGGTAAAATGCTCCTTTTTACTGTTAATATATAATGACCTTTTTACAGTCAATCGAACAACAGTAACTTGCATTCATATAGCACCTCCATGCCAGACAGCGTCTCAGAGCCTTAAAATCCACTTTACATTATATCCTTTCCAGGAGTAATATTTTCTTCAATTTAAAAAAACAAACAAAACATTTGTTTTTAATTGGTCACTCATTTCAAACAAACAATCTCTGTTTGTGGGAAACTGCTGCCACAAATCGCTGCCTGGTTTTGCCCATAAAATATACACTTTAGAGTGTATTCTGTGAAACGCTTTGAGACGTCTCCGTATTTATGATAAGGTGTTACATCAAATGCAAGGATTATTATCCTCTGCAGGGCTTCTTGATGACATGATACTGCGCTATAATCAAATACCAGGAATATTGTTAGCATTCATATTTATGGGTGTTCTATCATTCTTATTAATGGGAAAGGGTCTTGGACGGAGACCTTTATAAAATTGGTTCTTTTTCTTGGACAATGATTTAGCTGTAAAACTGTGTAAAACTCTGTGGCTTGCATTTCATTTCATTTTTTTTTAAAGCGGAGGTACAGAGATGATGAGAAGGATACAAAGAGCCCATTAAGCCACATCAGTTAATCATTATACACTTTCCCCAATTCCCCCTTCTCCCCCCCCCCCCCTCCTCCTCCCGCACAACCTTCCTCCCACCCTGAAGGCACTGACACTGGGTAACATTATATAGGAGCTTGTAAATCTTAATGTGCCTTTACCCGACTCTTTTTCATGCTGTTTGCTGGAGACCATTGCAAGCCTGGTTTTGAATTGCCAAATGGGGGTAATTGGATATCTGTCAACAACAGCAACTCTGTCTGATGCTACAACAGCAACAACTTTCATTACGCCCCCTCATGCAGTGTAGTGTCTCAGATGCTGTTTGTTCACAAGCCTTTGCGACAAAATAAATGTTTTGGTGGCAAGCATCATGTGTTGGTTCACAACTACGGTGACTTATTTGCTATGGTTCTGGGTGGAGGAGATTTGTCTCCCTGTCGGGGAAATTGGAAATCGGTGCATCTGCCAGTGTCTGGCTCAGACCTAGGTGTTGGTCGGCTGCCATTAAGAGTGACGGGCATTTTAATATAAAAATCAGTTTGTTATATAAAACTGACTCGTGTAATGGAGGATAAAAATTCAGTGCTGCTGATTAGTTCACTATTGGAAGAATATGAAAGTGGGTGAGTTCCTTCAATGAAACGTAATAACTGGAATAATTAAGAGTTTCTGTTTCCGTTTCAGTCCAGCAATGAATCGAGTGTATCCCACTAATTTTCCCAACAAGCAGTACCAGCTGCTCTTAACTCAGGGAACCGGGGAAACAAAGGAGGGTACGTACTACGGAACTTGTTCCTTTTGAACTGCTCTTAATACTGAAGTGGAACAAAGTGAAAATCGACCAAATTGTTTGCTCTGCCTATAGTCTCTTACTACTGTGTGAAGTTTTGAACCCACATTCCAGATCATGAGCTCTTAATCAAGGCTGACGAAAGATTGGATGATGTCTTTTGTATGAAATGTTAATCTGTGGTCCCGTCCACCTGTCAACGTAAAGGATCCCTTGTTGGTATTTCAGAGAAGTGGACAGGAGCTCAGTTTAACATTTCATTCAATAGGCAGCGTGATCCAATTTTTTGCTGTCCGAGTAAATAAAGTTGTATTTTTGTACCACAGACGGTTTAGCAATGAATATGATAATACAATAAAAGCTTGTTTATCCATGACCTGATCAACCATAACTTCCGTGTAACGGGCGCTGCAAAAAAAAATGTCCCCATTCGAATAACCGGAAGTTATCCGGAAAAATATCCCTTTGTGTTAGTATTTTGGAATGCTGAAGGTGGCACTAACTCAGAATGCTGCCGGTACAGCATTCTGCAGAGTGTACAGAGGTACAGAGAGGAGGAAGAGAGCGAAGGTGAGTTCATTAATTTAGCCACAAAGCAGCAAAACAACACATACGCACACCTGAACAAAGCTTGCAGATCAATGCATATCAGTTTTTATTTTAATAAAAAACACAAACCCCTGCAACACCTCTCAAGTCTGCTTTATTTTACAAATACTTTACCTTTAAGCTTGGGAAGCTTCAGTATATATCAGAAATACACTCAGTGCCTCCCCTTACCCCAGTCTGATGTTAAAAACAAATCTAACTTTAAAAGTGAAATGAAACATTTGCTTTCGATGCCGATCCTTGGATCATTTGGAAGGAAAGTTAACTGAACAGTGACAGCGACAGCTGCTTTCTCAATAACATGTTTGCTTTCCTCTCTTCTGCCCCCAATGAGAAAAAATATTGTTTTGAAACCTTTTTTTTTGTGTTGGGTTTTCAGACGAATATCCGGTGTGTTCTGTGCTATGTTCAATCCTTGCTTGTCATGGTTTTTAACAGCTAATTCTGATGTCGCCAAGTTGATGTATTCCAGTCGCCTGACTGCTGGTCCAAAGTTTATAGATTCAATTTGAGGGATGTTTTTTGCCAAATAAATTCCACATCTCCAGTAAAACAAACTATTACTATCCTTACAATCTAATATGCTGGATGCTGAGAAAATGATTTTATTTTTATCTACTTAGAGCAAGTTACATTATCTGTTCGCAGTAACTAACTTTAAGAATAGTACCTCTTTCTCTCCTTGTCAAGGGTTGTTCACCAGTCATATACATAATAATACCCATTGGCAAGAGAGGGTGTAGAAGAAAATGTTTATATATAAATACATATATAGAGCTATTGTCTTTTGTTTTCCTAGAAATCATCAATTATGAGTTTGACTCAAAAGATCTGGTCTGCCTGGTTTTCAGCAGTGTGGTTGGAGTCTGGTATTTGCTGAAAAAGGTAAGAATAGCTCGTCAATTGAGTGGGCCTCAGTAACCCAGTGTTGTGTGAATTCGTTTTCTGGTTAACCCTTTACCGCCTGCGTATCATCAGCTCTGTACGTGCATGTAATCAATTATAAAGACGGCTGCAGTATTGACTCCCAGCCTCTGCTGAATAAACTTTGAGGGGATAGAAATTGGGCAGGAATTTTGCTCCTGTTTGTTGTCCAATGACTACTCTTCGCTGACTAGATCGTAGGTAAATATGTTAATCCCAGATCTCATAATTAATAACAAAATACATTTGTTTAGTAACTTTCATGTTGGGAGAATATCGCAAGACACTGGACAGTCAAGAATTTGCACCTGAGTTGGGTGTAACCGAGGAAGATAATAATCCTTGTGTTTGATATAGTGCCTTATCTTGCCTTTAAGACTTCTCAAAATACATTACAGAATATACTGTAAAGTGAATTAACTACATTTTGTGGGAAAAATGTGACAGCCAATTGCACACAGGAGCATCCCACGTACAGACAAGAGACGTGTGGAGTGAGGAAATTTGCCCAATGTTTTGCCCCTGCCAGAAATCAAACCCAGGTCTCTCACCTGCGAGGTGAGTGCTGTAACCACTGAACTACAGGACTCCGCAATGCTCAAAGAATGAAGAGAGGTGACATTCATTCATCTCCCATTATTCAAAGCTGACCTGCCCTTGGACTGTTCAATCCAGTCCTGCTCATTAACCATGCCCCATGGAGATCATTTCACTGTGCTGATCCTAAACAACATAAAGCCAACATAAAACTAGGCTTCTGATTTCACAGCTGGTTTTCAGCTGCTGCTTAATGGATATCTTGTGCTCGAAATAGGAACGCAAATTACTCGATACAAAGAACTCGTAAATTTCCAATATAAGTTCAGCCAGTGTGATCATCTGATGACATGGTTATTTGAAATCTCTGCGCAGCTATTAATAGCTATTAATCCAGTGAATGGAAAATGGTCACTTGGAAACTTGAGTTTTCTGTGCAGACGTAAGTGATTATATATACTTTTTTTAAAATAAAAAGTTTGGAAACTTGTTCTGTGAGTGCTGTAGGTAAGCAATCTAGGACACTATCCCAAAGAAGGGCACTAAAGCACACCAGAATAAACCCTGGGTTTCACACCAGCACAACAACTTAGATTTATATAGCGCCCTCCACGCTGGACGGAATCTTAGAGCACTTCAAACAATGCCAGCAAACATCACGATGCTGCGATAGAAATGCTCTCTGCCACCACACTTTGGATAGTACATTCGTGTAACATTGAGCTTTCCAAGTATTTCAAGTATTGCCCAATTTCCTCTGTGGTTCGCTTACAGATTCTGTGAAAGTAATTCTGTTCTATGATAGTCTGGAGTTAAGGGAAGTTTGAACTTTTGAGAAAGGTGTATAGCCTGTGCTAGTTAAATCAAGCAGGTAAGACACTTAAGTATGTCTTTACTTGTATTTTCCAGCTGCAAAAAACATCAATGCATCAGTTCATCAGCAAAACCGCTTTGGATAAATCTCAGGATAGAGTAACAAGGCTTTATACATGTGCTAAACTTGACTGTGTGTGTGTTTTAACTGTAATCCTTTTTCTGTTGCAGCATTGGATTGCCAACAATCTGTTTGGATTAGCATTTTCTCTCAATGGTGTTGAGTTATTGCATCTGAACAACGTCAGCACAGGCTGCATTCTCCTGGGTGGACTTTTTGTCTACGATGTGTTCTGGGTAAGTGTGTCTTTCTTCAGTCATGATTTGGTCAACATTTTATTACATGTTTTGTTCCCCACCCAACCTCTTACCACTAAATTGGTCAGGTGCATTTTGAGACATTCTTTTACAAATGTTGTAGTTGATTTCAAAACATCATTTGGCTTCTGTTTTTAAAGAAGTTTCCTTTATAGCATTATTATCAATGGAAATGGGGTGTTTTTAATCTTAAAACAATGACAAAATACATTTATAGAGTTCCTTTCACATCGGGGGTGAGATGTCCCAAATTGCTTCTGAAACACTTATGTCATTGTGTTTACGGTCTCTTTTTTTCCCCCCTCCTTCCCACAAATCGATGAATCTTGACCATGGGTATCACGGGATACCTACACAATTGTAGGTAACATTGCAACTGAACACCTTTCGAAATGGAGATGGCAAAAGAAGTAGCGCTGAGACCAGTTATATTAACCATTCTCACTGCAGCCTCCAGGTGCAGTCAGTTAATTCAGCAGAGATTCGACCTGGCCACTGATGGATGTATGGCTCAATACTGTATGTTCCACCTGATGTCTTCACTCACATAAGCTGTCAGCAGGAGTTGGAGTTTAATGCAACACTGAATGTCCTGCGCTTTAGGAAGTCCTCCCGAAGTGAAAGGCGCTCTACAAATGTCATTTTGTTGTTTATTGAATGTTGAGTTTTTAAATGTTTTAATCCACTGAGAGTTACAGCAAAAAACAGGCACAAAATGTTTCAAGTATTTCTTTACATCTGCCTCCCTGCAGCGAGGTGGCAGATAACGATTTATTGCCAATCTGCACCTTGGGTATTTTGATCTACCCACATAAATGTCAGGATGATAAACAGTATTCACTTATTCCTTCTTTTGCTAGGTGTTTGGCACGAATGTCATGGTGACTGTAGCCAGGTCATTTGAAGCACCCATTAAGCGTAAGTATTTGCAGCAACCACGTTAATGTACAGAATGACCCTGCAGTGAGTTCAATTGGTGTTTTGTGCAATTACTTTGGATTTGGGTTCATTCTATGGTGATGGATTCAAAGTGCCTTGTGGAACCTGGCTGTGAAGTGTGAAATAGTACATTTAGTGTAATCAGTCATTTGGGGGGCAGATAAAAGTAATTCTTCCCTGCACACAAAATATATAACACACACATATTCTGTATTCTGCACTCTCATAGACACTGATGTATTACTCCATGGATGTTGAGTGCCTTTATCTCACCTTGGTTCAAATCACCAAGTAATCATTACGATTACACTCTTCCTTTGTCCAACTCTTTCTCTTCTCTCTTCTCCTACCACCCCCCTCCCACCCCCATCTCTGTGTTCACTGAGGCCAGCGTTTGACTCATTTGTGATGCCTTTTTGCGCTAACCTGGCTTGCGCAAGAGCATTGCGTGTGTGTGTGCAGCTGTAAGCGCATTCCACTGTGACTCACCGTCTCTCTTCAGGACTAGAGCAGAGACTGTAAGTTAATACTAATTGAAACTAAGGTGGGAATATAATTTCAACAGCCTTATTTCCCAGCCGTTGTTGGCTGCTGTAGCGTAATGGTGAGTGTGTTTACCACTTCCTCACAAAGACTCGACAGGTCGTGCACCTGTGTGTACGCGCTTGGTGGAATCCAGGTGCAGGAGCCTGAGGACTTGGTAAAGGGTGCAGAGGCTGCTGGTTTGGGGAGGGAAAGACGGTTATCATTTAACTAATTAATACTGGTGGCTAATGGGCAGGTGATTGTTACCACAGCATAACGAAAACGTGAATGAGGCTGAGAGAACAGCGTGATCAATTTCCAGGTTGCAATTCTATGCCGTTACACATCCCCAAAGTTTCCTTCCTTGGGCAAGTTTCCTTACTCCTATCTATACCTCGGACAGTTGTATCTCCTATTAAAATGGTCTTGATGGAGCCGAGAGCCAGCCAGAGTGAGCTACGGACGGAGTGAGGCGAGGACAGAGTGAGAAGGAATTGGGTGAGAGTGGGAATTAGGTGCAGAGGGGGAAGTAGGTGCAGTTTATATATCCCAGGGAAGTAAGTTGAGATAATGACCTGGCATGTGATGTGCGAGGAATGCGGGATGTGGGAGTTGATGGAGGGCAACCTGAGCCAAGGTGACTTCATCTGCAGCAAATGTCTGCACCTGAGGAAGCTCCAGCTTAGAATAGCTGAGCTGGAGTATCAGGTGGAGACATTGCGGTGCATCAGGGAAGGGGAGAGCTTCTTAGATAGTTTCATCCTAGAGCCTGACACTCCACCAAGACCGTGGGAACAAGAGTGCGCTGTTGCCAGCCACGGTCAGGACTGGGTGACAGTCAGACGACCGGGTGTGCGGAACCACAAGACTGGTGCAGAGAAACCCCAGACTGTAACCATTTCCAACAGGTATGAAGTACTTTCAACCTGTTTGGATAAGGAGGTCTGTGAGAAGGTTGGACAAACCAACTCCATCAAGACCATTTTAATAGGAGATACAACTGTCCGAGGTATAGATAGGCGTTTTTGTGAAAGGAAACGCGAATCTCGGAAGGTGTGTTGCCTACCAGGTGCCAGGGTTGAAGACTTGACTGAGCGGGTCCATGAAATTCTGCTAGGGGAAGGGGAAAATCCACTTGTGGTGGTCCATGTTGGGACCCATGAAGTTGAGAGGAAAAGACCTGAGATGCTCCAGGGAGAGTACCAGAGACTAGGGAGTAAACTAAAAAGTGGAACTTCGAGAGTGGTGATCTCTGGGTTGCTTCCAGTGCCTCGAGCAAGCCAGTTCCAGAATGCTAGAATAAGGCACATCAATGCATGGCTGGAGAAGTGGTGTAGGAAGGAGGGTTTCTGGTTCCTAGACCATTGGGACCAATTCTGGGGTAGGTGGAACCTGTACAAAATGGATGGGTTACACCTGAACAGGGCTGGAACCAATCTCCTTGCAGGGAGGTTGTCGAGTTTTGTGGGGGGGGCTTTAAACTAATCCCGGGGGGTGAGGGTGGGAAACTGATCAGTAGTTCAAATACGGGAGGGGTAATAAAGAGGACAGGGGTAAAGGTAAGACGGGAGAAAAATGCAGAGGAAGTAATTTGTGCCTTAGAGTGCATGTATGTAAATGCACGAAGTTTGAGAAATAAAATTGGTGAGCTGCAGGCTCAGGTTGCTGCGAGGCGATATGATGTTATAGCAGTAACAGAGACTTGGCTCCAGCATGGGCAGGAATGGGAGTTGAACATTCCTGGTTATAATGTATTCAGGGGGGATAGAGAGGGGAGAAAAGGGGGCGGGGTGGCAATTTTAGTTAAGGACTCAGTGACTGCCTTAGAAAGGAACGAGGTGGAAGAAGGACTAAAAACCGAATCTATCTGGTTAGAAATGAGGAATAAAAAAGGTGCAGTTACACTGTTAGGGGTATACTATAGACCACCAAATAGTGGGGAGGAGATAGACAAGCAGATCTGCAAGCATATCACGGAGAAATGCAGAGCTAATAGAGTAGTGATAATGGGTGACTTCAACTATCCCAACATAGACTGGCAGAATAGTAGAGTAAAGGGCAAGGAGGGAGAAGAATTCCTGAAGTGTGTGCAGGACAACTTTCTTGATCAGTATGTTTCCAGTCCAACGAGGAAAGAAGCATTGCTGGATCTAGTTTTGGGAAATGAGGTAGGGCAAGTTCAACAGGTTTCTGTAGGTGAGCATCTAGGGAATAGTGACCACAATATCGTTAGATTCAGAATAATTATGGAAAGGGATAAGGAACGATCACAGGTGAGGACACTCAACTGGAAAAGGAAGTGTAGGATAGAACTAAAAAAGGAAGTTAGAGGGGCAAAGAGACTGCATGAAAAACAATTAGCGAGTAAGATTAAGGGGAACCCTAAGGTTTTTTACCAACATATTAAGAGTAAAAGGTTGGTCAAGGAGAGGGTGGGGCCAATTAGGGACCTAGGAGGAAATCTCATTGTGGAGGCAGAGGGCATGGCTGATGTACTGAATGAGTACTTCGCCTCTGTCTTCACAAAAGAAAATGATACAGCCAATGCCATGGTATTAGAGGAGAGGGTAGGAGAAATGGATAGAATAATTATAACCAGAGAGGAAGTTCTAAAAAGGTTGACGTCGCTCAAGGTGGATAAGTCACCTGGTCCGGATGGGATGCACCCTAGGTTACTAAGTGAGGCACGGGAGCAAATAGCAGGGACTCTGGCCACGATCTTTCAATCTTCCTTGGACACAGGGGTCGTGCCAGAGGACTGGAGGATAGCTAATGTTACTCCCTTGTATAAAAAGGGGCAGAAGGACAAGCCTGGTAACTACAGACCAGTCAGTCTAACGTCGGTAGTGGGCAAACTTCTAGAGTCCATAATCAAGGACAAGGTAGATCTTCACTTAGAAAGATATAGGCTAATAAAGGACAGTCAACATGGATTTGTTAAAGGCAAATCTTGCCTTACAAATCTGATAGAATTTTTTGATGAGGTAACGGAATGGGTGGATAATGGTAGCACAGTTGATGTAGTTTACATGGACTTTCAAAAGGCATTTGACAAAGTGCCACATGAGAGACTTATTATGAAATTAAAGGCCCATGGCGTAAAAGGGACAGTGGCAGCGTGGATCCACAACTGGCTGCGAGACAGAAAGCAGAGAGTTGTAGTGAGCGGCTGTTTTTCAGATTGGAGGGAAGTGAGCAGTGGTGTGCCACAGGGATCGGTTTTGGGACCATTGCTGTTTGTAATCTACATCAATGATCTGGACTTGGGTGTACGGAGTACAGTTTCCAAGTTTGCAGATGACACTAAGTTAGGGAGAATAGTAAACAGTGAGGAGGATAGTAGCCATCTGCAAGAGGATATAGACAAATTGGTAAAGTGGGCAGACACATGGCAGATGAAGTTTAATGCAGAGAAGTGTGAGGTGATGCATTTTGGGAGAAGAAATGAAGGGAGGCAATATAGGCTAGATAGTACAATTTTAAATGGTGTAAAGGAACAGAGAGACCTGGGGATTTGTGTTAGTGACTCGTTGAAGGTGGCAGGACAGGTAGACAAGGCCGTTAAGAAGGCATATGGGATACTAGGCTTTATAAATAGGGGTATAGAGTACAAAAGTCAGGAAGTGCTGACTAACCTCTATAAGACTTTGGTGAGGCCTCAGCTGGAATACTGTGTTCAATTCTGGTCACCACACTACAGAAAGGATGTGAAGGCATTGGAAAGGGTACAACGAAGATTTACTAGGATGGTGCCAGGATTGAGGGACTTCAGCTATGAGGAGAGGCTAAATAGGCTAGGGTTATTCTCTCTGGAGCAGAGAAGATTGAGGGGAGACCTAATAGAGGTTTATAAGATCATGAGGGGTTTCGACAGGGCAAATAGAGAAAAACTATTTCCACTCATGGGTGAATCTGTGACTCGTGGTCACAGATTTAAAATAGTTTCAAGGCGCAGTAGAGGGGAGCTGAGGAGAAATGTTTTCACTCAGCGAGTTGTTCGAATCTGGAATGCATTCCTGAAAAGGTGGTGGAGGCTGATTCGATAACAACTTTTAAAAGGGAATTAGATCTTTATTTAGGGAGAACGGGTCTATTAGGCTATGGGGAGCGGGCAGGGCAGTGGGATTGAATCGCTCTTTTCAAAGAGCCGGCACAGACTAGATGGGCCGAATGGCCTCCTTTTGTGCCGTAAAATTCTATGATTCCACACGCCTAATGATAATCCCTCCCAAAAAAAATAAACTGGCCATTTCAATGCACCACTGCTGTGTGCAGTTGGCTGCCACATTTCGCCCCCAAATACACAGTCAATTCTGTGAAGCACTTTGAGACGTGATAAGGTGCTATATCAAATGCAAGGATTATTATTATTACTCTACTTAATTCATTTATTTTGATGCGATAGAGAGACTTTCTTTGTGCTGATGTGGTCCATAAAAATTAAATTTTTCCAAGTTGTACTTTTATCACATGGCTTTGTGTAGAAACCTGAATTTTAGGAGAAAACGTCTTTCTACTGCAAGGTTACCCCAGAGGGCGCTGTGTTTGTGTTTACTGTGGTTTGAGGGCGAGGCTCCAGTTGTAATGGCTCACAATTCAGGTTTATTTGCTGTTCCTGAGTGTGATTTTTCAATGTATTCAGAATTTAATGTGCCCAAGCTTGTTAACTTTAGATTTGCTGCTGTAAAAGCCCTGCATCTCCTTTGAATAGCTACAAGAAATGCAAGTATTATTATTAAAAAGGACCAATGTCACTCACATTCCTGTCTATTTAACAAAAAGAATGCTCACAATTTCTCAGTGAGGATAGCGTCCTCTATAGTTGGGATAGAGTCCCCATTATTGCATGGTTAATATTCGCCCCGTAGACATACCTGGTTCAAATTTCCAGTACCAAGTTTTAGGCTAACCCCCATAATGACCTTTAGAAACCCCCGTACCTTGGGGTTGTGGGGGCAAGGGGAGGGATGGGGCGAGCAGAAAGAAAAACAGACATGTTTATTAAGCTTGTTTTTTGTTAGCCTGCTGATTATCCCTGCAGCTGCATGGGAATGGAATTGGAAATTGTCAGCAAAATACATGTTGTTTTGCTGGCGATGGGATACCAGATGGCCGCTGGTTGGCCTGTCTCACTGTGCGCTGTCCAGCCTGGAATGAGATGCTACACAACCAGACATTCCTGATTGTGGGCTGCGGGATGGCCACCCCAGCTGCTGTGTGTTTATCCAATCTACCGACGGAATGTACCAAGCAAACTGTTTTTGAACAGACCCCCAGCTCAGGTCCAAGTCCTTGACTGTCCAGCGACTTGGGACGTCCTCCCGACGTGAAGGGCACTATACAAATGTCATTTTGTATTGTGTTGCATCATGAAGTGCCCTCTGTTCCCAAACACCAGTCTCCTGTAGAATAACAGTGTTTTAAACCATGATCCGCGTTCTTTAATTCACCCAATTTGAGAAGGGGGCATTCGACAGTAACTTCCCCTCAGTATTCTGCTGAGGGGAAGTGAAGCTGTGTATTCAACTGAGCGTAGTAGGATATCACATAAGCTAAACTACACGTGAGTAAAGTTGTTATCTACTAGCCAGACCTTCCAACAATATATTAACCAGCACTGTCAATGTGAATAAACTATAAGACCATAAAGAATTAGGAGCAGGAGTAGGCCATTCTGCCCTTCGAGTCTGCCCCGCCATTCAATAAGATCATGGCTGATCTTCTGACCTAACTCTAATTACCTGCCCCATCCCCATATCCCTTTATTTTTTTTAAATCTATCAGTCTTATCCTTGAAAATGTTCAGGGACTGAGTATCCACAGCCTTCTGGGTAGTGAATTCTATAAGTTCACTACCCTCTGAAATATTTCCTCAACTCTGTTCTAAAAGGCTGACCCTTAATTTTAAGACTGTGACCCTTGGTTACAGATTCTCCTATCAGGGGAAACAGTCCCTCAGTATCCATCCCTGTAAGAATCTTATATGTTTCAATGAGATCCCCCCTAATTCTTCTGTACTCTAGAGAGTACAGCCCGAGTTTATTCAACCTATCCTCATAGGTCAGTCCCCTTATCCCAGGAACCAACCTAGTGAATCTGTGCTGCACCCCCTCTAAGGCAAGTATGCCTTTTTTAAATAAGGAGACCAAAACTGCACACAATATCTAGGTGCGGTCTCACCAAATCCCTATACAATTGTAGCAAGACTTCCCTACTCTTGTTCTCTAAACCTTTTTAAATGAACGCTAGCATGCCGTTCACCTTCTTAGTTGCTTGCTGCACCTGCAAATTAAGTTTTTGAGACTGGTGTACAAGGACACCCAAATCCCTTTGAATACTAACACTATCTAACCTCTCCCCCTCTAGAAAATAATCCATTTTTTTATTTTTGTTACCTAGGTGAATAATTTCACACCCCCACATTAAATTTCATCTGCCACCTACCTGCCCACTCCCCTAGCCTATCTATATCTTGTTGCAAACTATTAGATTTTCACCCAGATGTTTGTGGAGAACAGAGTTATCTCAGAAAATTACAGCACAGAAGGAAGCCATTCGGCCTTTTGTGTCAGTGCCGGCTTTTTGGAGAGTGACCCAATCAGTCTCACTTTCCCCACATGTCTACAGTTTTTTTCCTTTTCAAGTAGATATCTAATTCATTATTTTTCATCATAATTCACTATCTGATTATTTTCCATCTTTCTCCACAAACATCGACTGTTATAACTAAAGTATGTTTATGGAGCGTGCGCACAACTCACAGGAAATTAAAAAATAGCCAGAGTGCATGTCAAATGTAATATGTTATTCAGCACCCTGAATTGAATTCCCTGTCAGTAAAATGATTTTACCTGTGTTTTTGTTTTTCCCTTAGTGGTTTTCCCTCAAGATTTTCTGGAGAAAGGACTTGCTGCCAGTAACTTTGCGATGCTTGGCCTGGGCGATATTGTGATTCCAGGTAATGGTGTCTTAACACGGGCTCTCCCAAGCCGTGGTCTTTGTCATTCCTTAAACACAATGTGGTTCATATTATCAGAAGCACAAAGGGGTTTCCAAGAACTTCCCTTTGGGTAGCTGATGCTGGTTTGGCTTGAGAGCTGATTTGAGTGTGTTGGTCAAGGGTTTACAAATTGCGTCACTCCCGCTTCATTCATGTTTGCTTTCCTTGCCTCACCCACCACCATCAACTCTCCACGAAGCCAAACTTCAAGTTTATTCCAAAATAGTCACCGGCAAAAAATGGTTTGGTTTGTACGGTTGAGAAACATTCAGTGACCGGTGTAGAATTGGTGGGTTTTTCAGCCCATTTAGTCCAGGATGTTCTTGAGATGCGAAACAATCAAATGAAGTTCACAAATTCAAGGTGGACGTGTTACTTTAAATGCTAGTCATTTAAGTTCAATGATGCCTCCTTCAATGAGGAATAGTGTAATCTTAGTCTTGGGGAAACTCCAGAATTGGCCTTGGTGCCTAGAGAAGAGGGGAGGGTCACTGGAGGTGCACACGTGTGGCCACCGGGTGAGGATACCATCCGCACAGCTGACAGCCAGCCCGATAATGTCTGCTGCTGACGCTCACTCACTTTGAACCATCGGCTTGCACGTGTATCATAGGCCTGTGGTGCAGTCCAGAGAGTGACTGGGAACTGAGTTATACATCTGAGCTAGTCATACATCAAATTGCAGGAGCAGTGATGTTTATGTTTAAATGGAGTTGAGGTACATGTCAGCCATGTGGGGCTGAACGGCCTGCTCTAGTTTGATTGTGATGGAAGGGAGGAATATAATTTTTTTTTACACTTTAGGTATCTTCATTGCTCTTCTGCTGCGCTTCGATGTCAGGTAAGCGGCTTGAATTTTTGACCTGAAACCCTTTAGCGTGGAGCGGAAATATTCCACTCGTACGGGACAAACAGTCTCTGAGTTTCTGTGGGAAATGGACCTGAGTGGTGATTGTCGGCCAACCATAACAAGGCAATCAGATACTGCAGACTGATAAGGCAGTGAGGCTGAAGTGTCAGTTTGGGTTTAAGAGGGTTATTGTATCTTGAGGAGATTGCTATTGATTTTTAACATAATAAATACGCTTCACAGCTCAAAGTCTGTGTGTACACAAATAACAAGTACAACAATTTGCATTTATGTAGCGCCCATCACAGGGTAATGTCTTTACAGGGACAGGGTCTTGCGCTGAGGAGGGGGAGGTGACAGTCACAGGTGTCATTCAAGGGATAGTTTTTAAGGCTGGACTTAATGGGGGGATCTAATGGTGAGACAGTATTTACTACACAGATTTTTATTTTCACAATCTTTGCACGACTTTACTCATTGTTCGTCGATTCAATTCTGGAATTAGGTGTGAATTTCCAATCATTTTCACTGAACTGAATTCCTGGTGTTGAAAGCTGATCTATTGTACAGTGAGCAGTGATTTGCCAACCGGCGTTGTTCCGTTTCTCTCTTCTCTCTCTCTCCCCCCCCCTAGTTTGAAGAAGAATAGCCGGACGTACTTCTACACCAGCTTCTTGGCTTACATCTTTGGCCTTGGGCTGACTATTTTTGTAATGCACACGTTCAAACACGCTCAGGTGGGTCGCACTTCACAGTCAGGCTTTGAAATGAAACCGAGAAAGATGATCAATGTTGGTTTCTATTCCTCTGCTTGGAGCCGGCTGTCTATACATACTGACTGGACTTGTATTAATAAAAAAAACATTTTCCCTCCTCTCCTGTTCTAGAAACAGGAGTCAACTCCAGGGGTATGGGGACAGGGTGTATATAGGGAGAACAGGTCTGTTAGGTTATGGGGAGAGAGCTGGGCTGTAGAATTCTATGATTCTATGATATGGTATTCCAAGGACTGCTCCGGTGCCTCGAAATGTCCCGACATGAAAGGCGTTCTACAAAAGTAATTTTGTTGTTGCTCTTAAAAGAGCCAGCAGAGACACATTGAGTCGAATGGCTATTTTCTGTGATTCTGGTTTACATGAATGGCAGCACTGATTTCCTACCTTCCCACCTCATATGGGTTTTTTTGGTTAACGATTTTGATCTACAACAAAAAAATTACACTTGTATAGCATCTTTCATGTCGGGTGGATGTCCCATGTTGCTGGACAGACAGTATTTTGGATCCAAGCTGGAGGTAGTGATTTGGGGAGGGTGGAGGTTAGTTGAAAGCATGGTCAAAGAGGCCTTAGGGTGGGACTTGAAGATGCGAGGGATGGGTTGAGGCGGAGGGATTGCAGTATGGAGTTCCAGAGAGTGGGGGCAGAGTGGCCGAAGGCTCGCCCGCCAATGGTGTGGGGGGTGAGGTGATGGACATGAAGCAGGCCAGAGCCTGCCGATTAGAGGGAGCAGACAGGTTGATAGGGGGTCGCAGAGGGTGAGCGAGGCCATGGAGGGCTTTGATGGTGAGGACCAGGATTTACCCACTGTGTGATGGGAAGCCAATGGAGTCAGGCAAGGGTAGGGGTGATATGGTTATGGAGCCTAGTGTGGGGGAGGATAGAGTACAGAGTTCTGGATGATCTGTAGCCTGTGTTGTGAGGAGTTGGGAAGATTTTTTTCCCATCCACTAGAGGGAGCTATAACCTGCACCTAATCCATTGGAACTCGAGTGATGTTGTTGCACTAGTTTCCCTGCGTTTAATGTAAATCTGCTGTGACTTCTTTAAAAACCTCTATTAATGTTCAGATCTCCAATAAACATGAAGCTGACTGGTGCATAACCCTCCAGTGAATGGGTTTCTCTCAGAAAGTAGTTTGTATGTGTGGATTTGTGTAATATATATACATATGTGTGTGTGTATGCTATATGGGACTACAAGGATTGCTTTTAAAAACAACCAGCAGACACATGATAGATTGAATGCCCACATTCTATACTGTAAATTTCCGTGGTTCTAGTATGCATTATTGGCTCTATTTATTTATGTATATAATATATTTTTAAAAAGCTAGTTCTGACTTGATTCCACTGTCGGATGTGTATCAAATTGGTGGTTTTTGTTACGTCTCTTAATTTTTTTTAATTGAGATTTTCTTTGTCCAATTTGTAGCCTGCTCTCCTGTACCTGGTGCCTGCCTGCATTGGCTTCCCAGTTCTCATGGCTCTGATCAAAGGGGAACTCACTGAGATGTTCAGGTAAGACTGGGAATGGCATCTTCATGGCTCTCAGTTGGGGTTTTCACCCAAGTTTTTCCTGTTAGTTTGACTCCCGATAGTTTCCAGTTTAATGCACGCTTTGGTACTTTGCTATGATGTTTAATAAAGGCAAAGTGTTCACTACACGTTGACATAGACCTCCCTTCCACGTATCCACAGCTCCCTCAGTTTGTCAGTGACATATCTGAAACGTGCCTCATCGCATTTAAGATACACTCGGTCCTGTTCAGTCAGTTTGATTTTGTTATGTGCGTTTTGCATCCAGTAGGAAATCTAAACAATAACTCCTTTCAGGGATCATCTGATTTGTATGTGAACTTAGCGATCGATTTTCACTGAATACTCTTGTTTACTGGGTTCTGAACCATACTCATTGTCTTGTATGCAAATCTGACTGAAGTGGTGTGTTTTTACTCAAATAACCTGACAGTTTAGGTGCCAAACTTCTCACTGACCTCAAATTCCACTTCAGGACTACGGTTCTAAGGTTTGCCTTAATTGCTGATCAATCACCTCTTGTGTACAGATAAAGAGCATCAGAACAGAGAGTCAACTTGTTTTCTTACCCTCTCCTCAAGGCAATGACTGGTGCTGGGTGCAGTTCTGTAGTTGCTGATAACTGTGGCGCTCTGGCAACTTCTCCAGAGTGTGACCCTGGACATCGTTACTGGTGGGCTCATGAGGAGACGCTGAGCTGTGATCCATCACACCCTTTGTTATCGTAGCTGTGATGGGTTATTGGGCAGCAGTTGAATCTGGGGATGTTCCGTCTCTGTGTTTCTTAGTGGATAAATGTCCTCTTAAGATCAACAACTTGCATTTATGCAGGTTAGCATCCCAGAGTGCTTGTCAATGGCGGAGCACAAATCTGAGCCAGAGGAACGAGGAGGGACTGTAGGCATGATCAAAGATGGAGGTGTTCAGGTGCAATCTGAAAATAGTGAAGGAGGGAGGCAAGGCAGAGAGGTGGAGAGTGTTCCACGATTTTGTAGTGTTATTTTTGAGGGGAAGATTTGAGAAATACTGTAAGTCTAGGATCTATGAGTTTCCACTATTAATAGCAGATTTAAACTTTTTTTTAAAAAAAGGCTGGAGGCTTCAAATAGCCGTGCCCCAACAAGAAGAAAAAGGGAGTTTTCATTCAGCATTTTCCGACACCTTGTGATAGAGAGAGGTTCTTAGCTAAGGAATCTGTGGTCTCTCTCTTGCCTGTTCAACTGGAGGCATTTTATAGAGCAGTTGACGACAAGTGTTTTTTCCTTAATAAAATACTTGGTGTTTTGTGGTGGGGAAAGAATTCTGCTGAACAGTAAATGCCTGGGGGAAAAGCGGGCGCTTGCTTGGTTACAATCTCTGTCCGTCAACGTTTATCAAACTTCCACTTTGATTCTGTGGCTTTGCTGCGAACAGATGGCACCTCGTCACCCTATTAGTGTGCAGAATGCCACCCAGTTGGCGCCTGTACTTGCTTGGCTTCCTTCACAGCTGAGAGCAACTTGTTAAAAGAAACTGAGTTAAACTGTGACAGGAGTGAGTGTTCTGACTCAACCTTCGCCCATTTCCCCTGGAATTATTTTTGAACAGCTGTCACTAGGAGGGCGGGCGGGGGGGAATAATAATTTGATCACTCAGTCCATGGCGCTTCGTGGGACACTGCTGCGCACTGCTGTGCGCAATGCCGTGTTTCGCCCACAAATATACAGTCGGTTCGCTTTACAGTATATTCGTGAAGCACTTTGAAACGTCAAGAAGATGTGAAAAGCGCTATATCAAATGCAAGGATTATTATTGTGTGTTGTAAAGTGAATTGACTGTGTATTTTGTTTCAAAAATCAACTAGAATTCTCATTCATCGCAAATTATTGATCCTGGCTCAAAAAGCTGTGCAATCCAGTTGTGAGCTGGAGTGATCTTGGCAATGGTTTTGCCCCCACTTCCCCATTGAGTCTCCTGACAACAAAGACTCTCGCACATAGATATGAGGTCTCCATAGACATAAGCTGGGGGAGAGCAGGAGACCAGTTTAACAATGTGGGATGAGTTGTATGAGCAAACTGGCAATTTTTCTTTAGTGTTTGTTTTGCAACTTATCAGCAGTATATCTGGCAGTTGGACGAAGTACTGGGAGTTGTTGCTTTGTACAGACTGTATCTCACGAGCCTGTCGTGGGTGACCTGCAGTTAACATTCCGTACAGCTGGTCTGACTTCATAGGACTGGGCACTACCCAAGCACAACGACACAACAAACTGAATCCCCCGCACGCCAATCATTAGCACTCGCCCCGGCCAGCTGCAGGGAGAGACTTGTACTGCGGAGAATTCCCAGGAAACAAGGCAAGTTGTTAGACCAAGCAAGCACCTGCTCTCGGCCTTTGATGTTTAATTAATCCAGAGACTCAGCCACAGGCCGGTGGTGACCTTGTCCCAGTCTCGAGCGCAAAACACCTGAAATTCAAAATACAGCTGCTGTGAGGAGGAACAACACGAGGGGGAAATCGTCTTGTTTTGATTCCTCTAGAACTCAGGAGCCGACTGACCACCAAAGGAGGGGCTGGGCGGGTTATCTTTGGAGCCAAGTTGCGGAAACCTCGATTAAAAACAAGCTTGCAAAGGCACACTGAGCTCGACAGAAGGGAGTGGAGAGACTCCTCATTAAAATGAAAACCAAGGGCTGCAAATTTTGGGGGAAGGTTGATTAAAGGCTCAGAGGAGTTTGGGGAGTGTCTGTTGTGAAACCGCATTCTGTGCATTGTTGGTTACCTCCCTACTGATAAACTTAGATTATTTTTTATTTGCAACTGAGTTTACTGGCATTCATTGAAAAATGTATATTACCCACCTAGCAAATTTCAGTCATTTGCATAGATCAAAATATCAGACCGAGAATATCTACTTCTTTCCAAAAGTGACCTCTTTAGTTTCAGGACAATTGAATTGCAAATACTGAGTTTGATATTAATTATCTATTAGAATTGCACTCGCCATTCCTACTTTGATGTTCAGAAGAAATGAACAACTAGACCAACTTGCGTTTCACCCACAAATATACAGTCAATTCACTTTACAGTACATTCTGTAAAGTGCTTTGGGGTGCCTAGAAGACATGAAAAGCGCTATATCAAATGCAAGGATTATTATTATTTATTTATCTGTATCCACTGTATTCCTGCATTCTGGAATGCTCTGCCTGAAAGGGTAGTGGAGGCAGATTCAAAAATAACTTTCCAAAGGGAAATGTACTTCAAATCTATGGGGAAAGAGTGAGGAGTGGGATTGATTGAATACTTCTTTCATAGAGACGGAACAGGCACAATGGGCCGAATGGCCTCCTTCTGTGCTGCATGCTGATTCTACGATACAGTGCCCTTCACGCGGAGCGGCACCTCGAAGTACACGTCGATCAGCTCGCGTCTGAATGTGGTCTTGTCTCAATCTCCTCCCAAGCCTGATTCTTGTACTGATTCACGTGGAGGAACCTTGGCGTACAACAAAATTGGTACAGATGGTTCAAGATTAAGTTTGGATTTGGGGGATACCAAGTGTGTGTTGATGGAGTTTCTGAGATTGTTATGTATTTTTTACGGTTGTCGTTCTTCAAAGCTGCCTACACTGAACTTTTCCTTTTGTTCTTTTCCTCTTACCCCCCCACCTCCCCCCTCACCCTCCCTCTTCATGTTGCCTCATTCAAATCAGCTACGAGTCTTCAGCTGAGGTCTTGCCACACACTCCAAGACTTACTCATTTCCCCACCGTCTCGGGCTCCCCGGCCAGCCTGGCCAACTCTATGCAGCAAAAGCCTAACTCCCCCCGCCGCAGGCGGACCAACCCTAGCCCTATGTAGTCCTGTCACGAGAGGCTTATGGAACTACAAACTAGCCAGGTATTCACCAGACTTCTTCCTGTGCTTTTTGCTTCTGTGCTGCTCAGCATGCTGCTGCTCCCAGTGTAAAGCTTCTTTTTGACCTGTCACTCTTGCGTTCTGTGCTGTTTTTAGGTGTAGCTCTCCTCGCGTGAAGTCACTCATCATCTCGTAGCATTTTGTTTATTATTATTCTTATTATTATTTGCTCATTTGAAAGCCTCACCAATATTATAACCAGCTTCCGCGGGTGCTTCAGGGGAATATTCCAGTCACAGTTTAGTTTCCGCTGTGAGCAATTGTAAAGTTACTGTTTCCCATGCTGAATCACTGACTAACACGACAATACAATCTTTGTGAGAAGGGCTGTGGTGAGTAATTGACTGACGTACAGTTAGGAAGCCAGCCTCGTAGCTGGTGAGCGGAAGAAAATTGTTGGAACATGATAGTTTGGGTTGGTTGGCCAACGAGGTACCATTTGTCATTGTAAATCACACCCGTTTTTGTTTCAATTGCGTATAATCAGAATGTTGAGTTGCCCAGCTCTTAGCTTACCAACTCAGTGAATTACTCAGTAGTGATCTGGGGTTTGGGTGGGATGGAGTACAGAGTGCAAAGATGTGTCTTCCAACTGAACTGAAGCAGAATTCCACCAGCAACTACAGAGTCTGCAGCTGAGCACACAGGTCTGTGGGAAGTGAGTGCAAGGGGAAGCGAGGGCGGCAGAGAACTCCATGGATAGTGTCGGTGAAGCCTTATGTGTTGCATCAACGTTGGCTTACAATGCATGTGTTGAACTGCTCTGCATGCCTCTCAACAATTGGGCTTCTCCAGCAGGCTTCAGAATGGGCAGACTTGAGTCTTATCGTCTGTGTGATGTGTTTATTTCACCTTTCTATCGGGAAGGTTGGAATGTATCTTATTCTTTATTTACAAGTTTGTACGTACGTTAGATTGTTTTTGTTCATTGGAACAAAAATATGTTCCTATTTGCATTGCAAACTTGTGAAGCCTTGGCGCCAGCAGTGAGACTGCTGCTCTCCAGCTCACTTGAAAACACTGAGGTTATCGAAAGCTGAAATGCACATTTCCTAATTTTAATGTTGTTTTAGCTCCTCACACAATGGGATTCCAGCTCTCTGGGGCGCTATGCTGAATGAGGGGCACTATATAAATACAAGTTGTTGCGGTTGATTCACTCCCAACTCTGCTATGGTTATATGAGAGACTTCAAAAGCTAAAGCCTCAATAATGACTTGTATTTAGGTAATGCCTTTGTGCGGTCTCTGGGCACTTGTTTTATTGGGAAGGATAGAAATTAAGATCTTAGTCGTCACAATGTAACATTCAAATTAGATGGACAAGGCCGTGCATGTCTTTTGCACGCGATGGACTGTCAGCCTAAACTTGGATGGCTCAACTTTGTGGGGAAGTAATTTCTGGAGGAAAGAATATCTATTAAGTGATGAAATTCCTGTAGCTTAGTGGTTAGAGCACTCATCTCGCAAGCAAGAGACCTGGGTTCGATTCCCAGCAGGGCGGAACCTTAGGCAAGTTTTCTTGCTACACATGCCAAATAATAATCCCTCAAGAAAAAACACAATAATATTAAAATTGGCCATTGCAATACGAGACTGTTTGTGAGACACTGCTGGGTGCAATTGGCCGCCGTGTTTTGCCCACAAATGTAAAGTCAATTCACTTTGCAATACAATCCTGTGACCCGCTTTGAGACATCATGAAGATGTGATAAGGTGCTGTATCAAACATAAGGATTATTATTATTGTTGTTCCTTTAAAGCACAGCAACCAACATTGAAGGGACACACGCCTGAAACGCAGCTTAACAATGGCTTGTTTTAATGAACTGCTACATAACTTCCCATTAACATTTTCTAAACATTTAGCCATTTAAATTGTTAAACAGAGAAGCTGATTGCTTGGTTGGGTGTGGCACTGTGAAGTCTTGACCAGAAAGTTTGTTCTCTGCGGTTTGTTTTGCTGCCCTTGGTGGGATGCACAAATTTATACCAGAGCTATTCCCCCAACACATCACAGAGATTGAATGTTGGGCAAGGACAGGAATATGGGGGGATGGTTTACTCGTCAAAGGTAACAGCCCACCTGAACACCTAACTTACACATTCTCATTTGAAACGCAGGTACGAAGAGAAAACTGGCCTTGACAAGGAAGCTTCGGACGAAGCCACAGAGGATTTGACGGAAAACAAGAAAGAGAAGTAGTAAAATGCCACGAGCAGTTTATTGAGAAGCAAGTCCTCAGTCCTATCTGCCTGTTGTATTCATTTCACGCAAAGACCCAGCGAGCCGTGCGTCCTGTGTGTGGGTTATTTTGTGGCAATTTAAGGGGAAAGACTAAAGTATTTCATTTTCACATTATGCTACAATGCTAGTTATCCAATTCCATTCAAGTGTTTTCTATGTATGTGCTACTTTTATCTGTGTTTTATATAAACAAATACTGCGAGGTTATACCAGTGCCTACCTGTACCATTTTAATTTATTACCAAGTCATTCATAAATTTCAGTGACCTTTTTGATTCAAAGGCCAGTATTTTTTAAGTTTTGCTTTACAAACAAATGCAGAGTCATTTTTTTTTCTTCTGCTTCCCACCCGCGCAGTCCCCCAGACAGTCGTTCACACTTTTACCCCCAAAATGTTGTGCTTTTAAATTTTTTTAAAAACCTCGCCTGTTACTATTTTTTAACATGTTGGTTGGAGCTCATGAAAGGTGTTTTTGAAAGGGAAATTCTAGACTTTAAATCGGCAATGTTTTTATTGGAAAATACTCAATCAGCTGCTAATAAGTACTGTAGATTTATAAGTATTGAATTAAGTATTTAATGATGGGGCTGTTTTTTTAACTAACGAGACATTTTTGTCTCTTTCCCCCACCCGCCCACCTGCTGCATTTGTTTGGTAATCAAGGATTGACTTATCGATTATCTTTTGGTGTTGGGTTGTGGCGGGGGTGGCGAAGGTTTAACCTAAACAGGGCCTTGTTTTTATGTCTGCTTGTGGAAATTCCGGAACAGAGCATAAGTGCACCAGCAAAACCAGAACTGCCCGACTGATGGAAGTTTTGATTTCCGTTGGTTGGATTGTGGGACTTGATTGCCCTCGTTTCTGTTAGTGATGAGGTGGACCTATGTCAGATCCCTTTCTTTCTTTTCTCCCACTCTTTCCCCCCCCCCCCCCTAAAAAAAAGCGAAAACCTATAGCAACCAGCACCCCTGCCCCCTTTCCCACCACAATGAAGTCATTGTTGAATATAAGCGAGCGTGAGGCAGAGGGTGTGAGGGCGAGAGATTGAGAAAATTACAAATAACCCAGCCTTGTACCCATTCACCTGCACCCAGCGCCAACTGGGTTCTATCTCTCAGAGGCCAAGCAAGTTGTAGCATCCTCCAAACAGTCAACTGCTTAGCTTGAGACCAAGGCTTTGAACATGGGACCTTTCAGATTGCTGTGGGTTGATCAGTACCTCACTATGGTAATGCATTTAACCAGTGAGTCACTGGGAAAAGCTTTTTATTTGGGGTTTTGTTTGTCTGATTTTCTTTTTGGGTTGGGAAAGATGTGGGAAAATTGCCCCAATCAATAAAAAGTGATTTCTGTAGTTTCTTCCCCCACACTTAATGAGGAGAGGATCATTCCCCATTGAAGTGCATGAATTCTACAAGATCTTATTGTTAACTTAAGCTTTACTGTCCTTTCCACTTTACCCATTTCAGTTGAATTAGAGGCGAAGGTTGTCTCTCCTCTTTTCCCAGCATAGACAGCAACATGAGTTTATGCTTGTACTTGACATTTAACAATGATTGCACCAGCCAGGACACTTGAGTTGTAGATCGTTTTTTAACCAACGGCCAACTTTCATGAGCCAATCGCTTGCTGTATAACTTTGAAGACTTTGACTGGATGGAGGGATTAAGAGGCCTGAGTTTAGGGCTGGGTCTCCATACGCTCTTGTCTCAGGCTTCATTCTTCACTCGTGAATTTTCAAACTTTCTTAAGCTTTTTGTTTGCTATTTCTAAACTTTCTGCAAACCTCCCCCCCCCCCCTCCCTCCCCCCAAGAGACTTCAATCTCTTTCTGGCCTTTGTTCCCCCCACCCCATTCAGTCTCTCCTATGTGCAACGATTAATTATCGCTCTTCATTCTATGATTCGCGGTTGTTTGAGATCTTGACGAGTATTTCTGTGTCTAAAGCACAATGTTCAAGCTTCCTGTAACCATAGAGTCTAAATTCCCGCGACCCATTTGGCTTTGCTTTGTACTGAACCTTTACTGACGGTCATGGTGCTTGGGGATAGGATCTATGCTGTGATGTGATTGCTATTTCCAGTCAATTTCCCCCCCCCCCCCCCCCCCCCAAACCCCCAATTATTTTTTTTTGCATCTTTTGAACCTTCTGTAACTTTGCCTCGATATGGGAAAGTCGGCCTCTGTTGCCAGTTAGCTGTTGCCAAATGATGAAAGGAAAATACTCCAGAATGGTACCTCATTTCTAAACCTTATTAGATGCTTACCCCCTTTACACCTAGCCTCTGTGACTTCTTTATTTTATAATGGTATTACCCCTGCGGCGACTGATTTATATTTTCTTCTTGTCTGTTCAGTAGTCAGCGTGAGCCTCCAGCAAGGTGGTGTCTTTGCTGTTGTTTCTTATGTCTTCGATGCCAGTGGAGTGAGTGCGTTCACTTCTTTTTACACTTGTACCCGCGCTAAGCTAAAGGGTGCGTCATTTCCGACGGCTTGCTTTTCGTTGTTGACCTGGGTGACAAGATCAAAAGAAGTTAAAACATTGACAAACCCAAATACTCAAAAAATTCCAGAAATCCACCAGCGGGTAAGGTAAATGCGTGTGGTGGGGAGGAGAGGGAAGGGAGTGGGGCAGTCTTGGGTAGGTTTAACAGCCCAGTGCACACAAGTCTGCCAGTCCATGTTCAGTGTGCTCAGCTTTTGATGCATCGTGGATGTGTGTGTGTGTATGTATATGTTAAAATGGTACACATGACTCGAGTGTTCACATGTTCCTGAACTGTCAAGTCCTCCAGGCTTGCATCTCAATCCGGATGGGCGAAGGAGGGAAGCAAGTTATTTAATTGTGTGATCATGGATTGGAACCCATGCTGGGTTGAATTAAACACTGGGGTGTTTGTAATTGGGTGCGTTTTTTTTAAAAAAAACAAAGTTCTTTGTGATTAATGAGAATCTTGCTTTTTCTGCCTTTCCATTACTGTAGCCAAATTGCTCAACCTGGTTCCCGGCAGGGGCTGTGATCGTTTTGCAATAAACCTGTGGTTGTGCACCACTATCTATATGCATCATCACTGCTGCCGTCTCTGATTATTGCAGATCACAGCTGGAGCTTGTACTCCTGTAATCGCGGTGACAAGAACACACCATTAGCATTAATAATAATCCTTGCATTTGATATCGCGTTTTTCACATCTTATCGACTTCTCAAAGAGTTTCGCAGAATATACTGTAAAATGAACTGACTCTATATTTGTGGGAGAAACGCGGCAGCCAATTGCCCACAGCAGTGTTCCACAAACAGTCGTGGACTAAAGATGACCAATTTTATTATTGTGGGTCTTTTTTGCGAAGGATTATTATTAGGCGTGTGTGTGTGTGTGGAGTAAGTAACTTGCCCAAGATTTCGTCCTGATCTTCTGCCTGGATTCGAACACAGGTCTCACGCTTGTAAGGTAAGTGCTCCAACCACTGAGCTACAGGAGCTCCACATCATGGCTGGCGCTGATGGGATAATCCCAGCTCAGTGGTCAACAGCACACATACACAGTACCTTCCAGACAGGATGTATTATGGGCAGCATCAAGCAGTTAGAGGTAGAGAGGGATTGAATTGTGAGTTGACCACAGTCTGTGTGTGTGTTTCTTAAAGAGGGACTTTTTCCTCTTTAGAGACCAAGGGTATAGCAGCACCCTCAATACTGCAGCATCCCAATGATTTCTCTCAGGTGCAAGTTCCTGAATGTATGTGAATCCTGTGGCAGGTGCTATATTATTATTAGTAATAATAATTATCGTTGCATTTGATATAGCGCTGAAACATGTTGATGTCACAAAGCGTTTCACAGCATCTAGTCTCTGAACCTTCCTGTCTCAATCACTCTGCCTTAACTTGCCTCTTAACCTTAAATCCTACTATTAAACAGCTAGCTCTTTAACAGCACATATCATCACCACCTCAAGTGTCCCACCCTATTTCCATCTATACATACAGAGCTCACATACTATCCAGCATGTATATGTAAAGCAAGTTGTGGTTGAGTATGCAGAGAAACTTTTGCGTATATATTTTCTCCCTTTATTTACTTGCCCACTTAGATAAACCTGTAACACTTCTCATTGGAGAGAACAGTAGGACAAGCTCTCCGGATGTTTGTCTAGTGAGAAAAGTCTCTTAAAACCCTGGTTTTTGGTGGTGTTTATCCACTAGAGGGTCTCATTGAGCTACAAAAGGCAAGTCAGTGTCACCTGAAGCATTTCCCCCAAATTTTCACTCGACGTCACTTTGCTGAACTCCCAAACTCCTGACTGAAACTAAAATGAAACCCATTTATGGTTAAGCTATTTATATAATATAATAAATATAACAAAACACCTTAGAATTATTTCCTAAGGATTACGGAAAATAACATTTGATTCCAGACTTCCTAGGAACCAATGTGTGAGAGAGATTGTGTTTAGTGTCAACCCTAATTTAGTTGCTTAGGGGCACCATTTAAATGTACGTTGTTGTTGTCGATTTACTCCGATCTCTGCTGCAGTTGATGAGAGATGTCAAAAGCTGAGGCCTCGATAACCACTTCCATTTAGGTAATGCTATTGTGTGGGTGGGTTAGCGCGTCTTTTGTTGCAAGGAGAGGAAATATGACCTTAGTCTTCACAATGTAACATTCAAGTTAGATGGACAAGACCATGCATGTTTTTTGCATGCTCGATGGACTGTCAGTGGACTAAACTTGGATGGCTCAACTTTGTGGGGAAGTAATTTCTGGAGGAAATATTTATAGGTGATGACATTCCTTTAGCTCAGTACTTAGAGCACTCGCCTCGCAAGCGAGAGACCAGAGGTTGGATTTCCAGCAAGGTGAAACCTTGGGCAAGTTTCCTTACTCCACACACCTATTAATAATCCCTCGAAATAAACTGATAATGAATTGTTTGTTTCAACCTGCGGTTGTTTGTGGGGATGCAGCTGTGCGTGATTGGCTGCCGCATTTCACCCACTGTAGTCACAGTCAGTCAATTCACTTTAAGAGTATATTCTGTGAACACCTTTGAGACGTCTCGAAGATGTGAAAAGCGCAATACCCAAATACAAGGATTATTGTCTCCTCCAGCCCCCCATCCACCACTTTTATGGGGCTGGGATTGGATGGGTGGGTGGGTGGGGATTTATTACAGACAGGTTTTACCGCAGCACATGGTAACCAGGCTCAGGCTGAACTAAGGCAATCTGGTTCCCGAACTTGCTCGGGTGGTCACGAAGACAAGAATCGGGTCCATGGCGTTCTATGGCAATTTGAGAGCTTGTGTGAGTATGTTTGTGAGAGGGTGTGTGTGTGGGGTGGTGTGGGCAGAGGGAGTGCGCTTGTCTGCCTGTGTTAACTCTTGTTCCCATTTAAGGAACACGGTTTGGGTCAGTGGAGGTCCCCTCACTCACCACATTTACATTAAAAATAAACTTGTTGAAATTTGCTGCTGTTTTCACCGGTCACTGAGAGCAGATCCCTGTGCGACACTAACATCAAACACAAAGTTGCCGCCGTTTTATGGATTTTCGCGGGAAGGTCCCGGGTCAGATTGCTCTGAATGATTGGCTGCCGGGGGTGAGAGTGCACTTGTCCTTTGCCAAGCTCAGTATGTGCTGTGGTGTAGACTGTTCTCCTGACGTGTAGGTTCATGTTATTGTGATTTACGGCGCCGCCAGTGATGGTTGGTGCCAATCCCTCTTGTTTACAGGAAGACTAAAGCCAGTTAAGCAACGTACAGTACATTGTGGACTGTTTGCGCATTCTCCTTTCATCTCGAGGTTTGAGTCCCAACTCTGTCCCTTCCTTCAACGCCCTCCACAGCCTTGCTCCCCCCACTACCTCTGTGACCTGCTAACTCCATATCCAACTCCTATCCGCTCCCTCTACTCAGCTGGCTCCAGCCTTCTGTACGTCCCCCTGCCTCCTTCAAGGCCATTCTGAAGACCCTCCTTTGCAACTGTATCTTCGATCACCCTCCTACCCCTACCCTCCCAACCTCCAGCTCGGGTCCAAATCCCTAGCTGTCCAGCACTTTGGGACGACCTGATGTGAATATAACAAATATAATTTTGTTGTTGTTGTTAAATATCATTTGTTGTTGCTTGTATACTCTGACCCGCGGTGTAAAAGTTCAGAAGGCGATCGATGGTGATTTGGGGATGAAATCAATTTGAAGGACTGGGGAGAGGGCTGTGGGTGACTGTTCCTTTGCTTTGTGACAGAACACATGGACCTCAATGTCTTCTATGACTCTGTACAATCCTGTTCGGTCCGTGCAGGAAACAAGCAAAACGCACAAGGCCATGTTAGGTCGCTGTGTCCTTTTTGACATTGGGTTTAAAGGTCGAGTTTGACCCTAATGTCGAATTTATAAAACCCTTGTCTACCCCTGACCTGGGAGGGATTTCATTTTAACAGTCTCGCTCTCCGATCCCAGGGAGATCCAAGCCCAGACTGGAGAATGAGAGACTCACTGTGTGTTGGTCAGCCAGCTCTGGGATCCCCAGGAGTCTTTGGTAACTGTCTGCAGTGACCACCTGGGTAAAGAGATTAACTGTACCAGGAACTGCCCACTTCAAAAACCTGTGCTTTTCTACAGCGTGCGAAAAAAGTCACTTTGGCCCTGGGAGATATTGCGCTATTGTTCTGTCCACTTTCTTTTCCCTTCAAGCTAATAAAGTGCTGAATGACATCCTCCGCATCTGAATAATAATGGGTTTGAGGACAGAGCCCTGCTGAGATCCAGCTGTTAATCCATTGTGCTGTGGAGACGCCAATTTCAGCTGGACAAGCAGTTGCTAAGGTTCAGCCTGGCTGTCCAGCCAGTCTACTCGTTAAACATAACAGGTACATCAAACATTCAGCCGCTAGGTGTTAAGGACTGAGTGCCAGTGCCAGAGAGTCAAAGAAACCATAAATCTCAGCTTTGTAAACACTGCAGTTATTTTTCTGAGCTGAACTTTTTATATATGTGTGTGTGTTTTGCAGGGAAACTTGTGTTACTCTGGATTATGAATATACTGAGATACCTGAAAATATTCCATGTATTTCGTATACAGTACAGTGTACAGGATCTTTAATGTCCACCTTCAGTGGGTAGGTGGGAACTCTGTTTGCTGTGTGTCAATCTAATGAAACTCTGAAGTGATTATTTTTCAAACAGGAGCCTTGACTGTTTATCAACCACCCACCTATCCAACCTCTCCGTGTCCTCGCCCGCCTCCCAACCTCTCCGTGTCCTCGCCCGCCTCCCAACCTCTCCATGTCCTCGCCCGCCTCCCAACCTCTCCGTGTCCTCGCCCGCCTCCCAACCTCTCCGTGTCCTCGCCCGCCTCCCAACCTCTCCGTGTCCTCGCCCGCCCTCAAAGTTGACAATTGTGCAGCATCTTGGCAAAAACAGTCGCCAAATTCATTCGAAATTCGGGGAAAAACCTGAAGAGAAGATTAAGTCTGCCTTCCACGATTCTGGGCAATCAACAAACGTGGGTGTCTGGCTGGTTATTAGCTCAATCTGTTGGGCTCAGCATCACACCAACATTTGGCTGTGGGTTATTCCAACGATTTGAGAGTACACACAGTTTGGGGTTTTGTTTATTGTGTGTGTGCTTGCGCATATATTAATGGACACTGTGTGTATATATACGCGTGTGTGAATGTGCATGTATTCAATGTCTCGGCCAAACCAACTTCATTCCTGTTTGCTGGGATTATTCGAGAGCCAGACACAATTTTTCACACTCGCGTGACAGAATCAGATGTCAAGCTCGCTTTCTCAACAACAGAGTGGTGGTCACTTCAAACCACCACAACAACTTGCATTTATATAGCGTCCCAGAGAGCTTATCACATCAGTCCCAGCGCTGAAGCTGTTACTCATTTCATTGAATTACCTTATCTATTCCCTCTTTTTCACCGGTTGTTATTCCTTCCTCCTCTCCCTCCTCTTCATGGTGGAAGGACATCTCAAAGAGTTTCACAGAAATGATTGTGAAATGGGAGTGACTGTGCACTTGTTGGCAGCTCAGTTATGCACAGCAATGTCCCACACATTTGCAATCAGACAAATTGACAGTGACTGATGCCGAGATACAATTGCACACACCAGGGGCCTTCCAGCACCTTGCTCAATAATCATTCTCCATCACTCTATCCACAGATCAAGTGTCAGCAGCCTGTGGGCATCACCCGACCTTCCCTCCCCTGAAGCCCAAACTCTCACCTGGCCTCTAGTCTGTGACTATTCTTGTCTTCGTGTTTCATACCTGGCAGAACTGTGCGAAATGTCTTCAATCCGACCTCCATTGGGAAGATCTGTGGGGTAAACGTGGCTTTGAAATGAAACTGGAATCCTCCGCGTATCGTGGGGTCTTTGTAGCCTATTGATTGGAGCGCTCGCCTCGCGAGTGAGTGAGAGGATTCCCAGGCCAGCGAAACTTTAGGCCACTTTCCTTACCCTGCGTGGCTCTTAATTACTAGCAATAAGTAGGAACCTGGTCGTTAGTTCGTTGGCAGATTGCTTTCCGGGGGGTAATAATCCCTCAAAAAGAAATTGCGTCGCTCAATCCGCGGCTGTTTGTGGGGACGTTGCTGTGCGCAATCGGCTGCCGGGTTTCACACCCAAAATATACAGTTGATTCACTTGACAGTGAATCTCCTGCGAAGCGCTTTGAGACTTCTCAATGACCTGGGAAGGGCGTTATATCAAATGGAGAGATTATTATTACAATCCCAAAGGTGTCACTCACATTCTCTCTCTCTGTCAGCCCGAGCCCCCACGATGTAGGGTCAGGTGTGGTTTACAAACTCAAGCAATCCTGTCCTATTATCCTGTCCGCAACCCCCTCCCCCAAAAACCCCTACGTGTGTGTGTGTGTGTCCGTCCTCCCGTCCCCCACCCCCCACTTAAACTCGTCTGCCTCTCCTGTGGTCAGGGGCAGGTTACAAAAGAGTCCTGGGTTGGTGGGGGAGGGAGCGAGGGAGAGAAAAGAGAGAATTGGAGGGTCGATTTAAGCAGCTTTGCAATCTGTCACTTTCATCCTTCTAGCTTTGTGCTGAGTTGGCTGCCCTCTCCTGACACGACACTGTCCTCTCTGTGTGCAGGTGCGCTCCTTTCAGCTCGGAGGAAATGCTTCTCGGCTGCAGACAACAGGGGCAGAGCTGGGAAGATTGATGTCCGGCCGTGTTGCTAGGTGACTATCTCTCGCCATAGGGATCGGAATCAGCTGTTGATGGTTGATGAGCTGTCGGCTGTATTGACTCTCCATTCAGCCCAGCCGTTGGTTCAACTTAGCGCAGTGACTTATTGGGTGGGTGGGTGTGGGGGGGGGGTCGCGGGTGGTGGGAATCTGTTGGAAGTTGCAACATTTTCCTTGTCTGCACTCTGCATTTACACACCCAAGAAAACTCCCACGATACTCCTCTCTCTCTCTCTCTCTCTGTCTCCCTCTGTCTCCCTCTCAAGCCTCGTACAGCCTCTTGAGGGAAGAATCCATTTCGTTGTGACTTAAGTTCACACGGAGGCTGTCTGCATCTTGTTCTCCACTTCATCTCCCAGCAAACCTGGGAGGCCCAGCTGTGTCACTTGTTACCTACAAATACTGTACAGTCACTTCGCTTTTGTGTTCCTTTTAATTCGATCGTATTGCTTTCAGGGGGCGCTCGACCACGTGATAAAGCGCTGTATCAAATGCAAGGATTATCACTGACCCCAAAATACACAGTCAATCCACTTTACAGTTCATCGTGTGAAGGGCTTTGAGAGATCCTAGCAACGTGATCAGACGCTACATCAAATAATAATAATAATCCTTGCATTTGCACATAGCGCTTTTCACGTCTTCTAGACGTGTCAAAGCGCTTCACAGAATATACCGTAAAGTGAATTGACTGTATATTTATGGGCGAAACGTGAGGATTATAATAAAACGACCCTGGATTGCTCGGGTGTGTGAGGGAAGTAAAGGTTTGCCTTTTGACTCGCGAGACTCTGTGAAAGTCAGGATTGCTGATCGGAGAACATAAAGAATCTGGATTCCACATCCCCAGGAAGCCAAAGCCGAGAAATCGGTTGAGGGATTTAAAAGAGAGAGAGAGAGAGAGAGAGAGAGAGATAATTGGGGAATAAAACTATTACAGGATCTGGTCGGATTAAGGGAGATATAGCGTATCCTGTGAAGTGCTTTGAGATGTCTCAACGATGTGATAAGGGGCTATATCCTGCCCCCACTCTCTCCCCCCCCCCCCCACTCCCCACCACGCATTCAGCGCCTTGGGACGTCCTCCTGGCGTCAAACAAATGGTAGATGAACCCATCTACAAATGTAATTTTGCTGTTGTATATCATTATTAATGTACAGTAAGTATAAAAGAGATGCTTAAAATGAAGCTATTCATACTTTAGTCTATCCCGGGTGGGGGGGGGTGGGGGAGGGCAGGATAAATGGGGAGGTGGTGAACCTAGACATCTGGGGTGATACTGATCGGTAGAATTTTTAGTATCTTAAGAATCCTCTTAAGTAATTTATTTGAACCCCCCCCAACCCATTACAGCTCACAGTGCCAGATGTCCGTTTCAGAGGCTTTTTCTCACACATTGAACATCCTAGAGCAGGAGTTGTCATAGAAACCAACTGGAAGGACAAAAAAAGTACCCCCTCTATTCCCCTCTATGCGGCCCTCTCCCCCCCCCCCCCCACCCCTCCTCTCCCCTCTCCTCCACCACTCCTCTACCCTCTCATCTTGTTTTGCCCACAAATGTGCGGTCAATTCACTTTACAGTATATTCTGTGAAGCGCTTTGAGGCGTCTAGAAGACGTAAAAAAAAGCTGTATCAAATGCGAGGATTATTATTATTTTTAAGTTATATTATTATCCTCTTTCCTACCCCCTCCTGTCCCATTTTCTCCCCTCTCCTCCCCGCTGCTATCTCCCGTCTCCCCTCCACTCATCCACATCCCATTTTGTTGGCAACTTGAGATCATCCGGGCTTCCTCCCTCCTCCCTTGTCTCCCTTGTTCCTGGGTGCTTCTGAGCTGTAGCAGATGAACCCTGTGATCTTTTATTCCCCCTGAGTTATTTGAGTGGTGCTTTCCCCCCCCACCCCCACCCTGGTATAAAGAGCCTTTGCAGCAACTTGACAGCTACGCAGAGGCAAACATGACCCCCCGAGCTTGTGTGAAAGTCTGTCCGAAGGCGAGGCCTGCCTCCCATCTTAATAAATTGGGATTTAATACACTCTGGAATGTGGCCTGTGCACACACACATATGCATACATATATATATATACACAGACACACACACATAGCAAACAGGGCGAGGGAAAGAAAAATAATACGGCAAAATATATAAAATGTGTGAATGTGCTTTGGACACAAACACATCCCCCCTACTGTGCAGGGCAGCTCAGGTGGGGTGCTGGCGTTCAGATTGAACTGGAGGATTTTTGTCACGAGCTAAGGCACTGTACTTCCTCCCCATTGCCCGGTTGGTAGCGTTCTTGCCTCTGCGGGCGGGAGACGCTATCACTGTCATCTTGTCACTCGCGTGACAAGACTCTGCGTTGCACGTTGAGGATGTTTATTGTTGTTGTTATTTGGGCTGAGGCCGCAATGCAGCTGCCACAAAATAATTTGAATTTTCTCCCAAAATCTAAGGTCCCTCCAACACCCACCCTCTTTGCCCTCCACCCCTCCTGACGCCAACTCCCAGTTCAGGTCCCCCAAAAAATATCTGACTGCCCAGCGCCTTGGGACGTCTTTTGACCCAAAGAGCGCGATACATGCATCATCAACAACAACAACAACAACAACTTAAACTTATAAAGCGCCTTTCACATCGGGAGGACGTCCCAAGGCGCTGCACAGGAGGCGTGTGACCCGAGCTGGGAGGGGGTGTTCGGGAAGGGGTGAAACACATAGCGGAGGTCGAAAAATTCGGGGGGGGCACAAAAGGCACGGTCAAAGAGGAAAGTGTTCAAACCGCCCTTGAAAGAGGAAAGGGAAGAAACGAGACGGAGGGATTGGGGGATGGAATTCCACAGGGTGGGAGCGGAGAAATTGAAGGCCCGGCCTCCGATGGTGGGGCGGTTCGGGCGGGGGGCTTGGAGCAGGCCAAGACCTGCTGAACGGAGGGTCCGGGTGGGCTTGTAGGGGGAGAGTAAATCGGTTAAGTAGGGCGGGGCAAGGCCGTGTAAGGCCTTGAAGGTGAGGACGAGGATCTTGAACTCGATCCTCTGGAGGATGGGGAGCCAGTGGAGACGGCGAGGGTGGGGGTTATGTGATCGCGGAGGCGGGTGCGGGATAGTAATCTGTTGTCCATCCTTGCCTGTTCAGGTGGACACTGGAGAGATCTCTCGCGCTTTCCTACTGGAAGAAGGAAGGTGGTTTCTCCTGATTCCCTGACCAGGAATTGGGACCTGGGAAATTCACCAGGTTATTTGTCGGGCCTTGTCATGGCCTTAGCATTACAGGCTGTTGCATCCACCTACAATAACCCAGTCACTGCACGTGTCAGAAATTCCTAGTGAAGCGCTTTGAGAACTTCCAACAATATAAATGCTGTACCCTTATCATGTCTTTGAGACATCTCAAAGCGCTTCACAGGTTATACTGTAAATTGACAGCATATTTTCTGGGAGAAAATATATTATTCTTACATTATAAACAATCGAATGCTAGGATTATTATAAAGAATGTGGAGTTCCTGTGGCTCAGTGGTTAGAGGGACTCGCCTTGCAAGTGTGAGATCTGTGTTCGAATCCAGGCAGGTCAGGGCAAAACCTTGGGCAAGTTTCCTTACTCCACACGCCTAATAATAATCCCTCCAAAAAACCAATGATAATATAATTGGTCATTTCTATCCACTGACTGTTTGTGGGACACTGCTGTGTGCAATTGGCTGTCGTGTTTCACCCACAGATATACAGTCAATTCACTTTACATTATATTCTGTGAAGCGCTTTGAGACGTCGATTAGATGTAAAAAGCGCTACATCAAATGCAAGGATCATTATTATTAATGTGTCATCCACTAAAACACATGAGTATCGCTCTCTCTCCTTTCCCTCTCTCTTGTTCTCTCGCTCACTCTCTCTATCTCCTTCTCAGTCGCTCTCTTATGAGGCTAGTGAGTGTGGTGCGTGCGAGTGGGGCCAAATTGTGGAAGCAACTTCAACAACCGTGACTACTTGAAACACCAAAGGCCGCTCCCCCTACCCTCCCTCAACACTACCGTGAGCTGTCCCTGAGATGACATCTGGTTAGTCCTTCCCCCAACCTCGCCACCGCCCACCCCCACCCCCTGACAAACCCGCTCCATTATAGAACGAGTCACTTTAATACCAATTACACACGACCACCTAAGCAAATAGTGTCCAATTGGGAAAGGGATATAGCAGAACGAAGGAGCCTTACCAATAGAGTCAGTAAGTCTAGACTCCAGATGTGAACTGGTAGCCTCTCTGGTGCTCAGTAAATATCGGGAGCAGATGTAACGGATTCAGCGTGAAATTAAAGAGGAGAAGGAAAGGCTCAGAGCACACAGTGGGTAGCACTCACGGAGTAAAAGGGTCTCTCTCGCACTCGGGATAGGGAAGGGAGAGGAGCGGGGAGTGAGTCTGACAACAGACCCCGCCCACTGCTCCCCCCACCCCCGACCTACTGTCGAAAACATAGGTGTACATTGCGCTGAGGTTATAAAGCCTGGTGTGTGTGTGTGTGCGTGTGTGTGTGCGTGTGTGTGTGCGTGTGTGCACACGTGCAAGAGAGAGTGACTTTAACATTAGTTGTTCAGTCACGGAGCGGGTTTGTCCGCAGTCAAAATCCGTCCACAGAATGAGATGCACCTGGACCCTGCCCCCCCCCCCCCCCCCTCCCCCCCCCCACTGACACTGCCCCACCACCCGACATTGCCAGCCCCCCCAGACCCTGCCCCCCCTAACTTTTCCCCCCCCCCCGACACTGACCCCCCCCCTCCCAACCTTGAACCCCCTCTGACACTGCCCCCCCACCACCGACACTGCCCCCCCACCACCGACACTGCCCCCCCCCCCGACACTGCCCCCCCCCCGACACTGCCCCCCCGACACTGCCCCCCCCCCCGACACTGCCCCCCCCCGACACTTCCCCCCCCCCCCGACACTGCCCCCCCCCCGACACTGCCCCCCCACCACCGACACTGCCCCCCCCCGACACTGCCCCCCCACCACCGACACTGCCCCCCCCCCCGACACTGCCCCCCCCCCGACACTGCCCCCCCCGACACCTGCCCCCGCCCCCCCGACACTGCCCCCCCACCACCGACACTGCCCCCCCCCCCCCCGACACTGCCCCCCACCACCGACACTGCCCACTCCCCCCCCGACACTGCCCCCCCACCACCGACAATGCCCCCCCACCACCGACAATGCCCCCCCACCACCGACAATGCCCCCCCACCACCGACAATGCCCCCCCCCCTACACTGCCCCCCCCCCCCGACACTGCCCCCCCCGCCCCCGACACTGCCCCCCCACCACCGACACTGCCCCCCCCCCACCGACACTGCCCCCCCACCACCGACAATGCCCCCCCCCCACCGACACTGCCCCTCCCGCCCCCGACACTGCCCCCCCACCACCGACACTGCCCCCCCCCCCCCGACACTGCCCCCCCCCCGACACTGCCCCCCCCACCACCGACACTGCCCCCCCCCCCGACACTGCCCCCCCCCCCGACACTGCCCCCCCCCCCCCCGACACTGCCCCCCCCCCCCCGACACTGCCCCCCCACCACCGACACTGCCCCCCCCCCCCTGACACTGCCCCCCCCACCACCGACACTGCCCCCCCACCACCGACACTGCCCCCCCCCCCCGACACTGCCCCCCCCCCCCGACACTGCCCCCCCCCCCGACACTGCCCCCCCACCCCCCGACACTGCCCCCCCACCCCCGACACTGCCCCCCCACCCCCCGACACTGCCCACTCCCCCCCCGACACTGCCCCCCCCACCCCCGACACTGCCCCCCCCACCCCCGACACTGCCCCCCCCCCCGACACTGCCCCACCCCTGACACTGCCACCCCCCCGACACTGCCCCCCCACCCCCGACACTGCCCCCCCCCCCCCCCGACACTGCCCACTCCCCCCCCGACACTGCCCACTGCCCCCCCCCGACACTGCCCCCCCCCCCGACACTGCCCCCCCCCCACACTGCCCCCCCCCCCCCCCGACACTGGCCCCCCCCCTCCCCGACACTGCCCCCCCCCCTCCCCGACACTGCCCCCCCCCCCCCCGACACTGCCCCCCCCCGACACTGCCCCCCCACCACCGACACTGCCCCCCCCCCCGACACTGCCCCCCCCCCCCGACACTGCCCCCCCCCGACACTGCCCCCCGCCCCCCCGACACTGCCCCCCCACCACCGACACTGCCCCCCCCCCCGACACTGCCCCCCCACCACCGACACTGCCCCACTCCCCCCCCGACACTGCCCCCCCACCACCGACAATGCCCCCCCACCACCGACAATGCCCCCCCCACCACCGACAATGCCCCCCCCACCACCGACAATGCCCCCCCCCCCTACACTGCCCCCCCCCCCCCGACACTGCCCCCCCCGCCCCCGACACTGCCCCCCCACCACCGACACTGCCCCCCCCCACCGACACTGCCCCCCCACCACCGACAATGCCCCCCCCCCACCGACACTGCCCCTCCCGCCCCCGACACTGCCCCCCCCACCACCGACACTGCCCCCCCCCCCCGACACTGCCCCCCCCCCCCGACACTGCCCCCCCCACCACCGACACTGCCCCCCCCCCCGACACTGCCCCCCCCCCCGACACTGCCCCCCCCCCCCCGACACTGCCCCCCCCCCCGACACTGCCCCCCCCACCACCGACACTGCCCCCCCCCCCTGACACTGCCCCCCCCACCACCGACACTGCCCCCCCACCACCGACACTGCCCCCCCCCCCCCGACACTGCCCCCCCCCCCCGACACTGCCCCCCCCCCCGACACTGCCCCCCCACCCCCGACACTGCCCCCCCACCCCCGACACTGCCCCCCCACCCCCGACACTGCCCACTCCCCCCCCGACACTGCCCCCCCACCCCCGACACTGCCCCCCCCACCCCCGACACTGCCCCCCCCCCCGACACTGCCCCACCCCCTGACACTGCCACCCCCCCGACACTGCCCCCCCACCCCCCGACACTGCCCCCCCCCCCCCGACACTGCCCACTCCCCCCCCGACACTGCCCACTGCCCCCCCCCGACACTGCCCCCCCCCCCGACACTGCCCCCCCCCCCACACTGCCCCCCCCCCCCCCCCGACACTGGCCCCCCCCCTCCCCGACACTGCCCCCCCCCTCCCCGACACTGCCCCCCCCCCCGACACTGCCCCCCCCCCCCACACTGCCCCCCCCCCCCCCCGACACTGGCCCCCCCCCTCCCCCGACACTGCCCCCCCCCTCCCCGACACTGCCCCCCCCCCCCGACACTGCCCCCCCCCCCCCCGACACTGCCCCCCCCCACCCCCGACACTGCCCTCCCCCCCGACACTGCCCCCCCCCCCCCCCGACACTGCCCCCCCCCCCGCACCCCCGACACTGCCCCCCCCCCCCCCCGACACTGCCCCCCCCCCCCCCCCGACACTGCCCCCCCCCCCATGTCCTGACGTTGAGTCGCTTTTGGCTGTTGTGTTACTGATTGACCTCCCCCCACCCCTGGTTATCGGAGCGATGGGTCAGGACAGGTCTCAGGGTCTCACTGCAGATGTGACCGACCAGCAGAGGGCGACCCCCCCCCCCCCCCCCCCCACCATCCCTCACACAGAGGACCAGCCTCGCACTGGGCACCTCACAGGGTGTGAGAGGCAACCACGAGATCATTGCCCTCGAACCCAGGCTGGCGTCTCACTGTCTACCTCAGTCACAACAACATCACGTGTGGTGGTTTGTCCATCGAGCCAGCGACTGTTTAAGTCTACTGTCCCAAAACGTGCCCTGTGTGCTGTTTCCTGTCCGCACTCCCCGTGGCTAGGGGGTGAGGGGGGGATAGGGAGGGGGTATGTGGGGGGTACCAAGGTAGATGTCAGGCACGCAACTCCCCCCACCCCACCCCCCCTACCTCCACCACAAGGGGGCCGGGTCTGTTCCATCCCAGGACGGGGTAACAATAAATTGCCACTTGTTTTGTTGTGATCGGTTCTGATTTTTTAGGGCACAAGAGTTACAATAATAATCCTTGAGGTTGATAAAGTCTGGCCTTGTCCCGTCTCTGAGACATCTCAAAGCGCCTGACCGTTTACACTGTAAAGTGTAGTGACTGTGTTGTGTGAGCGAAGCGCGGCAGCCCACAAAGAGTCGTGGACTGTTTTTATTTAGAGGGATTATTCTCCCCCCCCCCCCCCCCCCACCCCATCCCCAGAAAGTGATCCGCAAATCGTCTAATAAGCGGGTTCCTACTTACTGCCAGGTAAACAGAGGTGTGAGTGTGTGTGTGTGCTTTTTGTAGTAAGAAAACTTAAAACCTAAAGTTTTGCCCTGTCCTGCTGTAGGGAGGGAGGGAGGGAGGGAGGGAGGGAGGGGAGGAGATATATCCACCAATAAATATGTATTTTGTTTTAAAAAAAAGTTTCCCAAGCAAACTTGCACTTTTGTTTTTGTCCTCAGTGTTCGAACTTACTTTACCCATATAGTACAGTCACTCCACTTTACAATACAGACCGTGAAGTGCGTTTAAACACCCAAAGAGGCCAAATCAAATGCAAGGATTATCATTATTATTATTGAATTACTGTGCTGGAAATTATTAATATTCCCAGGAATTTAGGACTATTAAAAAAAAAAACAGGTTTCATTAAAGGAGGACAGGGGCTCTCTGTGCTCTGGTTGGAAGCCATTGAACCTAATTTAGTTTAGGAGATCAGCCATCTACAGTGACTGATGTGCTCAGTTCACTCTGCGCGTTGCTGCAAGTTATAATACTACTGTCGTACTGTAACAAGCCTTGCATTTGATGCAGCGCTTCTCACTGTAAAGTGAATTGGCTGCATTTTGTGGATGAAACGTGATCACAAGATGGCACTGGTGCCTGAGTCAGTCTGTCTCTGATCAGGGAGCCCAGTGATAATAATCATATTCATGTTTCGCATTTGATTTAGCTCCTTAATCAGGTCTGCGAGGCGTCTCAAGGCGCTTCACGGAATATACTGCAAAGTGAACTGACTCTAACTTGTGGGCGAAACGCGGTAGCCTATTGCGCACAGTCGTGGATTGAGTGACCAAATTATTATTATTTTTTGAAATTATTACTCAAGAAAAGCGATCTGCCAATCGACTAACAAGCGGGTTCCTACTTACTGTGATATAACGGCTTATCACAGCATCGAGACACATCAAGGTTCTTCACAGAATATACTGTAGTGTAAAGTAGAATGACTGTATAACACGGCAGCCGAGCGCACACAGCCGTGTCCCTAAAAACAGTCATGGGATGAGGTAAACGGAGGCATGTGGGCGGAGGAAGGAGACTCGCCTGAGCTCTCCCCCCGCTCGGGAATCGAACCCGGGTCCCTCCCGCTGGCGATGGGGGAGAGAGCATCTAACCATTACAACAGGAGGATTCCTTGCCCTTGATGGGGGCGCCTCATCATCATAATAATAATAATAATAATCCTTGCATTTGATAGAGCGCTTTTCACATCTTATCGACGTCTCAAAGCGCTTCACAGAATACACTGTACAGTGAATTGACTGTATATTTGTGGGCGAAACGCGGCAGCCAATTGCGCACAGCAGCGTCCCCCACAAACAGTCGCGGATCGAAAATGACCAATTTTTATTACCGTGTTTTTTTTGGGGGGGAGCGGATTATTATCAGGCGCGTGCGTGCGTGCGTGTGGAGTAAGGAACCTTGCCCAAAGTTTGACCCCTGACCTGCCAGCATCTACCTCGTCAGGACGTCAGTCGGCGTTTCACTGGCAGGGGACGCCATGTGTGACTTTTGGCGGTGGTGGGGCGGAGGGGGAACGGGGGACGGTGGGGGGGTGCGGGGGGAACGGGACGGGACTTTGGCTGCCTGTTGTTCTTTAAGGGGAAAAAAAAGTTGGGTCCTGACAGAGTGGAACGCAGTTGTTGTTGCTGCGGAGTGAGTGTCTCTCCAGGGTGTCTGTGAGCAGTGTTTATACAGCTTCCCCCTGGATGGCTGTAGATCACAGGGAAGCTTCACACCTGCAGAGATTTGAATAGGGAAATCGGGGAGGCTCGAGCTGCTTCATATTTCTTGCCTTGATGAGCGGCTCCAGTAAGTCTGGCCAGCTGTTGGCCAGGATGTCGAGCCTGTGTTTGCAGACTTCACCATGTGCGCTCCGCACATTCCGGTCATATGGGCTGTTAACCCCTCCAGCACTGCACTGCACTGCTCTGCCTTTCTCTCTCTCTCTCTCTCCCTCCCGCATTCCTCCTCACACACATACACATACTCATACACTCACACACCCCCCTCACACACACGCATACACACGCACTCTCACACCACCACATGTACACACACATAATAATGCTACTGCTAATAATAATCCCTGCGTTTGATATAGCGCTTTTCACATCTTATCGACGTCTCAAAGCGCTTCACAGAGTGTACTGTAAAGTGAATTGACTGTATATTTGTGGGCGAAAACGTGACGGGCCAATTGCGCACAGAAGTATCACATAAACAGTCGTGGATTGAAAATGACAAATGTTATTGTTATGGGGTTTTTTGGACATACCCTCACCTCACATACATCCACACACACATACATACTCTCACCCTACTTTACATTCACAGACACACACATACTCTCATCCCCCCCTCACACAAACGCTACGTACTCTCAGCGCCCCCCCACGCAACACACGTATAGACTCCACGCCTCACTCCTTCACACACAACATACACATACTCTCACCCCCTCACACACAACATACACATACTCTCACCCCCTCACACACAACATACACATACTCTCACCCACTCACACATACACTTCTCCAACGCACGTATACTCTCACACCCCCACAGTCCACCCCCCCCCCCCTCCCCACACACACTATTCCCCCTCCGCATACACACTAACATGGTACGTGCATTATCACACACACACAATATTATCACAGAATCGATAAATTTGATCAAAGAAGCGAACAGGTCAGAGAGTTACTATATCTTCAGATGTTATTTCTGTGGGGTGGGGGAGGTTGAGGTAAACCTACAAGTTGGATACCATAAATATAATAATCCTTGCATTTCACAATGCGCTTTTCGCGTCTTCTAGACGCCTCAAAGCGCTTCACAGAATATACTGTAAAATGAATTGACTGTATATTTGTGGGCGAAACGGGGCAGCCAATTGCGCACAGAAATATCCCATAAACAGTCGTGGATTGAAATGACTAATTTTCTTTGAAGGATTATTATTAGGCGCGTGTGTGTGTGTGTGTGTGTGTGGAGTAAGGAAACTTGCCCAAGGCTTCACCCTGACCCGCCTGGATTCGAGCGCATCTCACAAGTTCTGATGTGGGGGCTTGAACTTCAAACCTTCTGACTCAGAGGCGAGAGGGAGAGAGAGCGCTATCACCGAGCCAGACTGACACGCCTTGGGCTTCTGCTAAAGAGTCGACACTGTCTACGGACATTAGCCCGAGGACACTAACTGCAGACGTGGGCCATTGACACTGATCCCAGTCACTGACTCTAGCCTCCAGCCTGCAGGAGGCCCTGTCCTGTCCCGCGGTTGCCAATGAGGCAGAGACAGACACCAGTGCGAAGGGGAGCCAGCAGTATCAGGACTCAGCCCCAGTCCTGCCAGATGTTGACTGTGGATTTGGGTTTGTTCATAAGAAGTTACAGAAATACACACACACACAGACACAGCTGGCGAGGGTCAGATCTCTCAGCCTGGGAAAAGGAGCTGAACTCCGTGATAAACTGCAGCCTGGCGGACTCCTTCCTCTCCGCCGGCTCCATCCTCTCTCGGATCAGACCCGTTGGAACCAGCACCAACTTCCTTTGATTTTCCTGCATCCTGCCACGCCTCGGTGATTGGGGGGTTGTTTAGAGACTGCAGCCCAAGGCCTGTTTCCTGAGGGCAGCTGCCTCTGGGAGATTCCGAGACCATCTGTGGAGACTGACAGTGTCTCTCGCACCACCCCCCACCACCCCCTCCCCCACGTGTAAACGCACAATGGCTTTCGTCCAGACTCCACAGCTAAAAATCCTTTGGGTGAGACTGTGTCAATGGAGTCTTAAGCGCTCTGGGACACTACCCTGTGCAAGGGGCGGTGTTTAATGCGAGTTATTGTTGTTGGGAGCCCAGTGGGACAGAGTTAGACCACTCGCCTTGTAAGCCACAGGACCCAGGTCCAATTAGATTTCCAGGTGCAGCCAAACCTGAGGCGAGTTTCCTTACTCCGCACGCCTCTGTTTACCCAGCAGTAAGTAGGAACCCCGTTGTTAAGTCAATTTGTGGATCACTTTGCCGAGGCAGGTAATAATCCCTCCAAAATTGCGTTGACAATTTGGTGACTCGGTCCACAATCGAGTAGTTCGACACTGCTGTGCGCAAACCGTCCTCCCAATGTTTCACCCACATAGTTAATTCACTTTACGGTACACTCGTGTGTTGAGCTTTGAGATGTCAGAGCCTTGGGACGTCCTCCCGGCGTGAAAGGCACTCTAGGAATGTAATTTTGTTGTAGTTGTTGTCTCAATGATGCGATAAGGTGCTATTGTCAAATACAAGGTTTTATTGTGTTATAATAAACGGGGCAGGGAGTGGGGAGCGAAGGTGAAAGTGAAATAACTCGGGGGGAGGGAGGGAGGGAGGGAGGGAGGGAGGGAGGGAGGGAGGGAGGGAGGGAGGGAGGGAGGGAGGGAGGGAGGGAGGGAGGGAGGGAGGGAGGGAGGGAGGGAGGGAGGGAGGGAGATTGTGGTACCCTACACAGTGATGAACAAACGAACAAAAATCTAAAAAATATAATTTCTGTCAGGAAACTGGCACAGGGTAACCTGAAATAACATGGGCAGTGCCGGCGTTGGCCTGGCCTGGCACCGCACATCCTGCAGCAGAGACTTGTGTCCCTCCTTCCTGCTCCGCTAAAAATACTCACCAAATTAAACCAACAATTTTATTTCATTCACTCAACTCCCTCCCCCGCGCTCCCCTCCCTCCTGTACACCCGGCTTCACTCACACACACACCCCCTCACCTAATAATAGTAATGATAAGCCTCGCGAATGATAACAGTGGTGGATCACATCATCGATCATCGATACATCTCGAAGCACTTAATAAATAATGATCATGCTTCCATTCGATTAAGTTCCTTGTCACGTCCTCGAGACTTCTGAGCGTCCCCCAACACACACTGTAAAAGGGGAGTGACTGGATTTTGACAACGCGATAAGGCGTTGGGTCAAATGCAAGGATTCTTATTAAACTATTCATTGCTGGGGGGGGGGGGGTTTGTCAGCCAGTTTGTGTGACACGTGCGTCACATTATGCGCCCAAACCATAGGTTACCATTGATAACCAGACTTTTCTGGCAAGCTTTCCCACTGCTTATTCAGCTAGGACCACCCCAACCATTAGGTAAATTAAATTGAAGTAAATTAAATTGCTGATTGTTGGCAGATTGTTGGCTGCGTGCAAAATTGGTTGCTGTTTTCACCCACAAAATACACTTCACTTCACAGAAGATGTTTTGATGTTATAGGCTCTGTATGAGTGTTTGATGTAAGGATTAATATTGTTACAACAGCAGTAAATAATAATCCTTGCATTTGATATAGCGCCTGATCGCGTCGTCGAGACGCCTCACAGAATGTAAAGTGAATAATTGACTGTGTTTTGTGGGTGAAAAGCAGCAGCCAATTGCTCACAGAAGCGTCCCACAAACACTTGTGGATTGAGTGGCCCATTTTTTAAAAAGGAATTATTACATGAAAGTCCTTATTTTGCCGAAATCAAGACTCACTGGTACCAAAGTCCTGTAGCTCAATGGTTAGAGCACTCACCTTGTAAGCGAGAGACCTGGGTTCGAGCCCTGACAGGGCGATACCTTGGGCAAGTTTCCTTACTCCACACGTCTGATAATAATCACTCAAGAAAAAATAATAATTTGGTCATTCCAATCCACGACTGTTTGTGGGACACTACCGTGCACACAATTGCCTGCCGCAGTTCACCCACAAAATATACAGTCCATTAATTTTACAGTACATTCTGTGAAGTGCTTTGAGATGTCGAGAAGATGTGAAAAGCACTGTAGCAAATACAAGGATTATTTTGAGTATTATTAATAAAGTGTACCCAATGCCTAATTAACCATTTTCGAGCGCATCTCAATGGCTCGAGTGAGGGATGGTGTAAATAGACGACGAGTGAGAAATCTGGGACCTTATTGCTACTTGCTCCTAATAAGGAACTTCTACCCAATTCATCTCCAACGTGTGGAAACCCATCCTCGTTGCTTATGAGTCTCCAACCCAAACTGAGAATTCCATGCCTCCCACCTACACATGGAAATCCCAGAGATAGATCGTTGGGATGGAATACGCCCTCTCGCTATCTCTCTCTCGACTCTCTCACTTTCTCTGGAGGGACACAGATTGGCAAGAGCCAAGGCTTGGGGGACTCGAGTAGGTGTTGCCATAACTGCTGGGAGTCTACCCATACAAACACCACCAGAGACCAATGGGTAGGAGGAGAGAGTGACGGCGCCCACACAATGGCGAGATGGCGAGCAGTGATTCGGTGTTTATTTAAACGTCCCAGGCTGTACGCGCTGTTGGCAAACGCCATTCAAATCTCTTTCCCGGACGGAGGTACAGCACATCCACAATGCGCATAATAGGGTATTTTGTGCCGGGCTAAAAAAGGTGCATCTCTTCTCAATCACTCACTCACTCGCTCGCTCGCTCGCTGACTCACTCACTGTTTAAAAATAAACACCGGAGTCCAAAGTGTGACAAACGTTGATTGCAGATTGGCTGCTAATTACTAGGCGTTTGGCAAGTTGGTATCATAGCCACAGGAAGTGTCAACAGATCCCTGGCCCTGAGAGCTCCCAGCTTGGCTTGTCTGTGTGTGTTTGTGCATTCCGATACCAATCAGATAAATTATCAGTTCTTTTTTTCCCGCTCTATCTGATCTTCCATCTGCTTATAAATAGCTTCCTGCTCTGGTTCTCACCCTGTGCACCGACTCATACAGTTCAGATCAGCCGGATCCCAGCCCGGCCTGGTGTCTCAGTACACTACTGGGGGTTGGTGCTCTACACTGTCCTTGCGTTTGATAGAGTGCCTTATCACATCATTGAGACGTCTCAAAGCACTTCACAGAATAGATTGTGACCTTGCATGTGGGGTCCTGTAGCTCAGTAGTTAAAGAGCGCTCGCCTTACAAGTGTGAGAACCTGTGTTCGATTCCAGGCAGGTCAGGCGAAAACTTGGGCAAATTTCCTCACTCCAAACGCCTGATCGTAATCGCTCAAAAAAATAATGAATTGGTCAATCCTTGACTTTTGTGGGACACTGCTGTATGCAATTGGTTTCGATGTTTAGCCCATGAATTATTGTTTCGTGGGTGAAAACATGGCAGCCAATTGCGCACAGCAGTGTCCCACAAACAGTCGCGGATTGTGTGACCAAATTTTGTATGAAAGGATTATTATCCCCAGAAAGCAATCCAACAATCGACTAACAACCAGTTTCTTTACTTCCTTGCTTACCACTGTCAAGCGCTCTGGGAAGCTGCTCTGTGTGAGTGGTGCTGTATAAAATACAAGTGTTTTTTTACTGCCAGGTTACGCAGAGGCGTGTAGAGTAAAGAAATTTACCTCAGGTTTCAAAGTCTATATTATTCAGAAAAGATTGTAGCTCTCGCTACCTCCCCACCCCTCACAGCTCCCTCCTTTCCCATCGCAATGCCGTGCACACCTCATATTATAGTAGATATGTTATAATAATCCTTGCATTCGTATAATAATAATAATCCTTACAGGTTGGAATAATAATAATCCTTGCATTTGATACAATGGCGCCTCATCACGTCATCGAGACTTCTCAAAGAGCTGCATGAAAATTTACCACAAAGTGAATTGACTGCATTTTGATAGCCTGCTTTAAATCTGGAAAAGGCGCAGAGAGAGTGAGAGAGTACGAGTGCGAGAGAGAGAGAGAGAGAGAGAGAGTCACTACTGTTTTGCTGAGTTTGCTGGTACTGTGAACCTTGAAATCTTTCATTAGAGTGATAGAAGCTAGTCAGGAGCCTCTACAACTTTCCCATCATTGTCATGCTAATGCTTCGAGCAAAACTTCCCCCATTTGCATTTGAAGGAGCTTTAGCATCTGAAGAATAAAACTTCCTTGTGGTGGAAGCCTGAGAAAATCGTCCTCTCCTTTGGTTCTTCACCATCTGGTAACGGCTGTGTCAGGTTCCCAGCATTCAAAGGGGAGAGAAAAAGGGAGTGAGTGAGAGAGAGAGAGAGAGAGGGGAGAGAAGAGAGAGAGAGAGAGAGGGCGAAAAGAAAAGAGATATTTCAGTGTGAGTAAGTGCTTCTGAGGTTAAGGAAGAAAGAGTGAGTGAGAGGGAGAGAAAGAGAGAAAGAGTGAGAGGGAGAGAAAGGAGGAAGAAACCCCCCACGCTGATTTTTTTTCCAAAAAAAAAGAAAAGCAGTAAAGTGTTTCCGAACCGTGTGTTGTTCTCCGCGCCTGTGAAATGATTCACTGCCCAAAAGCAGTCGAGCCGTGTTACGCAGTCACCAGAGAGCTGGGGAGGGGGCAGGGAGTCAGGCTGTCTCTGACAGTACCACTGCCAGGCACTGGGTTGTGGGTTGAAGTCCCACGTCGGGAGTGTTTGAGCTCAGAGTTGAGGCTGACGCTCCGTTAAATTAATCATAATCATGATAGTAATAATAATCCTTGCATTTGATGTAGCGCTTTTCCTTCTAGACGCCTCAAAGCATTTCACAGAATAGAGTGTAAAGTGAATTAACTGGTATATTTGTGGGCAAAACGCGGCAGCCAATTGTGCACAGCAGCGTCCCCACAAACTGTCGTGGGTTAAGTGACCAAATTATTATATATATTTTTTAGGGATTATTATTACACGTGTGGAGTAAGGATACTTGCCCAAAGTCTCTCCTTGCTGGGAATCCAAAGCAGGTCTCTGGCTTGTGTGAGCTCTAACCACTGAGCTACAGGGCTGCCAGAATTGACTGAATATACAGAATATCACAGAACCACAGAATATACTGTGTACTTTGTGGGTGAAACGTGGCAGCCAATTGCGTACTTCAACCAGTTGGTGGTGAACGTTGCATTGATGGGAGTCCTGTCTGTCTGATCAGGTCACATTAAAGATCTCAAGTCCCTCTGACAATCACTCAGGTGAAAAAAAATTGTTCATCCCAATTCATGACTAGTTTGTGCGATATCACCAGGTTCAAACTGGGTGTTCTGTTTGCCCACAAATACACAGTGACTACACTTTCCAATGAAACTCCCATGCAGCTCTTTTGAGCCACTTTGACGACATGATAAACTACGAAATTAAACGCGAGGATTAGTATGACAATCCTTACATTTGATGACAACATTAATCCTTGCATTTGATACAACGCTTTTCACATCTTATTGACGTCTCAAAACGCATCGCAGAATATACTATAAAGTTAATTGACTGTATATTTGTGGACGAAACACCGCAGCCAATTGCTCACAGCAGCGTCCCCACAAACGGTCGTGGATTGAAATGACCAATTTTACTAGTTGTGTTTTTTTTTGACGGATTATTATTTGGCGCGTGCGCGTGTGTGTGTGTGTGTGTGTGTGTGTGTGGAGTAAGGAAACTTGCCCAAGGTTTCGCCCTGACCTGCCTAGATTTGAACACAGGGTGAGTGCTCTAACCACTGAGCTACAGGAACTCAATGTAATGGTGTCGCTGGAAAGGGGAGTCAAATAAACTCATGTAAAATACGAGATTACCAATGTGCTGTTTGGCAAGCGTGGGCAGATTTTTACTGTGTTCTTATTATACTGTCTTGGTTCAGCTGGGTTGGGTGCAGTCACTTATTACAGTGGGATTTGAGTCTGTTTTGCTTGGTGTGTGGAGATTGACAGCTGTGGGGTTAAGAGCCCCCAAAGCAGCCTCACACCTCAGTTTTTAAAAAAGTAAGTGGTAAAAGAGTGGAGGGAAAGAGGGAGTCAAGTAACCTGTTAAAACATCTCTGTTTCAAAATTAGGCCAATGTAGTTGCAACAAAGTGAGTCCTGTAGTGGAGTCCTGTAGCATATTGGTTAGGGTGCTTGGGTCGCAAGTGAGAAGACCCGGGTTCGATTCCCGGGTGGGTTGAATAACACTGCCAATCCTTGCATTTGATATAGCGCTTTTCACACCTTCTAGGCGTCTCAAAGCGCTTTACAGAATATACTATAATGTGAACTGACTGTATATTTGTGAAACGCGTCAGCCAATTGCGCACAGCAGCGTCCCACAAACCGTCGTGGATTGAAATGACCTATTTATGCTAGTATTTTTTGAGGGATTATTATTGGGCGTGTGGAGTAAGGAAACTTGCCCAAGGTGCTGCATCAAATGCAAGGATTATTATCATTGGAGAACGATTGCGTTTCGGGTCTGGGTTACTTTGATGGCTACCTGTTTGATTTTGTTTCCCACTGTTACTGGCTCACCTCTGTGTCAGGTGATTGTGGGCTCAAGCTTTGTATTGGAACTTGAGCTCACACTCCAGCCCGGTGTTGGGGTGGGGGGTGGCCGTATTGTCAGCGGTGCCAACATTCGGATGAGATATTTAACTAAAGTCCTGCCTTGTGCTGGAAGCGCTATTGGTAACCAGAAGAGAGTCTCTCTGTAGTCTGGCTAACAATCCCCCAGATAAAATTAATCATTCATTTTGCCACTGTTTGTGTTACCTACTGTTTGCGTTAGCTCCAGTGATTTTGCAGACAAATCAAGAGTTGCCAGTGATTACCTGCGAAGCATTGGCATTGGAGTGTCAACAATAAGAATAATAATTATAATTATTATTTCAATTCTCGTTGAAATGTTGATCCAAATGCTGTCCTCCTGTGTATCTGATACGGTATAAATATTACTAAAAATCCTTGTGTTACATCAAAGAAAATTGGTTGCTCAATCCATAAGGTTTTGGGGGCACTGCTGTATGAGGAGAGTGGTGGGGGGGGGAGCGAGCGAGCGAGGCGAAGGGAGTGAGGAAGGGAGTGAGGAAGGGAGTTCCAGAGCCTCGGGGCATGGTGGCTGAAGAGTTTGGAGGCGTCTCGATGAAGCGATGAGGTAGCAAATCTACAGCAAGGATTGATTACTACTGTCTTTATTATTGTTTGATACTTTATCAACGGGGGGGATCTCTCTCAAAGCGCTTCAGAGGAATTTACTGAGAAGTGACTGCGTATTTTGCAACGTGGCAGGCGATCTGCACACTGCCAAATGCCGCAGCACCTTTTACTGCTCGAGCTTCGAAGATTTCAGCAAGTTTCGCCCCTAAAATGCATAGCCAATTCACATTACAGTGAATCCTCTGAAGCGCGTCGAGCCATCCCCGAAGACGCGATAAGACTCCGGACCAAATGCAAGGATTATGATTTGTGTATATAAAAAAAAGAATGAAACCTGTCACAAGTCCACAAGTGAAAACCACCACCCACCCCCCCCCCCCCCCAACACCGCCCGCCCACCCACCCCCCCCTCCCCTCTCCCCACCCACAACCCTGTGCCCTGGGGCCTGAGAAGCAAAAGGCAGTGGTCTGTGTGGTCCGGTCGAGCAGTGAATGCAGTAACTAAGCTGTAGGTTCCATTGGATGCGGTGGGGTGAAAAGCATTCAGATCAATAGCCGGCTAGCAGGCTTTCCACTGGGAAAAGCTCTGATCCTCCTTCGGAGGCCAGTGAATGCCGTGTGTGTACTGGGCCTGTCGCCTCTCAGAGCAAGAGTCCTTTCCCAGAATTCACATGGTAATTAAGTCATTAGTCTCTGCGCTGGGGAAGCCTGGGGCTGGGACCATTCCTCCATCAACCTCTGCTCCTCACCAACCCTCACCCTCCTCACTAACTAACCCTCACCGCCCTCACCAACCCTCACCCTCACCAACCCTCACCCTCACCAACCGTCACCCTCCTCACTAACCTCACCCGCCTCATGAACCCTCAACCTCCTCAACAACTGTCACCCTCCTCACTAACTAGCCCTCACCCTCCTCACTAATCTCACCCTCCTCACCAACCCTCACCCTCCTCACCAACCCTCACCCTCCTCACCATCCCTCACTCTCCTCACTAACCCTCACCCTCCTCACTAACCTCACCCTCCTCACCAATCCTCACCCTTCTCACTAACCTCACCCTCCTCACCATCCCTCATCCTCCTCACCCTCCTCACTAACCCTCACTCTCCTCACTAACCCTCACCCTCCTCACCAACCCTCACCCTCCTCACTAACCTCACCCTTCTCACTAACCCTCACCCTCCAACCTTTGCTCCTCACCTCATCTCACTAACCCAGGCCCGTACGCAGGATTTTTAATGGGGGGGTGCGAATTGCTAGTGATGGGACCAACAATGGCCGGCGGCTTGGGGGCTGCCCACGAGGCCCCCTGGCGGGGGTGAAGGGGGCAAAGCCCCCTCGAGGTTTTACACAGTTTGAGGTCATATTTTACACATTTTTGCGGTCATTTTTTTTGCATGCCAGTGGACGTCTCTAAAAGCAATTTTTAATTACAGGAATACATTTTTAATAATATAAATCAAATGTGATAATCAAGACAAAACAAGAAACATGATATTTCAGAAACACGCCTATCAAAACTTAAGTCATTTTTACTTACATTTATCAGATTAAAATATGATTTCAGCTTCCACAAAGTGGTGCTATCTTTTTATGTAGTGACTGTATACGGGATGATTTCCAATTGACACACCACGTAGACATAGGCGCTAAAGCATAGGTCTACGTCCATGAGTATCTTTTTTAAAGATAGGCATTTCCGTCCAGACACATATAACTTTTTTGTTGGGTTCTCAAAAGCTTTAATTTCTCAGAAGCTTGTAAATATGTTGTCATTGTTTGCTAGCATTACAGTCACACCTCTCAAAACTTGAGTAATTTTTACTTACGGTGATCAGATGAAAAGATGATTTTAACTTCCAGAAGTGGTGCTACCTTTGTGGCTGTATACGGGATGATTTCCAAACGAGGATGGATTTGAGTCTTGGCGCGCGCCTATGTTTACGCGGCGAGTCACAGACTCGCCGCGTCATTGACTAGCGCGTCTATCGACGCGGTATGTTTTGGGTAGACACCAATTCTGGTGTGCGAGTAATTTTATATTAATACTAAATCATTCAAAGATGTGTAATACATAGTTTTGAAGAATTAATTGTTACACAAATGTTCAATAAATTTACTTGGTATTTAAATTTGATAAAAATACAATTCTCTACCCCGGAAAATGTGGACTTTTTATAATTTGGGGGGGTGCCTACGCACCCGTCGCACCCCCCTGCGTACGGGCCTGCTAACCCTCACCCACCTCTCTAACCCTCACCCTCCCAACCACCCACCTCACTAACCTGAACCCCAACCAGCCCTTTACTAACCCTACTAACCCTCACCCCATCTAACTACTCACCTCATAAACCCTCACCCACCAACCACCCACCAAATCACCCACTCACTCAGTACTATTCTCTATGGGGTTGTGTGTGTGGGGCGAGGGGGGGGAGGGAGAGGTTAAGTGGTGTCTCTTTGGAGCTGAACTGGCTCCCGAGACGACATGTTTGACAATGGAATGTTGGAATAGAGCCAGCTCTCTGCGCTGATCTCGATAGTTTGGTTCCTGATCCAGATGGGGTCCATTATACTCCAGGTCACAGCTGATACCAGCCCAGCCCAGCCTCGCCTGGCTCATCAGCAGGACCTGGAAGGGCAGATCAGTCACTGGGGATAGGGAATCCTCCCACTCAGTTCCTGTTAACCCTTCAGCCAAAGCCCTAATGGGTAGGGTGGTCCCAGCTGGACAAGCAGTAGGAAAGCTGGTTAGATACTGATACCGATGGCAAGCTATGTGGTTTTAGCTGGTTCAGTTAATTTACTCCTGGAAATACCAAGAGCCAGCCTGTACAATCTGGTGTCTCTCTCTCTCTACTTCTGCAATCTCCTCCAGCTCTGTCGCCTTGCCTGTACCCTCCTCTCTCCTGGCTTTCGTCCGCTGCTTGTTCCTAACTCCCCCTGTCTCAGCATCGGTGGCCGAGTCTTCAGCCACCACTGTCATCACTCGCTGCAACTTTCAGCAATAAAATCGCTTCACTGTAAGCCTTGAAAACCCTTTTACAAATTTTTTTAAATCTCTTTTATTCTGCCTTTGGTCAATGCTCCCTTCCCTCCTCCGTGTTCACAGAGCGTCATCTCAAAGAGCTTTGCAAACGTCATTCTACAGGGTGTTCACAAAGTCCTGTTACCCTTTTTTTGTTCTTTTACAGTATGCTGACCAACAACAGTAACATGTTGAAGAATGATGATAATTGATTGTATTTAGAAGTGCTTCATTATATTCATTACAAGCGTTAACTGTGTTTAAATGTCAAGAGGATCAGGGTGTAATATGTATGTGAGTGTGTATGGGGGAGTATGTGTGCCTGTGTATGTGTGTGTGTATGTCCACAAATATACAGTCAACTCACTTTACAGTATATTTTGCGAAGCGCTTTGAGACGTCTAGAAGACATGAAAAGCGCTGTATCAAAATGCAAGGATTATGTATTATTATATGTGCGAGTGCCATCATTTTTATGGCAGATAACTATCTGTCGCCATGTTCGGAGTAAATCTCTTCTACAACACGGGGAGGAGGAAATTTTTACCCAAACGCCGATGGAAATTTGGGACTCTCTCCCCAAAACGATGTGGGTACACAATTCATTCAAAATCTCAAGTGGTGGATAGTTTGTTGGGTTAGGGTATCCAGGGATATGGGGCAAAGGCAGGTAATTGGAGTTGAGGTACAGATCAGCTCTGACTGAATACAATGATATTTGTGGGTGGAACACGGCAGCCAATTGCGCACAGCAGAGTCCCACAAACAGTCACGGATTGAAATGACCAATTTTACTATTGTGTGTTTTTTTGGCTGGTTTATTATTAGGCGTTTGTGTGTGTGTGGAGTAAGGAAACATGCCCAAGGTTTCGCCCTGACCTGCCTGGTTTCGAACACTTCTCATGCTTGTTCCTATAGGTTAATAGTATCAGTTGCCCTCCTCGCTGATCTCCCCAGCTCCACCATACACAATATTCAATTAATTCAGAACTCCTCCACCCGGCTTCTCACCCACACAAAACTCTGTACCCCCATCACACCAGTACTTGTTGGGTTGCACTGGCTTCTGTTACTGAACAGATTGACTTCAAGATCCTCTTACCCATTTTCAAATCTCTTCACACCTCTCCCTCCATCTCCCTACCTATCCAATTTACTTAATCCCCAACTCCTCCACCCACTGCCTCCACTTGGTTGGCTCTGGCCTCTTGTTTATCTCTCGCCCCACCCCCCCCCCACACTCCCAGTTCCACCATCAGTGGCGCTGCCTTCAGCCACAACATCCCAAAGCTCTATAGCTCCTGGCTTCCACCCTTCCACCTTATCCCTGTCCTTCCCCACTTTCAAATCCCACCTGAAGACCTCGCTTTTCGAGGTCCCTCTCCCCCTGGCTCAGAGGTCAGACTCAAACTCTCTGAGCCGTTACCCTATATGAAGGAGGCTAGTTTTTGTTGTGTCGTGTCAGTATTACACTCGACTGGTCAGGCCTGCAAAGGAGAATAAAAATTCCTTGTAAGAGAAAAACAGAGGGGAGGGTAACAGGACTTCATGTGCATGTATATAAAAGGTATTATATCTACAAGAGTTATTGTTGCAAGTCCCGTGTATCACCTAGCACTTACTGTACTCATATAAAACCTCGGTCTAAGTTACGTGTGTATGTCAGAAGTTTGTCACCCTGACTCACAGGGTGATAACTTAATCGCTGGGTGTAAAGATTAATTTTATATTACAATAAAAATCACCAGAGCGTTTTGCGAGACTGGGACTAAAGTGTCCCCAGGAGCAGGTGCGAGGGAGCCGTGAATGCAAAAGCCATGAATGTGGAAAAAAAAGTTTCCATATTGCTTTGACCAGTCATTGTACCGAGATCACTGGCTCTGTGGTAATGAGTACATTTAACTCAATCATTAAGCTGGTATTAACTAGATTCGGTGTTGTTTATGGCACTGAAGAGTGCAGTTACTGGGCTGACTACAAGCAGTGACACTGGGTCTCATTGTGCACACATCGCCTGACATTGTGCTAACACCAATTCACCAGGCAATGGGTACTGGAGTGGAAAGCATTCCATTGCACAATATCTCTCCTCTCAATAGATCTGGGCATGCCAACAGTGCACAGCTACAGAGTCCTGCTACCAGATGGCGAGCTAATTATAAGCTATTAAGTGCTTTGATAGCATGTGTGGGAACTGGGCTCGGGGAAGGAGCCTTGAATTGGGAGGCAGGCGGTTCAAGCACCTAGGCCGGGACTCTTGTGTGTGTGGGTGAGGGTCAGACTGACTGACAGGATCATCGGTGGCTCAGGGCAATACAGTGCCAGGTGAGGAGGCAGCATTTTAAAGACCCGTTAGTGTAGTGGTTAGCGCGTTCGTTCAGGAAGCGATAGAGGACCCGGGTTTGATTCCTGGGCAGCGCGAAGCTTTAGCCGGGTTTCTGTGCTCCACACCCCTCTGTTTGAGTGAGTAGGAACCCGGTCGTTAATCGATTGGCGGATCGCTTTCCGGGAGTAATAATCCTTTTTTTTAGAAAATTGGTCACTCAATCCAGTGACTGTTGGTGGAGACGCTGCTGAGCGCAATTGGCTGCTGTGTTTCGCCCCCAAAATATACAGTCAATTCAGTTTACGGTATATTCTATGAAGCGCTTTGAGAAGTTTCAAAGATATGATGAGGCGCTATATCAAATGCAAGGATTATTATTATTATTAAAAAACCATCGCTCTGCAAACCTAACCCTAATGTCCATGAAGCAAATGTTAACCTCCTCTTACCCAGTTGCATTGTGTATGAATCACAGCAGAGAGAGAGAAAGCGCTTGCACTTATGCAGAAACCTGTAAGGTCAAAGTACCGCACTTTGTGGTAATTCTTATGTCTAGTGACTGTTTATTTGGGAGGGAGGACACACGCAGCCACCCCATTTTTGCGCAGCGAGGTCCCGCAAACAGCCGTGCGGTGAAAGGTCAAACAATCTGGGTGATTAGCAGCTCGCTTTCCCGGGGGTAATAATCCCTTTAATAAATAAATAAATAAATAAATGGGTTACTTGATCCACGATTGTTTTGTGGCTCAATTGGCTGCGGTGTTTTACCCAGAAAATACAGTCAAACCCCTATATCCTGTGAAGTGCTTCCAGGTGTCTCGACAACTTGCTAAGGTGCTATTATCAAACCCAGTGATTATTATTATAATGTACTATATCTGTGCAATGTGAACGGTGGGGAGTTCCTCCCTGTGCAGATCCCCTCTGCACAGTGTATGTTTTAGGAGTTGAGATTGGATACAAATGTAAACTATCAGACTCCTGATGAAACCCTCTCTCGGTCTCTCTCTGTTACTGGGTAATGCTGTCAATAATTGACACACTGGAGGTAAAGCAAAATGTTCCCAAATCTCCTGAAACATAGTCACCAGACACTAGGCTTCAGTGGCCTTGATCTCAATCTCTTGATCTCCGCACCTACAGTCCTCTTACCCCCCCCACCCCCCCCCACCCTCCCTCCCTTTATTATCTCGACGTTAATCACAAAATTGATTGTACGTCGCAGAATAAACAGTCCTAATTTTCTGCCACTTACAGAGGAGCCTCCAAGAACCAAATGGGACTTCACTCGGGTTTAGTGCGAAGACTGTGGCTGAGTGTGACAGCCTGGTGCAGTGGCAACGCTCTAAACCTCCGAGTCAGAAGGTTGTGGGTTCAAGTCCCACATCAGCACGTTAGTATCACAGTCTAAACTAACGCTCCCAACTTTGGGTGCGAAGTTAAACCGAGTCCCGTCTGCCTGTTCAAGTTTATATTGAAGATCCCCCGGCCCGATTCAAACAAACACGCGAGTTTCTCTCTCCCGGTGACCTGGACAAATTTTGGTCACGCAATCCACCACTGTTTGTGGGGCACACTGCTTCGCTGCGTTTCCCCCACAAAATATAGTCACTCCATTTTACTGTATATCCTGTGAAGCGCTTTGAAACGTCTCAACGAGGCAAGGCACTCTTATCAAATGCGAGCATTTGTGGCTGTTTATGGGGACATACCTGTGGCTCGAACTGAGTATATCTGTCTGTCTGTCTGCCTAACAAAATCCTGTCACTGCACTTCACTACACTTCTGAAGACTTTCCTCTTCCACCGTGTCTTCAGCCACCTTCTGACCCTCACCCCCCCCCCCCCCCCCCCCCGCCTTCCTCCCCTTCTCACCCCAACTCCCAGCTCGCGTCCAAAACCTGATTGGCCAGCGCCCTGAGATGTCTTTCCGACGTGACGGACGCTAAGCTATACAAGTGTAATTTGTTGCTGTTGTTCACCTGAGAAACAGTTAGGAGTCCTGTAGCGTAATTCTCAATGTGTGCTATCGGCTGCCGCGTTTCGCCCCACAAAATACAGTCAATTCACTTTACAATATATCCTGCGATGCGGTTTACGTTTTGAGATGTCTCAACGACGTGATAAGGCGCAGGTGTATATAAATGCTGCATCTAATTCAGAGAGGGGAGGGGGGCTATCATTAAAACTTTGCATATGAAACAGGGAAACTTTTCAAAAGATCTTTTAACAATTTAACAAGTGTGGGAATGCAACTTTTCCCTCCTTACTTGCCAAAGGCTCTAATGTGTTTTATTTTGTCTGATGTGCTGTAAACACAAGATGAGTTGTAAAGATGGGAAGGAGGGGGGGGGGGGGGGGGGGGGGGGGAGAGAAAGAGAGAGAGGTGGGGGGGAAGGAGAGTCCATCTGGCCTGGGCATTGTTGAGGGCTGTAGGAAGCACTGATAGTTTTCGCAGCTGAACAAAGAACACGGGGTGAGTAAAGAAATTGTTCAGACTGAATGTCGCCAGTATAGAATCTCTCCCAACTCCCTCCCTCCCTTATCCCCTATTGTTCTAAAGTGGCCTGCAAGTCCTGGGCTGGAGTCTGTGAACCGTGACCTCAAACAGGGCTGGGAAACTGGGCAGAGAGGGACACACACACACACACACACAAAAAGTTTTAAAAGTTTTTCCAATCGAGGTGAAAAAACTATTTAACAAGGGTTCTCTATCGCCATCCTTCCTTATTAAATTTTAGGATTTAATAAAGGTTTATTAGAAGTGATTTCTCTCTCAATAGTAGGTATATCCATTATTAATATGAATTATTTTGGGAGTAATTTATTGATTTTCTTTCTCTCCTCCCCTCTGACTTGTAGCAATTTCTTGCAGCAAAATGCAAAGATTTCTAATTTCTTGTTGTTACTAATATTAATATAGTCACTCAACCCACGGCGCTGCTATGAATTGCTCACAAACTACAGTCAATCCACTTTACAGTATACTCTGTGAAGCGCTTTGAGACGCCTAGAAGACGTGCCAAAGCATTATATCAAATGCAAGGATTATTAATGAATTCCCTGCCCCCCCTAATTGTAACATTATTACTCTTTTCAGCTCCTTGTTTCCGACAATTTACAAAATAATACCGTACAGTACCACTAATGATAATCCACTTTTACATTGGCAGGAGTTAACATTACCAGGCGCTACAGCAAACTTTTGATGTAGGAAAAAAATAAGGATGGGGGAGGAGGAGGAATAGAACTTGGGATTAAATCGGAAACAGTTATTAGATGCAAAGCAATATCATTATAAAACAATTATGCTATTTTCAGAAGGGAGGATTACAATGGGGTTAATCACTAACCATTCTAGTCCCTGGCAGCCACAAAGACAGGAGGTATTTCAAATCAATTGCATTTTTTTTACACCAATATTTACATCAACGTTAACTAGACCAGGGTATTTACATGCAAATAATTTTATCCCTGATGTAACATAATCATGCCTAATTCGGACACAGTAGTAGCATTTGAAGAATTTAAAAAATACTGAAACTTCTATTAAATAAGTTGTTCAATAAATCCCAGGTTTCTTTCAAAGTAAATAAAAATAATTGTCAAACTAGCTCCCCCCCCCATGTTATTTTTTAAAAATAATCAGTTAAAAATATCAACTTTTTTGTTAAAAATTGAAAATTACAAATAGTGATTTTTTCCCCTCCAAAAATAGAAATGACAACAGAATCCAGTTTTTTTTTAAAAGTTGTATTTTAACACAAACATTCACGGTTTTAACAGATGCTGAATCTACTGTTAAATACTGTTTATCAGGGTTTAAGTGAGTTATTATGTACTTAAAAACATGGTTTAAATTGATTATCCTTTGCAATGAAGGACAGCTACAGAACATGCCCCCAACGCACAAATAAATCCATCCACAGACCTCTCTAGGTATGGTATATTTTATAACACGCAGTTCACATTTTTTATTTAAAAATAATGTACATTAAAGACTGTAAAGGAATGGAACTGTAATGGGTTTATAACGTGTTAACTGCTCTCCTGCAGTGAGAGCCCAGCAGCTGGTTAGTGCAGGTTATTATAGCAGAGAACTCTCAGCCCATCTCTCCCATATTCACTCTCTCCCCCACTCTTCCTCTTCACTCTCTCTCCCCCTCTTCCTCATTCACTCTCTCTCCCTCACTCTCTCTCCCATTCTTCCTCTTCACTCTCTCCCACTCTTCCTCATTCACTCTCTCTCCCTCTCTTCCTCATTCACTCTCTCCCCCCCCCCCCTCTTCCTCATTCACTCTCTCCCCCTCTTCACTCTCTCCCCCTCTTCACTCTCTCTCCCACTCTTCCTCATTCACTCTCTCCCCCTCTCTTCCTCATTCACTCTCTCCCCCCCCTCTTCCTCATTCACTCTCCCCCACTCTTCCTCTTCACTCTCTCTCCCCCTCTTCCTCATTCACTCTCTCCCCCTCTCCCTCTTCATTCTCTCCCCCCCTCTTCCTCATTCACTCTCTCCCCCACTATTCTTCTTCACACTCTCTCCCCCTCTTCCTCATTCACTCTCTCCCCCACTATTCTTCTTCACTCTCTCTCCCCCTCTTCCTCATTCACTCTCTCCCCCTCTTCCTCATTCACTCTCTCTCCCCTCATTCATCCCTTCCTCTCCATTCTCTCCCCCCCCCCCCCTCAGTCCCTCTCCCCAGTGTGTAGCCGACGAGTATTTAAAGCCAAAGCTCCAGCAGCCCCTAACCCCGCTTCTCTCCCGGGGGGGGCTGGCCTTTGTGTATGAGGGTTAATGTAACTGAGGTGTGTGTGTGTGGAGGGTGTGTGGAGGGTGGGGGCGGGTTGTGTGTTGAGGGTATGTGTGAGGGCGTGTTGAGGGTTAATGAGTGAGTTGCAGTGATTGGGCCGCGGATCGCCATGGAGACCGTCAGGCCGGCGCCAGGCTGACAGGCAGGGCCTGGGGGGGGGGGGGGGGGGGGGGCTGGCGCCAGCCAGTCTGGGGCTGGGGGGCCGCCCCCCCCCCCCCCTCACTTACACACTGGGAATCCCTCCCTCCCTCCCCTCTCCCTCACATTGAGAACCTCCCCCCCTCCTCCCTCCCCCCTCTCACACACTGGGAATCCCTCCCCTCTCCCTCACACTGAGAACTTCACCCCCCCCCTCCCTACCCTCTCCTCCCCTCCCTCACACACTCAGAATCTCACCCCCCCTCCCAACCCTCTCCTCCCTCACACACTCAGCATCTCACCCCCCCTCCCTACCCTCTCCTCCCCTCCCCTCACCTCCCCTCTCCCTCACATTGAGAACCTCACCCCCTCCTCCCTCCCCTCCCTCTCATACACACACTGGGAATCCCTCCCCTCTCCCTCACACTGAGAACTTCACCCCCCCCTCCCTACCCTCTCCTCCCCTCCCTCACACACTCAGAATCTCACCCCCCCTCGCTGCCCTCTCTCCCCCACCCTCCCCTCACCTCCCCCCTCCCCTCTCCCTCACACTGAGAACCTCACCCCCCCCCCCCCTCCCTTCCCTCACACACTGAGAACCTCACCCCCCCACTTCATATACACTGAGCTCACCCCCCCCTCATACACTGTCAGTCAGCTCCCCCCCCCCCCCCCCCCTCCATACACACAGGGAATCCCTCCCGCCATACACTGGGAACCTCACTCCCCACACACACACACAACACTTCACACACTGAGAACCTCACTCACACCCCCTCCCCTCATACACTGGGAACTCCCCCCCCCCCCCCATTCTAATCACCCTCCTCCCCCCCCCATACACACACACCAGGATCTGGACCTACATTAGATGATTTCTCTCCCCCACACACATCACTATTTTGGATGGTATATTTCTGATTCTGTGTTGTGGGGGGAGAGTGATTTAAAAATAAGTACATTTTTACACCCACACACACACACACACACACGACCCCCAGGGGAAGAGGAACAAAAACAAGTTTTGAGATGAGTTTAAAAATCTATAAACACTTTTCAAATAAAATACTAGTTTTTCTCTCAGACCCAGCCTCCACCCCCCCCCCCTCAAATTTCCCTTTATTAATACAGAACATACTTAAAGTCTCCCAAGACTTTTTTTAATTAAAAAAAATTATCTGCAAAAAATACTTTTGATGGCAAAGATTCTCCCCCAACTTTTCTTGCTGCAGAGCGTCTGTGTGTTTGTTTTCAATGGCATTTGCTTTATGTCCTGCTGAAAAGTATTAACATCAAGGTAACTTTTGTACCAGAACGAGAACGAAGTGTTTTCCACAATTTTTCTTGTCAGAATACAGAAGGGAATATACAGTACTGTACATATATATATTATATATATCTCAATATGGTTGAACGAGCTAGGAGCCATTCATTATTATTTTTAAAAAGTTTTTCTTTGATAAGCCAATTTTATTTTAAGTTTTTTTTTGTTTCCTGAATCAGAACTCCAAAAATATGGAATATTTATCAACGAACGATGTTATTTAAGGGTTCTGATGCACGAGTGCTATTTTTCTGCTTAAAATTCCTTGAGGACTTTTGACTGCTCTTCAGATGTGTACCGAGGATATCTGGAGGCAATGCGGATCGCATTTCCAGTGTCCTGACATTCCGTTACATCTGCAAATAAAAAGTTTTCAAATTCCGCAAATAAGTCCAAAGCAAATTTGCAATTCGAATAACACGACCAGCTGGGAATAAATATTTTCAGAGTTGAGAAGACCATATATATATATTTTTTAAAGTTTTTTTTAAAATTCCGACACAGAAAAAATAAGTGATCCCAGCTGGGAATTGGGTTTTAGTTATTGTTTTTTTTTGGGGGGGGGGGGGGGGTTTGTGTAAGAAATATGTGAAAAATGAGGACACGAGAAAATAATTTGAAATGATTTTTTTTCTGCCTCTTTTCTCTCATTTCACAAGTGATGACTCCAGCTAGCTTTCCTTCCCATGTTCCTCCCTCCCATTCCACACCCACGCCCCCTGAGAGACCCCCACCTGCATCTATGGTAGCCCACCGCAGCTGCATTCCCACATCTCCCTTCCCTCCCCCACACCCCCCTTAAAAAAATGTACATTTGTCTCCATTTGTGAGCTATTTTCTCCCTGCCTCCCTCTCTCTCTGACTCCCTCCTTTCCTTTCAGATCCCAAGCTCTGATACCAGCCCCCTCTGGATTGGCTTCTCACAGCCTGAGCAGTCCACCCCCAGTGGTCTCTCCTGAAAATGAACAGGGCCAATGGCCAATGGCTTTGTACATTTCAGAAACACACTGGGCTGGACTTCTTAGGCTGTTAACACTGTTTTGCTCACGTTAGGAAACTCCCACAACTGAACCCAATGCCCATAAAAGCTTCTGTTCACAGCTTGTCAAACCGCCTGTTGAAGCTGATTATAGAGGACTAAGTAATTTGGTTACAGGACAAGCAGTCAGTCACTCACTCAGTCAGTCATTCGCCCAACTCGGTTGCATCTCTTTTACTTATTCTTCGCTTTCACTCTCCACAAACTTTTTTCTCAAAACTCTTCCAACTCGAAACCGACAACTCGACCCAACTCTTTTTTTTTGTTTGAGAATGAAAGTTGTGAGTGCTGCCTGTGCCTTGAAACGCCAAGGATGCAGTGGGGAGGACGTGGTCAGATGCCTCTCAGAGCAGAGTATCTCCATTGCCAAGTGTAAGATGTCTCCACTGCTGGACGGCCAGATGAGCATGTTCCTGTACGACATGAACAGCTGCTACAGTAAGCTGAAGGAGCTGGTGCCCACTTTGCCCCAGAACAAGAAGGTCAGCAAGGTGGAGATCCTCCAACATGTCATCGACTATATCTGGGACCTCCAGGTGGAGTTGGACACCCACCCGGGCATGATGCTCCAACAGGCGGTACAGGCTGGCAACCAGGAGCCTCCTCACGCCCAACTGGCCAGCCTGGCCACCGAGGTGGCCACAATTGCCTCTGAGGTAATTACCATTCAGAGACCGAGAGGGAATCGGTGTCATGTTAATTATAACGCTTTAAAAGTTGGAAACGTTTTCGTTTACTAGGAGTGAGTGTGTGTGTGTATATATATATATATAGTAAATATGCATATATACATATAGTATTTGTGTGTGTGTGTGTGTATATATATGTGTGTGTATATAATTCTGTAGTTTATGTGTGAAGATCTCTCCTGTTTCTTGGGCTTATCCTCTCCTCCTTTCCCCTCAGACACCCTGTGTGAGCGGTGATGACAGAATCCTGTGCCGCTGATGTGAAACCTCACCCCAGGTATGCACCTCAAACTCACCCCAAATCCTAGATCACCCCCCCCCCCCCCCATATCCTAGATTCTTCTCCATATAAAACCTACTGTGATTTTTGAAGATCTAATTGTGTGTGTGGGGGCGGGGGGGGGGAGGAGTAAAAAAAAGTCATTGTAAAGAATAATTTTAATTTAGTTTTAAGCAGGGGATAACTCACTTGGTCTGTAACTTGGTGTAAATAGTAAACCCTAAACACAGTCAGTCCTTGTGTGTTTATAGTTGTTGGCACATTCTCTCTCGTTTTTGAACATGTTGAAACTAATCTGTATTTTTGTTCATGTTTTTCAGTATTTTCTGATGCCAAGTGATATTCCCAAGTGCTCCTGGACTTGTTAGCAATGTGGAGAATCGCTCTCCTCCCCCACCCCCCCCCCCCTACTCCTCCTCCTAGGAGGGGAGGAGTGAAAAAGACGAGGGGGGAGAGAGAGAGAGAAGGGGAGGAGAGGGTGGCTGGGGGGGGGGGGGGGGGGGGGAAGACGGACGGACAACAACAGCAACAACAAAAAATCCACATAAGACACTTTCAAGATCAGTGGTTTGATTTTATGAGACATTTTGATTGCTAACACACTGGAGTAGGTCTGGACACTGCCACACACACAGTCTCTGGTGCGGACAGGAGAGCGAGCTCTGTTAAATCTCCCATCAGTATCTGCGGGCCCTATCTCTACCTTCTGTATCCCAAGTGGACTAGGAGGGAACTCGGGAGAGAGCGAGCGGTGGAACCAGGGAGAGAGAAGAGAGCGAATCGTCCCGCAACCTAAAGATCATCAGACAAAGTCTTAACAACAACAACAGAAGAACTGGTTATTAAAAACAGCCAGCGAGTTAGTTGAGCATCTCACTCACACGTCAGTCCCACACACACGCTGCAGTGGGCTGCAGTAAAGAGCGAGACACACACACATCGGTTTTGGAAGAGTTGTAATAATTGTAAATGTTTTTAACTTGACATCCTCAAAAGAGAGATCTCGGGGGGGGTGTTTCCATTTGTAAATTATTATATACTTTGTAAGTGTATCCAATAGTCTACAACAATGTTGTAATTTTTTAATTGCTTTTTAAAAATTTTCAAGATGAAACTTTTTAAAATAAATAAATAAATCTATTTGAAAATATATTATTTTTTGCCACCGAAGTTTTGTGTCTTGGTATGAGTGTGTTGTGTGCGGGAGGGGGGGGGCTTAATTTTTATTCTATTGAAAGGGGATGTTATTTGAAATGAACAAGCTGGTTTGCATGAGTCTTGGTTATAACATTTGTAGACTCGTGTCCTAATCATCAAGATATGTAATGGGTCATTCTCCCACCCCCGCCAAGCCAACTGCAGCGAAGGAGAGAGCTGAGCCATTCACGCAAAAACGTCAAGTTTTTTTTTCTTGGAATGAAAATGGGTCAAGAGACACTCGACACACAGTTTTTAGTCCATGAATTCCAACGTTTAAAAAAAAATGCACTTAATACTGCAAGATGGTGTTACAGCTGTGTGCAATTGGCTGCTGGGTTTCGCCCACAAATACAGTCGATCCACTTTACAGTAGTCGGCGAGGCACCGTTCAGGCGCCCGGAAGACAAATTTCAAGGCTTATTTACGACGAGATGATTTACATTTTATCGTTGGAAAAGAATGCGGGAATTTTGTAATAACGGCCCTTTCCATAAAGCGGCGGCGTGTGTGTTTTGGCAAGATTTGAATTTAGCTTAAAACAATACATGTGTGTGGGGGGCATGGGAGAGGAAAAGACTGAACCGAATACAATATAGTCCCAAAATCTTTTTTAGATGTTGACATCACCGTGTCAGTTGGTAAATATCCCAACAGGTTGGGTTTGATTCTTATCGGGAGTTGCTTTTAAACGCTAGTTATGAGTTTGTGTGTGTGTATGTGTGTGTGTGGTGGTGGGGGTGGGGGTTTGGGGAATCTGGGCAATCCAGACTCTAGGGGCTGTGGATAATTGGGGATCATTTTCACCAGATTACTTCAGGGGATGGGGGTTAATGCTCCATGTAATTGACTTTAATGGTTATAAATTTCCTCCCCCCCCCCCCCCCCCCCCCCACACACACACTTTTCTGAGGCAGGGAGAGAAAGGAAGGATTTGTTTACAATCTACTGAACAGGACATTCTGGGTATAGGACATTCTGGGAATTGTCATCACCGAGTTCTTATAACATTAACCACCCCCCCACCCATACACACACACATAAATTATGCATTGGAAAGTTTACAATCAATTATCTGTATTTAAATCCATTATCTGCAAGGGTTGTGTTGGTTTGAGACATACTTGCAAACAATATATGTTATACAACAACAATACAACAAAATTACACTTGTATAGCACCTTTCACGTCAGGAGAACATTCCAAGGCGTTGGACAGTCATTGTTTCAGATAACATTGTTTCATAATACAAGGATTATTATATTCATATAGAGATTTACAAAACACAATGTCACTCCACTTTACAGTGTATCCTCTGAAGACTTTGATGATATGATAAGGCACTACATCAAATGCTAGGATTATTTAGTGTAAATCAATATAAAAATCGCGTTTCCAATTTTTTCTATTGATGCACTGAGAGAAGTTGATCTGACTTTAAATACCTCAAATAAATCCGGTAAACCCCCCCCCCTCAAAATCCTGACACCTACTCTTGAAGAAAATAATGATTGCAATAATCCTAGCACTTGATTCAGGTCAGGGAAGTAGTCTAAGGAAGTGCTTCGCAAGATGCACTGTAACGTATAGTGACTGTGCATTTTCCTCCGGTTCACAAAAATGCGAAAAAAAAGTGAACAAATATTGTTGATTCTTAACTAAAAATGTAGATTTCATCGAATTGAATATTTGCCTATCTGCTAAATCAAACACAGGCACCCCCCAACCCTTCGCCACCCCCCACCCACTCCCTGCCCATGAGGATCAAACTTGCAAAATAAGATCTGGACCCCAAAATATGATTTAAACACTGTGAGAGGGAGAGATACAAGTGTTTGATTCCATTTGGCTCCCATGGCTGATGCATACAAGAGATCACAATTCATTCACTGATACATTGTCTCTGGGAGCTATACAGCAAGTCAAAAAAAAACCAAGTTAGTCCTAGCCAGAGGGACTCTTAAGGGAATCCAATCTTTTATATCTGACTGTGAGAGACACACAGAAAGAGAGAGAAAGAGAGCAAAACAATAGTTTAGTGTTTGGAGATTTCCTGCCTCCTATTTCTCTCTCTCTCTCCTCCCCCACCCCTCATTTCTCAAAAGTAAAAACTTTTTTTAATTGAAAAAAATGAATCCTGTTTGCCTTTAAACCCTATAGTGTGACATGTTTATTAGTTTGTTTGCCAACTAATCTGAGTTAACATAATTTTAAAATGTTGCAAACTGCAGTGATTTGGTTTTTATCTCTCATCCACTTTGAAACCTGCGAGTCAGAGGTCAAACTCCAAATATCTTGGATTTAAACCAACACTATATATACAGTATCTATGTAAAATATAGATTAGATTTTCCCAACATATCTATAAATAATATACCAACACACTCTTCAATCAAGTGATTTTTCTCTTAAAATTATTCCTTATTTACAAATAAACACACTAAATATCTTTTCGATTAAAAAAAATCAGTTTCAGCCTTTTTTAAAAGAAATTATATTTCAGCAAAGAAAGCTGAAAAAATCTCAATCTGATTAAAAAAAGTTAACTATTCAGTAAATGATCTCAGAATCTGCCATAACTCCCCCCCCCCCCCCCTCACCCACCACCCCCCCCAAAAAAAAAGTTTATAGTCTTACACTGCAAGTGTTTTGCTCTGAGGGAAGAGGAGAGTTTGTGGAGGTGGGTCTCTCTTAAATTGCAAGTTAAATAATAAGTGTCTTCTAGGCGTCTCAAAGCGCTTCACAGGATATAGTGTAAAGCGAATGGACTGTACATTCGCAGCCGAAACACGGCAGCCAATTGCGCACAGTGGCGTCCCCCACCACCAGTCGTGACTAATTTATTAACTATTTTTGGGGAGAGATTATTATCAGGCATTCTTTTAAAGTTCTTTTACTTTCCTGCTCATTCCTCTGCAAAAGTTTTTTTTCTTCTTAATTGTGTGTGTGTGTGGGTGTGTGTGTGTGTGGGTGAGTGTGTGTGTGGGTGAGGGTGTGTGTGGGTGTGGGTGAGGGTGTGTGTGGGGGGGGTGTGTGTGTGTGTGTGTGGGGGGGGTGTGGGTGTGGGTGAGGGTGTGTGTGGGTGTGGGTGAGGGTGTGTGTGGGGGGGGTGTGCGTGTGTGTGTGTGGGGGGGGTGTGGGTGAGTGTGGGGGGGGTGAGTGTGTGTGGGTGAGTGTGTGTGTGGGGGGGTAAGTGTGTGTGGGTGGGGGTGTGTGTGTGTGTGTGTGGGGGGGTGTGGGTGAGTGTGGGGGGGGTGAGTGTGTGTGGGTGGGGGTGGGTGTGTGTGTGTGGGGGGGTGTGGGTGAGTGTGGGGGGGGGTGAGTGTGTGTGGGTGAGTGTGTGTGGGTGAGTATGTGTGGGTGTGGGGCTGGGTGTGTGTGTGGGGGGGGTGAGTGTGGGTGGGTGGGGGGGTGTGTGTGGGGGGGGGGTGTGCGAGTATTTTTCGGAGGGATTATTATCAGGCGTTCTTTTAAAAGTTCTTTTTTTGGCGTTTATTTCTGTGCAAAAGTTGCTTTGCTGAATCGTGTGTGTGTCTGTGTGTGTTTTTATTTTTTAAAAGTTAACATTTTTTTCTTGTGTTGTGTGTGTGTGGAAAGAAAAAAGGGAGATTTTTTTGCTAGTGCTGCTGGCAAGGTCTATCTGGCCACATCTGCTGACAAAAGGATTAGTCTGTTTAATCCTGTGAATCAGATGTGTGTATAGGAATGCAGTTAACCTGAATTACTCCAGGTGTTCCCTGGCGCCAGTCAGTCTGGCCTCGCCTGCCCTTCCCTGCCCTTGACACAAGCTCAGAGCCCAGGCGGAGCCTTTGCTTTACCATTGACTGGTCACCAGCTGCACTCACTGCTCTGCACTGGGGCTTGGCTCGGCTGCTCTTAAAGCGAGCTTGTCCCTGACAGAGACTAGGGGGAGAGGATTTAAAGGGGTGGGGGTTATGATTTAAATGGTGGGGGTGGGGGGGGTGTATGAATTAAAGTTGGGGTATGATTTAAAGACGGAGTATGATTTTGAAGGGAGTGAGAATTAAAGTGGGGGGGGGGGAGGGGGTGATTTAAAGGGTGATTTATTAATAATAATAATAATCCTTGTATTTGATATAGCACTTTTCACATCTTATTGACGTCTCAAAGCGCTTCATAGGATATACATTGAAATATACATTTAAGGTGGGGGGGGAATGATGTAATGGGGGTATGATTTAAAGGGGGTATGCGTTGAAGTGGGGTATGATTTAAAGTGGGGGGTGGTTTCAAAATGAGGTGGGGGGGGGGGGGAATAAAATGCCCCCTCCCTCTCTCTTTTATCTCAAGATTGTAAAACCATAAGTCACCAAGAGATTGTTAAAATATCTAAATTTTATCTAAGTTTTGATTTGATTGATATAATGGGAGGGGGATACGTGATGGGGGTGGGGGTGGGGGCAGGGGAGCGAAGAGGGGGGGGAGAAATGACACCCCTCGCCCCCGTTTATCTCAGGATCAAGAGATTTTTTAAAAAAAACTGAGATATAAAAAGGAGGGAGTTATAGCAGGGTGTGTGTGGTGGGGGTGGGGGGCGGTGGAGAGAAATTCCCCCCACATTTCTCTCTCTCTCTCTCTCTCTCTCTCCCTCTCTGGGTTGCAAAAAGTAACCATAAATCAAAGAGATTAAAAAATAAAATTGAAGTATGTTGACAAGAAAAACATAAGGGGGGCTAAGGAGAGTGCAGATGGGAGGGAGGGAGGGAGGGGGAGCGCACATGGGAATAAATGAGCCCCTTCTCCCTCAGGGTTGCTAAAGGAAAGACATAACTAGAAAAAAAAATTAAAAACTGAGATGACAATAAATGAGGGGGGAAGCGGGTGGGGAAGGATAAGTGGGAGAGATGGGTGGGTGGGCAAGAGAGGGGAGAGAAGTGCTCCCCCCTCCCGTCACTCCCGACCCCTTTCTCTTTCTCTGTCAGGATTGCGCAGCAAAACTGTAAATCAAAGTGATTTAAAATATATTTTTAGGAAATGCAGCTATGCCTCAATTCCTGCAACTTTCCCCCCCTCCTTGCTTTCCCCCATATAACCATTTTATCACTAGTATAGTTAGGGCTGGATTTAACCCTTTATAAGGTTATCAGACACAGAGTTATTAAAAACACACAGTAAATAGTGGTGTGTGGGTGGGTGCGGGGGGGAAGTCACAAGCTGTCTTGTTGGTGGGGACATGCCCCTTCCCCTGGAATTTTTTTTGGGTCGGGGAAGAATGTCTCCCCTCCTCCCCTACCCCCAGCACCAAATTTACCTGCTATATTTAGTTAGTTCTTTGCTGGCTGACCTGGTTGCCTGGGAAGGTGACAACAGGGAGATAGAGAGATGTTGAAATGTTGATTTCCTTTGCCCAGCTGGGTGTCTGACACGTGTGGAAACCCATCACATGGAAATCCCAGAGATAGATCTTTGGAAATGGAATATGCTCTCTCTCTCTCTCTCTCCCTCCCTGGGGGGGGACACATTCTACCTACCTAATTCCGTATTAAGCGCAGGTTGGCAAGAGTCAAAGCTTGGGGGAGGAACCCAGAGTGTGCTTTAGGGGTAACTGCTGGGTCCAACCAGCCATTTCACACATCATATCGTTGCCTGGCCAGCTTTCCCGCTGCTGGTCCAGCGAGGACCACTCTCGCCAGTTCGGGGCTTTGGCTTGTGGGGATAACAGGAGCAAGGCGAAACTAGTGATAAATGTCAAATGGAGTCACTCAGTTAGTCAACTGATGACTATCAGGCCTTCACCTGCGCACGCTGTGGTTGGTTACGGCCGCAGAGACAGGTGCAGGCAGGGCTGTGGTGAGGCTGTGAGCGGAGGCTGTGTTGTTGAGGAGGGTTTGACATAGTTGCAGATTAACACACCCTGGTGCGTATGCACAAGGGATCGGCTGTTTTCCTGGAAAGAGGTGAATGCCACGTGACGTAAAGCCCCGGCCCGCACCAGCATGTGGAGTCCTGTAGCTGACGGATTGGTGAGCTCGCCTCGCGATGCGAGGGCCTGGGTTCGATTCCCGGGGGGGACAAAACGTTGGGCGAGTTTCCTCGCTCCGCAGGCCTCCGCTTACCCAGCATTAAGCAGGAAGCCATATGTTCGTAGATTGGCGGATCGCTTTCACCCAGGAGTTTCCAAAAGCAAATATATATATATATAAAAAGGTAAGAATTTGGTTCACTCAATCCCCGACTGTTTGTGGGACAACGCTGTACACAACTGGGGAGCTTTGTGAGTGTTTGCGCATTAAATCGTTATCGTCTGATCCGGACTGAACAGGGGGAAAACAGGGGGAACAATTTAAGCAGAAACAAAATTTGAATCGATTTAAAGTGATTGGATATTTTACCAGAGACCTTTTGGTGTCAATAGGTATTTAGTGAGACTTTCACTCATCTGCAGCGTCCCCTTGTGGTAACATTCTGCCCCTTGTGCTGTTTGTTGGATGATATTGGCCAGCGACATTACCTTTCTAACAACACTTTATATTCGATCACAAACTCTATTATCTATAGCAACACAAATATATCCAATAAAAAATACTTTATATTCCCAAACATATTGAATAACAACACTTTATATTAAATAATAATAATACACATTTATTAGTTCATTCCAGTCCATCATTCTTTTTTACATTATCACGTTATTGATTTCAAGTTCCTCCTGAATTGTGATTGTCAAGCGAAAGCACACAATTTACCATTTAAATAATATTAATAATCCGCACATTTGACAACAGGTTCTGGAGAGAATGGAGTCTCCAACTGTGAGAGTATCTATCGTTCTAACAATACTAACCAACTGACACCCTTAATCATTGCCAATGAGACTGCTAATAATTGAAACTGTTAATGGTTAAACTGTTCATGGTTAATACTGTCAGTTACTAGTACTCTTGCTGGTACTTATACTGTGGGTTGGTACTAATTGGTGTCAATTGGTTAATTGTTAGTACTAATATGAGCCATTAAGTACACTAACCGTTGACAATAATAACTACAGAGAGTACTTGACATTGACAACACTAGCCATTGATTCCATACGTTTTTTTTTCTGCTCGAAATAAATAAAGACCAGTAAACTTGATTTAAGCCTGTGTTAGATCTGTGCCATGGAACATTGGCCACACTTACATGCCCGAGTCACTGATCAAATAAATGTGCATCTCAATTTCACCCACAAAATACAGCCATTCCACTTTACGATAATTTCTGTGGAGTGCTATGAGATGCCTCAACGATGTGAAAATGCGCTACATCAAATGCAAGGATTACTAAATGAACGTTTATTGAAGAGGTCATTGGAGGGGTTTATGTATGTGTGTGTGTGTGGGTGTGTGGGTGGGTGGGGGCATAAACCAACTGGAACCACAATTAATTGAGACCAAACACTGTTCCATTTTCTATTCCCTAATTTCATTAAAGCGTTTTATCCACTCGAGCGATCGACTGTGTATGAATCTGACAAACATCCACACAATGGGAGTGCTCACCGACTTCCCTGTATCTCTATATACAGCAGAAACCATCATAGTGGCAGCTCCCATTTTTACAGTTAATTACAGCTGCCACGTTACATAAAAACCTACAATCTCCAAACTCCTGGCTCGGTTTGCTCGTAGAATCGTAGAATTATACAGCACAGAAGGAGGCCATTCAGCCCATCGTGGCGGTGGCGGCTCTTTGAAAAGAGCCGTCCAAATCAATCCCACTCCCCCACGCTCTCCCCGTAGCCCCGCAAACCTGTCCTCCCCAAATAACTATCTACGTCTGTCTTAAAAGTTGTTATTGAATTATCTTCCACAACCCTTTCAGGCAACACGTTCCAGATCCAAACAACTTGCTGCGTCAAAACATTTCTCTTCCCTTCCCCTCTTGTTTCGACATCATGGATACGGTATTGATTGGGAGGTTTGTTATACAATACATAGCTATGTGGAAGCAGTAACACCGATTTGTTAAAGCCTTTCCTGCCTCCCACCCACTATATCTCTATATCTAGCAGAAACTTGCCCCCACCCACAGACTCGAGTCCTGTCTTGTGCAGATATAAATATACAAATAACTGCAGTGTGGTCTTGTAGACAGCGGAATTGATTGATTACAGTGAATTCTAATAAAAACAAGCTCTTTACTCGCCTCCAGGAGGCAGCACCAGCCTGTGTTTTGTGTGGAGGGGAAAATAAAATAAATGCAGGAATCTGTCGGGCGTCTAAGGTTTTGCTGCATATTGATATCAACGCTTCAGAAAAGAGAAGGGAGGTTTTCTCTCTCTCTCTCTTTCACTCAATGTCCTGGCCAACAATCCCCCCCAAATAATATTGCTCACTCGCTCCATGGCTGTTGGTGGGATGTCGCTGTGCGCAACTAGCTGCCACAGTTCACCCACAAAATACAGTCAATCCACTTAATGAGTGGATTACTCCAACACACCCCTCAACCGTCTCCCCATCTCCACTATTCAACAACAAAATGACGTTTCTGGAGCGCTTTTCATGTCGCGCGGACGTCCCAAGGCGCTGAATTGGATTGGATTCAAAAGATCCAACTCATCCGGAACTCTGCTGCTCGCATACTGACCCGGACCGAACTCTGTACCCACATCTCACCAGTTTCTGGCCCGGGCTCCACTGGCTCCCTCCCTCCCCATCATCGAACGGATCGACTTCAAGTCAATCGATCCTTGTATTCGTGTTCAAATCCCTTCACTCCCTGGCACCTCCCTCCCTCTCCGACCCCCCCACTCACCCCCCAATCCACCAGCTGGTCAACGCCTCTGTTAGACTGGCCTCCAGCCTGTCCCTCGCGCCCTCCGCCCCACCATCGAAGGTCGCGCTTTCGATAAATACACACCAAAAACACTCTTCCTCAATCCCTCTGCCTTATCCCCATTTCACCCTTTCCAAGTCCCACCTGAAAACCCACCTCTTTGACCGTGCTTACCCCTCGCTCAGAGTCAGGCTCTGCCACTGTTAAGCGCTCCACCCTTTGTGGCGGGTACTATATAAGTGTGAGTTGTTGTTGTTGGTAGTGGTGACGATGGGGAGCCAGTGGAGCCTGGGCCAGAGCTAGTGAGAGGTGGTTACGGAGTTTGGTCCGGGTCAGGACGCGGGCGGCAGAATTCTGAGTGACTTGGATCCTTGGAATCCAATCTGATCCAGCGCCTTGGGACGTCCTTGTGATGCGAACGTGTAATGTCGTTGCTGTTGTACGCTGTGAATCGCTTTCAAGCGTCTCGACGACGTGTTAAACGGCTGTGTCAAATTCAGCGAAGCGCTGTGTGACAATCTTGCTGAAGTGATCAGGCTCTGTATCACGTCTGAGGAGTTTTTATCATTAAGTATTGCGATCAGCAGCCAATTAAAAAAATAAGGTTCACAGCAGCATCACTGGGTTTGCACATGGTTAACACACAGCGCACGTTAAACCCCAGCGATGAACCCTTGTAGCACTCCCTGCTGTTGGCACCTGGTATTACAACCAGAAGTAGTAATTATGCAATTGATAAAAGAACAACAAAATTACATTAGTCATTTATCTAGCGCCTTTCACGTCGAGAGGATGTCCCGAGGAGCTGGACAATCAATGTTTCAGACCCGAGCTGGGGGTCGGGATCGGGGAGAGTGACGGGGATTTGGGACCATCAAAGAGGAGGGTCTTGAGGCGGGACTTGAAGGAGGCCGAGGAGGGCTGGCGAGGCGGAGGGACTGTAGGATGGGGTTCCAGATACAGCGCCTCATCACGACGTGCAGATGTCTCAAAGCCCTTCACAGACTGTTACTGTAAAGTGTGGTGACTGCGAAATTTGTGGGAGAAATCCCTGATTGTCCACACCGAAAAGTAATTTATCATAAAGGAATTTTGGATGTTGGAGAAAATGAAAAATACATATTCATTAACAATAATAATAATCCTTGCATGTGATACTGTATAGCGCTTTCACATCGATGTCTCACCGAACATATTGCAAAGTGAATTGACTGTATATTTAACCTCGTAAATTGAAAACAATTTGTGTGTATATATTTGTGTACATATTTTGGTGGTATATATCAGTGTGTACGTGTGTATGTGCATGTGTGCAAGTATGTATGTGTTAAGAGTTGGTGATCAACCTGAGAATTTAATCTCTAACATACGTATGCTTGTAAAGCGTTCAAAACATCTGCGATCAGGGCTCTCTTGGCCTCCTTGTCCTCTGCGAGCTCTCTGCTGCCTTCGACACTGTGGACCACTCCATCCTCCTACACCGCCTCTACTCCCAGCTCAATTTTTGCGGACCTGGTTCGACTCCAACCCAACTGCTCCTTGGGCTCAGTGGGCTCTGGTCTGCTCCACGTCCCCTGACCCCTGGCCCACCAGTGGCGGGCGAGCCTTCAGCCACTTTGCCCCCAACTTTTAGAATTCCATCCCGCAGTCACTCCGCCTCGCCCACTCCCTAGTCTTCTTCAATTCCTGCCTCCGGACCCTCCTCTTCGACCATGTCACCGGTCACCCCCCACCCCTTCCCTCCCTCCCTCCGTCCCTCCCCAATCCCGACCCAGCTCATGTTCGAAACGTTGACTGTCCAGCCTCTTGGGATGAAGTGAAAGGCGCTGTACAAATGTGATGCTGCTGTTGTTGTTGTTGTTGTGTGTTATTGTGTGCATATGAGTCCTGCAGCTCAGTGGTTAGAGCGCTCGCCTTACAAGCGAGAGACCGGGGTTCAATTCCAGGCGAAACCTTGGGCAAGTTTCCTTACTCCACACACACACAACACACACAGACACACACACACACAGACACAGACACACGCCTGATAATAATCTCGTGAAAAAACAACAATAAAATGGGTCATTTTCAACCCACGGCTGTTTGTGGGGGACGCTGCTGTGCGCAATTGGCTGCTGCGTTTCACCCACAAATATACAGTCAATTCACTTTACAGTATATTCTGTGAAGCGCTTTGAGACGTCTAAAGAAAGCACCATATCCAATGCAAGGTTTATTATTATGTTAATCAAACGAGCTGAGGGGGACATTTCTCCCCGGAACCTTTGTTTAAGGCACTGACGGTTCCAGCCGGAGGCGGTTGGGGGCCGCGCAGCCGCAGTGTGTTGGGTCCGGCAGTGTTATTGTTCCGGGGGGGGGAGGGAGGGAAGATGCCAGCGGAGGCCGCGCTGCAGGCGCTGAACCGGCTGCTCAGGGAGCGACGGTACCGGGCGGCCCTGGCCGTGCTGAAGGGATTCCGTAATGGAGCCGTGTGAGTCACACCGTTACACATTATATTATTATGTTATATACACATACACACATATACACACACGCACATATATACTCACACACACACACACAGATATACATACACACACACACACATACATGTACATACACACACATACATACATATATACACATGCACATCTAGGATGGTGCCAGGATTGAGGGACTTCAGCTATGAGGAGAGGCTAGATAGGCTAGGGTTATTCTCTCTGGAGCAGAGAAGATTGAGGGGAGACCTAATAGAGGTTTATAAGATCATGAGGGGTTTTGACAGGGCAAATAGAGAAAAACTATTTCCACTCGTGGGTGAATCTGTGACTCGTGGTCACAGATTTAAAATAGTTTCAAGGCGCAGTAGAGGGGAGCTGAGGAGAAATGTTTTCACTCAGCGAGTTGTTCGAATCTGGAATGCATTGCCTGAAAAGGTGGTGGAGGCTGATTCGATAACAACTTTTAAAAGGGAATTAGATCTTTATTTAGGGAGAACGGGTCTATTAGGCTATGGGGAGCGGGCAGGGCAGTGGGATTGAATCGCTCTTTTCAAAGAGCCGGCACAGACTAGATGGGCCGAATGGCTTCCTTTTGTGCCGTAAAATTCTATGAATCTATGAATCTATATACCCCCCACACATGTACTGTGTACATACACAAACACGTATATAGATACACACAGATATACGCACACACATGCACATGTACATAGATAAATACACACATACATGTCTACCTATACATAAACACACACATACATGCACACACACACACACACAGGGCTTATATTATGTATCAGATGAAAATGTTTATTATTATGATACATTGGTTTGATTCCCGGTGGGCAAGTTTCCTTACCCCACACGTCTAATAATAATCCCTAAAAACCCCCCAACAATAAATTGGTCATTTCAATCCACGGCTGTTTGTGGGGGACACTGCCGTGCGCAATTGGCTGCGCAATTTGTTTCGCCCACAAATATATACAGTCAGTTCACTTTGCAGTGTATTCCGTGAAGCGCTTTGAGACGTCGATAAGATGCGAAAAGCGCGATATCAAATGCCAGGATTATTATTATTCTCGTGTTCTCTCCAAACGGCCTGAGGGGATTTTGCGGAGGAAGCGTCTGACGACATCAACAACAATGTGTTTATAATATAATAACAATTAACAATGATCCTTGCATTTGATACCGTATCGTTGCGACATCTCACAGTAAAGTGTGATGACCGTGTGTGACTGTGGGCGGAATGCGGCAGCCAATTGCGTCCAGGTCTGAAGGTTATCGGAGGCGTGTGTTTCTTCTGGTTTCAGGTACGGAGCCAAAATCCGAGCCCCTCACGCTCTGGTGATGACATTCCTCTTCAAAAGCGGAAGGTGAGCTTCTGTGGTCTCTCACCGAACCCCGTGTTAGGCCGAACCCCCTCAAGGAGATCCTGTCCTTTGGACGAGGCAATAAACCCGGGTCTCACCCATGCCTGTTCAGGCGGACTATTGATGAAATAAAGGGAGTTCCTCGTGGTGTCTCCCTTCACACGTCAGACGCTGGCAGCATCCACCTCCACATTCCAGCTCATCAAGCCAGTCAGGAACCTAGGTGTCTTGTTCGATCCTCAACTGTCTTTCCTCCCCCACATCTAAGCTCTGCCTTCCCTCACCTCTGCGATATTGCCCGACTCCACCATTACCTTACCGCCAAGGCCGCTGAAACCCTCATTTACGCCTTCATTACATCCCGGCTTGACTGCGCAAATGTCCTGCTTGTTGGCCTTCCCAACTCCGCCCTCCACATGTTGCAGATAATCCAGAACTCTGCAGCCCATGTCCTCTACCGCTCCAGGCTCCGTGGCCCCATTTCCTCCCTCCTCGCCCGACTCCATTGGCTCCCCATCCAGAGGATACAATTCAAGATCCTGGTCCTCACGTTCAAAGCCCTCCATGACCTTGCCTCACTCTACATCATGACCTCCTAACCCCCTACCAACCTGCTCGCTCCCTCCGCTCAGGAGGCTCTAGCTTGCTCCATGTCCCCCCCGATCGTTGGCGGGGCGAGCCTTTAGCTATTCTGGCCCCAACCTCTGGAACTCCATCCCGCAGTCCCTCCGACTCGCCCCCTCCCTGGCCTCCTTCAAGTCCTGCCTCAAGACCCTCCTCTTCGACTGTCCCATCGGTCACCCCAAATCCCCCCCTTTCCCTCCACCCTCCCTGTCCCCAACTCGGGTCTGAAACAATGACTGTCCAGGACCTTGGGACGTCCTCCTGACATGAAAGGCGCTCTACACGTGTAATTTTGTTGACGTTGTGTTGTCCCAGCCAACAATCCCTACAGATAAACTCGTCATTATCTTCATTGTTGTTGTTGCTTTATTACTCGTATTGCTCAGATGATTAATATGATATCCTAAAGCTGTGGCCTCCCATGTGTCCAGTCTGTTAGATAAGCTGAAAGCCATCGTCATGGCCACCTACACCCATTCCCGGAATCTGGCCTGCTTTGTCTTCACCTACAAGGGTCTCCTGGCAGCACAGCGCTGGCTAAAGGGGGACAGGGCTCCGGTCCATTCCTTCCTGGCAGCCTGCGTGGGCGGCTGGCTGGTGTTTGGAGACAACAATCACATCAACAGCCAGGTACAGCTCGGACATCAGTCTTTTCAGCACCAGCGTTTGACCACAGAGGGAGGGGGACCTCGCGGCGGAGGGTAGATTAGTTTGGGGGAGGGTTGGTTTGAGTCAGGGTTGGTTTGAGGGAGGCTTGAAGAGAGATCCTGGAGGCTGGTTGAGGTTGAGGCCTCCTGGTCAGATTGAAGCACGTTTGGGGAGCGGTGCAAGGAGGAGGGGAAGGAATCAGGTGCCTGAGAACATGGTTTAGCTTTGCTTGTTCTGCTAATGATTGTCAAGGTTGAGTTGACTCTGGCTGGTATCCTGCCTTCAAACAACAGGGCCATGCCTTGACCCTCTTGGTGTAAATGGGGCAGGCAAAGTCCTTTATTGTATGTTCACCAACTGGAATTGCGTCAGTGACCTGCTGTGAGCATATTCCCGGGTAGGGTGAAACCTTAGGCAAGTTTCCTTACTCTACACACTTCTGTTTACCCGGCAGTAAGTGGGAACTCAGTTGTCAGTCGTTTGGTGGATCGCTTTTCAGGAAAAATATAATGTGGTCACTCAATCCACGACGGTTGGGACACTGATGTGCGCAATTGGCTGCCGCGTTTCGCCCACAAAATACAATAGGTTCCGTGAAGCGCTTTTGGACGTCTTAACGACGTGATGAAGCGCAATATCAAATAGAGGGATTATTATTGTTATGTTTGCGTTCCAAATTTTGACCGAAACAGAGCTCCTTCTTGTTGAGGTCTGATTTGCCAAGGTGGTGGTGGTGTTTGGTGTGGGGGCAGGGGGGTGGGAGAGGAGGGGCGGGTGGGAGATCATCCCCTTCCACGTCATCTCTTTACCTCCTCCTCTTCTCCTCTTTCCTCTGCTCTCCTCTCGTCAGATCAACATGTACCTGTTGTCTCGTGTGCTGTTCGGGTTATCGCGGCTGGCTGTGGAGAAGGGTGTGGCGTCCGTGCCCACCCGGGACCCCTTCCCCCTGTTCTCGGCGCTGGTGTGGGGCATCGTACTGTGGCTGTTTGAGTATCACCCCCACACACTGCAGCCCTCGCTCCAGTCCTCCATGACCTACCTCTACGATGACAGCGACGTGTGGCACGACATCTCGGACTTCCTGATCCACAACAAGAGAAGCTCAAGTTAATAAGTCCCTTTCTTGTTTTTCCTATGTTGTCATAGGAATGAGCTACCAAGCAGCTGATCATGCAGAAAGACACTCAAGTAAACTTGCTACACACATAGTCATTCACTGAACACCTGCGTTACAAAACTGCGGTCGAGAGAAATGGCATCAGAGTATTATTAGGCGTGTGGAGTAACGAAACTACCCAAGGTTTCGCCCTGACTCACCTGGAATTGAACCCAGGTCTCTCGTTTCTAAGGTGAGAGCTCTAACCAGTGAGCTACAGGACTCCAGTGCCTTGAAGGAAGCAAGGGAGGGAGCAAAGTGTAGTTCCAAAGGGTGGTGGGGGGGCGGTGAAGAGGACAAAGGTTTAACTGCTGATGGTGGGTTGGCATGGAGGGGATGTGGAGCAGAGGGAGTCTGCTGAGCGGAGGGAGGCGGATAGGTCGCAGAGTAGGAAGTAGGGAACGGCGATATGGGATTTTTCCGGATATGGATATATCGGTTTGCTCATACCTGCTTAAACCGATCTATCGAGTTTTTATACTGCGCATGCGCGTGCATTCGAAGTGCGCGCGCATTGACGGTGCGTCCGCACTGACGATGCGCGTGCAGTCGTGGTGCACGCACATTTCGAAATGCGTGCTCTAGGTCCAGAAAGTTTGTAATATTGGTGTCAAGGTCTGTTGAATTATACGATGTTGTTTGCTCCCTACCTCCCCCTCTCCTCTCTCCTCTCTCCTTCTCTCCCTCCTTTCCCCTCTCCTTCTCTCCCTCCCCTCCCCTCTCCTTCTCTCCCTCCCCCTCCACTCTCCCTCTCTCCTCTCCTCTCCCTCCTCCCTGTCTCCTCTCCCTCCTTTCACCCTCTCCTTCTCTCCCTCTCTCCCTCCCTCCCCTCTCTCCTTCTCTCCCTCCCTCCCTCCCTCCCTCCCCTCTCTCCTTCTCTCCCTCCTTTCCCCTTGCTCCTTCTCTCCCTCCTTTCCCCCTCTCCTTCTCTCCCTCCCTCCCTCTCCTCTCTTCCTCTCTCCTTCTCTCCCTCCTTTCCCCTCGCTCCTTCTCTCCCTCCTTTCACTCTCTCCTTCTCTCCCTCCCTCTTCTCTCTTCCTCTCTCCTTCTCTCCCAACTTTCCCCCTCTCCTTCTCTCCCTCCCTCCCTCCCCTCTCTCCTTCTCTCCCTCCTTTCCCCTCGCTCCTTCTCTCCCTCCTTTCCCCCTCTCATTCTCTCCCTCCCTCTCCTCTCTTCCTCTCTCCTTCTCTCCCAACTTTCCCCCTCTCCTTCTCTCCCTCCATCTCTAAACACAAAATAGAACACACACACACCAAAAACAGAATCTAGAGATTTATTCTCCTCCATTTCTTGCTTGAAAGTAGCATGTAATGTCCACGTGTAAATGAGATCTATTACAATAGAAAAGAGAGAGACAGACAGTCTGACTGTTAGAGTTAGAAGCCAGATTATCACTGCTTCTATGTGTGTGTCTAGTCAGACATTGCTTCTAACTCTCTCACACACAAAAATAACACTTACAGCCACAAAATGCCACTTATTTTTATGTAGTCTGAAGTCTGAATTAATGTCCTTCGCCATTGGCAATCTCTCCTTTGCTATGCAAAAAGTGACAGCGTTCGTGATACTTTGCCACTTTTTGTCCCCTCTCTGGTACAATGTTCTCCTCTTAAATAAAGCAGGAATTGTTTGAGCTGCACTGGCCCCACTACCTGTCGCTTTCTCCGAAGCGCTGGTTCAACTTCGTTCTGTTGTCGACAATGATTTCGCTCTGAGGGCAGCGTGCTGGGCGGGGTGGTGCTGCTTAATGTGTTGTCGCAGGTTGCTCGTGCTCAAATCAGATGTCTTAACCAAGACCTTGCAAACTGTACATCTATAGACACCATTACTGACTGCATTGTTTTCAAAGTAGTCCCATACGGGGCTTCTTTTCCCCATGATGAGAAAGGTAAATTTTCAAACTACAATTTTCAGCGATGCGACTTTGTTAAGACGCCACGACTCACGTCGAGTATACACAGTAAAGTGTGCGCGCGCATCGGATGTGCGTGCCCGTTAATTGTGCTCGCGCACCGAATGTACGCGCATTCCATGCTCTAGGTCTAGGAGGTTGCAATGCCGGCGACAAGGTAAGCTGGAAAAGATCGCATTACACTGATAATACCAACAATATTGATATATTGCCAGGAACGATATTAAAAATATAACGATGTATATTTTTAAAATCGAATCTCTCGATATAACGTTTTTTTTAGAATCACCATATCAGCATACCGATCTGAAAATCATATCGGGTTTAATCGAAAAACCGATACATCGCCGTTCCCTAGTAGGAAGTAATGTTTTTAATGTACTTGCCCTTCAAAACCATTTGTAGTGCCATGACCTTGATTCTCCCTGTGTCCCTCCATGAAGCTCTTTCCTTTGGGATGTCTTCCCCATACGCAAGGTATGAACGTTATCACTGTAAATTGATGTTGTATTCACTTCCATTCCGAACAACTCCATTATTCTGGGCCTCAACAGCCACTCGGAATTTCGCACATAACTGGGAAGATGACCACGGGGACTGCAAGGGCTGGCTTAACTCCGACAAGTGCTCTCTGACACCACCCTGCATGAGAGGCGCTATATACGTGCAAGCTGTTGTTAACCGTAACGATCCCGATAGCGGTCTTGAGTCTACATTTCCAATTAGGGCATTACTTGCTGTCGTTAGCCATATCTGATTGACTAGGAAGTTTCTAACTAGCTTAACTTGGAAGAATTGACCGAGGATTGAGGATTGCCGAATCAGATGGATGTACTTTTGATCAGGTCTTTGCCACCCTTTCCAGCAGCAGCCACTGTATTTGTCACCTGGAATCTCCATTCGCTCATTAATTACTGTAGTTAAAACGTGCAGGAAGAAAAATAAACTTTCCCGACTCATTTTAAAACGATTACGGTACACGGTGTGTTATTTGTCTGTCCAGCCAACCGGTGAGAGAGTAGGGAACGGCGATATGGGATTTTTCCGGATATGGATATATCGGTTTGCTCATACCTGCTTAAACCGATCTATCGAGTTTTTATACTGCGCGTGCATTCGAAGTGCGCGTGCATTGATGGCGCGCGCGCATTTATGGTGCGCGCACAGTCGCGGTGCGCGCGCATTGACGGTGCGTCCGCACTGACGATGCGCGCTCAGTCGCGGTGCACGCACATTTCGAAATGCGTGCTCTAGGTCCAGAAAGTTTGTAATGTTGGTGTCAAGGTCTGTTGAATTATACGATGTTGTTTGCTCCCTACCTCCCCCTCTCCTTCTCTCCCTCCTCTCCTCTCTCCTTCTCTCCCTCCTTTCCCCTCTCCTTCTCTCCCTCCCCTCCCCTTCTCTCCCTCCCCTCCCCTTCTCTCCCTCCCCTCCCCTTCTCTCCCTCCCCCTCCACTCTCCCTCTCTCCTCTCCTCTCCCTCCTCCCTGTCTCCTCTCCCTCCTTTCACCCTCTCCTTCTCTCCCTCCCTCCCCTCTCTCCTTCCCTCCCTCCCTCCCCTCTCTCCTTCTCTCCCTCCCTCCCCTCTCTCCTTCTCTCCTTCCTTTCCCCTCGCTCCTTCTCTCCCTCCTTTACCCCTCTCCTTCCCTTTCCTCTCTCCTCTCCCAACTTTCCCCCACTCCCTCCCTCCCCTCTCTCCCTCCTTTCCCCTCGCTCCTTCTCTCCCTCCTTTCCCCCTCTCCTTCTCTCCCTCCCTCCCTCTCCTCTCTTCCTCTCTCCTTCTCTCCCTCCTTTCCCCTCGCTCCTTCTCTCCCTCCTTTCCCCCTCTCATTCTCTCCCTCCCTCCCTCTCCTCTCTTCCTCTCTCCTTCTCTCCCAACTTTCCCCCTCTCCTCTCCCTCCATCTCTAAACACAAAATAGAACACACACACACACCAAAAACAAAATCTAGAGATTTATTCTCCATTTCTTGCTTGAAACTAGCATGTAATGTCCACGTGTAAATGAGATCTATTACAATAGAAAAGAGAGAGACAGACAGTCTGACTGTTAGAGTTAGAAGCCAGATTATCACTGCTGTGTGTGTCTGCCAGACACACACATAGAAGCAGTGATAATCTGGCTTCTAACTCTCTCACACACAAAAATAACACTTACAGCCACAAAATGCCACTTATTTTTATGTAGTCTGAAGTCTGAATTAATGTCCTTCGCCATTGGCAAGCTCTCCTTTGCTATGCAAAAAGTGACAGCGTTCGTGATACTTTGCACTTTTTGTCCCCTCTCTGGTACAATGTTCTCCTCTTAAATAAAGCAGGAATTGTTTGAGCTGCACTGGCCCCACTACCTGTCGCTTTCTCCGAAGCGCTGGTTCAACTTCCTGCTGTTGTCGACAATGATTTCGCTCTGAGGGCAGCGTGCTGGGCGGGGTGGTGCTGCTTAATGTGTTGTCGCAGGCTGCTCGTGCTCGAATCAGATGTCTTAACCAAGACCTTGCAAACTGTACATCTATAGACACCATTACTGATTGCATTGTTTTCAAAGTAGTCCCATACGGGGCTTCTTTTCCCCATGATGAGAAAGGTAAATTTTCAAACTACAATTTTCAGCGATGCGACTTTGTTAAGACGCCACGACTCACGTCGAGTTTACACGGTAAAGTGTGCGCGCGCATCGGATGTGCGCGCCCGTTAATTGTGCGCGCGCACCGAATGTACGCGCATTCCATGCTCGAGGTCTAGGAGGTCGCAATGCCGGCGACAAGGTAAGCTGGAAAAGATCGCATTACACTGATAATACCAACAATATTGATATATTGCCAGGAACGATATTAAAAATATAACGATGTATATATTTTAAATCGAATCTCTCGATATAACGGGTTTTTTAGAATCACCATATCGGCATACCGATCTGAAAATCATATCGGGTTTAATCGAAAAACCGATACATCGCCGTTCCCTATGAGAGAAGTTAAATATTTTTTCTTGTGTTTTATGTTTGGGGGGCTGTTTGAAATACCTGTAGAGAGTGTGAGTGTAGTGCTGCTAGATAACTTCTGTCAGATGTTGTGTTGGAAGAAAGGATGTCTGGAAAGTCTCAAGTTCTGGTACAGATCTATTCAGAAGCTGCTGATGGATAATTAAAGGCAACACAGGACAGTGTCCCAACTCAACCCTCCCTTTTTACCCAAGAGTTAAAGGAAAGCTCTGCATTATGAGGTGACGTTCGCCCACAAATATATAGTCAATTCACTTTACAGTATATTCTCTGAAGCTCTTTGAGACTTGTAGAAGACGTGAAAAGCGCTATAACAAATGCAAGGATTATTATATGTTCTTCTGAATGACACAATGAAATGAGCTCCTGTGTGTTGGTTCAAGTCGATGTTAAAGGCCTGGGAAACTATTTAAGTCCCTAATCCTTGCATTTGATATAGCTCCTCATCACGTCTTCTAGCCTTCTGAAAGCGCTTCACACAATATTCTATAAAGTGAATTGACTGTATATTTTGTGGGCAAAATACGGCAGCCAATTGTGTACATTAGTGTCATTACTGAAACAGTCGTGGATTGAGTGACAAATTCTTTTTTTTAGGGATTATTATTATTAGGCATGTGGTATAAGGAAACTTGCCCAAGGTTTTGCCATGCTGGGAATCAAACCCAGGTCTCTTGCTTGCAAGGCGAGAGCTTCAACTACTGAGCTACTGGACTCCGTATTTGATAAGACAAAGGTTTTTCTGCAAGTGCCCTGGACAAAAATTGGTCACTTAATCCATGAATATTTGTTGGACACTACTCCAAGCAATTGGCTGCTGTGTTTTGCCCACAAAATATATACTCAATTCACTTTACAGTATGTTCTGTGAAGCACTTTTGAGATGTCTTGATGTGATAAGGCGCTATATCAAACACAAGGATTATTATTAAAAATCCTCCAGATAAATTGGTTATTTACTATTTGGCTGTTGGCGGAACTGAGCTGTGCCCAGGTTATATTTGGCTACTAAAATACACAGTCACTACACTATTCAGAAACACAAATGCAAGGATTAAGATAAATCTATTTTGGTGTTGTGTGTGGGACTTTGCTATGTGTAAAACAGGTGCGATATTTGCCTACAAAATCAGTCTCTACACTTGATGGGAAGTCCTGTAAAGGGCCTTGAAGTATGTTGACACTGTAAGTTCTTTCTGGATCATCGATCAACTCAGAGACGTTGCTACATGAAAGCAATGAGGAGGTTTAAAGCTACTGTCGCTGAACTTTGCACCAATATGTCTCTAGGCACAGCCTAACAACAACTACTCAGGGATTTTTTATCTACCTTATCCTAAAACAGCTGAAACAGCCGACTGCCATCAGCTGTAAATGTGCCTTATCAGTGACGCCATTTCAAACATACACAGCTTGTGCTCTGGGCTCCTATATATTTTGCAAGTTTCAAGGTGGGTTGGAGTGCGGGGTGGGGGGGAAGAAAAGAAACCTTGAGCTTCCATTATTTCTGCCCACCATCCTGCTGTCCCAGTGTCTCCCTGTATGACCCAGCTGTGAAATGACGAACCAACCAGAAACGAGATACATCTTCTCACTCTGATTGATTCCCAAATTCGTCATATTTATATCTAATAGAGAATCCTTACATTTAATGATCAGAATAATTCTTGCATTTCATATACAATATTATATCCCAAGGTGCTGA
>CM068759.1:11911475-11962716 GCA_035084275.1 Hydrolagus colliei
TCCCACTTTTACTGATCTCCCTTTTACCGCCCCCCCCTCTCCGCCTTCACTGAACCCCTCACCCATTTACTGCCCCCCCCCACTCTTTTACTGCACCCCCACCGCTCCCGCTTGACCGACCTCACCCCACACCTCCCGCTTGAAAACCTTTGCAACACTGACTGCCTAGCAGCCCTGGAACCATCCTCCCCAGGTGAGATGCGCTGTCTGTACAGCTGCCATTTTGTTGTCGTCATTGTTGTATCTTCCCCACGTTTCCTCTGTGAGAACCATTCCCCAGTGGTGAAGCTCACACCGCAGCTTCCTGACCAGTATTGTTCCCCCGTCACCCCCAATGCACTCAGCACTTTATGAATGATTTTCCTCACCGGGGGGGAGGCAGGGAGGTTTATAGCTAAGATGATGTACACACCCTCACCTCTGAACTCATTATTTTCTACATATTCTACCATAAAACCTCCCCCCCCAACCCCATCCTCTCTAGAATTCCCTGTCCCATCTATCTTTCTTGTTCATCTGTGTGGGTTTGTGGAAGTAGTCTGAACGAAGGTCACATAATATGTCTACAAACCCACACAGATGAACAATGGAGTAATTCCTGTATTCCCAGCTCACAACAATACAATACAACACTCCCTAACTCTTAACTCGTCCACACTTCCTGGTTCCCCCCCACCCGCCCAGGAACCTTTCCCGATTCTATTTCATTGGCTCTTTATTAACGAATTGACGTTTAACTTCTTAAAAGCAATATCCTGTCCTGTTTACCCCCCCCCCCCCCCCCCACGCACACCCTCACCCCGCTCTGTGTGAGTCTTGCTCTGTGTCCACCCAGTTTTATCCGTTTACCCCCCCCTCCCCATGGTTTTATCCGTGAAGGCGACTCGATAACAGCTTTTAAGAGAGAAATTTATTGAAGGGGGAGGCCAGGTTTGCGGGGCTATGGGGAGAGCGCGGGGGAGTGGGGTTGATTTGGACAGCTCTAGTCAAAGACCCAACACAGATGTGATGGGCCGAATGGCTTCCTTCTGTGCTGTGTAATTCTACGATTCTCTGAAGTCCAGTGATGTTCAGTGGGGAGCGTTAGTTTGTAACCAGGGGTGGTGGGGGGGGGGGGGGGGGTGCAACAAATGAGTTCCGGACGGCAGTGTCTCACCAAACCACAGCAAAAACACCACCAAAATATCGCAGGAACCTTTTTCAAAGAAACCACGGAGATTTGCAGCAACTTGGACTTGTTCAAAAACCCATGGGGTTGAAACTGCTGTCTCTCTCTCTCTCGTTGTATTTCGTGGGACAACATAGTGTATTTATCTTGGTGGGGTGTGTTAACACCTTTCATGTCGAGAGGACGTCCTAAAAAGCTTGTTGGCTCTGACTTCTCATCTTTCTCCCCTCACCCCCACATAGGTTAGGTTTTGTGATATGAATAATAATCCTTGCATTTGATATAGGGCTTTTCGCACCTCATCAACGTCTCACAGCGCTTCACAGAACATACTGTAAGGTGAACTGACTGTATATTTGTGGGCAAAACGCGGCAGCCAATTGCGCACAGCAGCGTCCCCCACAAACGAAAATGACCAATTATTATTGGGTGTGTGTGTGTGGAGTAAGGAAACGTGCCCAGGGTTTCACCCTGATCTGCCGAGGCTTGGAACACAGTGATGGGGGTGTATTAAGCTGCTTGATGTATGCACAGGGCGGAGGGGTAAACGGGAGAGAGCAGGGGAAGTCAGTGAACTTGAGTTAAGTGCTGTGAGACGTCTCGACAAAGTGATAAGACGCGACATCAAATGCAAGGATGATTGTATCCCAAATGCCCATTAATTGCATTTGGTCTCTGTCTGATGGCTTTCATCAAGGGTTTGTTCAGGTAGGAGGTGAGATATGGGCCAGGGGGGAGCTCTGGCCATTCCCACACTTGTCCAGTTCACAAATTGCAATCCTTATTTATGTTTAGTATTCGGTCGTTTTGCCGAGTGAGTGTCTTCGTGGCTTGAGAACCTCGCAACAGAACTAGTGTATGTTTAACGGGCACCGAGTCTGAACTCGCGCGCTCTCTCTCTCTCCCTGTGGGACTGAATGAGACGTTGATTTTCAGCGTTGTTCTATGGAATTCTGACTCTGTCTCTCTCTCTTAATCCCACTCTCTTTATCTCTCCTTCCATCCATGTGTGTGTCTCTGTCTCTCCTTCCATCTTTTCGTATATGTCTTATCTCTCTTGTCTCACAATTTCTCTCTCTCTGTTTCCATCAGTGTGTGTGTCACTATCTCTCTCTCTATATGTTCTCTCTCCATCCACCCCCTCCCTTCATTCTTCCCCTCTGAAGAGAGGGACGCACTCTGCTCCCATCTTAATCCCAGAGCATTTTGATGTAGGTTGGTAGGAACCTACATCAAATGTTGGGGATTAAGATGGGAGGCAAAACCCAGAGTTTGGTAATCTCGTGTGAGGGGGAGGCTGAAGGCGCGGGGGGGGGGGGGGGGGTGATTAACTGGAGTTTAACTCACTTCAATTCAACCGCAGTGAGCGCCCTGGCTGGCTCCCTGCTGCCTGTCTACTGAAGACCATCCTGCCCACATTACTGGTGGCGTTTTCAAGATCCTCTTGTTTTCAAATCCCTCCTCTCCTCTGCACTCCCCCCTACCTCTCTGGCCTCCTCTCTCCTCACAACAGCACCCGCTACGTTCGCTCTACCGGGTGTGGCCTCCTCCCTGTCTCCCGAATCCTCCGCTCCACCAATGGCGGCCGTGCCTTCAGCCACTGCCCCGAGGCTCTGGAACTCCCTCCCTTCGCCTCGCCCGCTCCTTTCCTATTCTCAGGTCTTAGCTAAAGACCTTTCTTTTCGAACGCGCTTTCGGGCGCTATACAAATGCAAGTTGTTTGTTGTGTGTTTCCTGAGAGCCAAGTGGGAGAATCCCGACTCTCCCCTGGTGTCTATCACCCCTTGGTTGTTTGTACCCCCACCCCCCTCCCCCGTGTCTCTCTTCCTCCCCCCCACCCTCCGTGTTTGTCCCAATCTCTGCTTGCTCCCAACAAAATCATGTGTTAAGACAGCGAATCAGACACCTGATCGGTGCTTTGTATCCCATGTATGAACATCATGGATCGGGGCTCAGTCTGACAGCCAAGGACCGGAACTGTCAGGGTGGGTGTAGTGACGGGGGCGGAGAGTAGTGGGGGAGTGAGAGAGAGCGATGAATGTTCTTATAAAGAAAAAAGCTTTAATTTCAGTTTGTGGCTCCCCCCCCCCCCCCCACTCCCCTTCCACCGCCGCTGCTCTCTGTACATAATGTATATTGATTGTATATAGTTTCAATATGAAAGAGGAAATAAAAGTATTTTTAAAACTCCGCAGGGGCTTTGCCTGTGTTGTTGTGGTGGGAGAGGGTGGCTGGGGGGTGGTGGGGGGAGTTGGGAGTGGGGGAGGAAAGAGACTCCTTTTGGACCTTTCTCCCTGCGTCTCATCACAAACCCCCGGAACAAAAAATGTGATGACTCCGTCGGCGACCGTTTGTGGGACACTGCTGTGCACAATTGGCTACCACAAAATACATGGTCACTACACTTTATAGTATATTCTGTGAAGCGTTTCAAAATCGGCTCAACGACAGAATAAGGCGCCATATAATATAATAATCCTTGCATTTTCAACATCTCAAAGCACTTCACAGAATATACTGCAAAGTGAATTGACTATTTGTGGGCGAAATGTGGCAGCCAAATGTTCACAGCAGCAAATAGTGATTGAATTTATTATTGTGGTTTTTTTTTGGACGGATTATTATGAGGCGCGTGTGTGTGGAGTAAGGAAACTTGCCGAAGGTTTCGCCCTGATCTGCCTGGATTCGAACACAGGTCTCACGCTTGTAAGGTGAGTGTTCTAACCACCGAGCTACAGGAGCTCCCCAAATGAATGGCTATCAAATGCAAGGTTTATTATGATTATTGTCTGTGATGAGTTGAACTATGCAGCTAATTATTAATAATTATAATATGCCCTGCATTTCATATATAGCCGCTAATCACGTCGTCAAGATGTCTCCAAAGCGCTTCACAGGATTTGCTGCAAAGTGGAGTGACTGTGTTTGTTTGACCATTAAATGGAGAGCGGGCAGAGGTGTGATGAGTTGAATGCTCCCCCCACACAGCCTTTCCCACCCCACATCCAGAGCTCTGGTCCGTGCTTTTGCTAAGACGTTAAAGAAAGGAGGAATCACATTCGTGTGTCCACCCCCGTCCACCTACCCACATCTCGGAGCCTGTTGTGACTGACAGATAAACATCCCACAGGAGATGCAGAGCAAACACAGCGTGGGAGCCAATGGGTGGTGAACGAGTGGGTGGGAGCTGCGAGGTTGAAAGTTGCATTGATGGTGCATTGCTGCTCAGTGATCAGATCAGTCAGGAGAGAGAGAGAGAGAGGAGGGGAAGGGAAGGGAGGGAAGGAATGAGAGAAAGAGGCAGATAGAGAGAGAAATAGCATCTATATACAGTACCAGTAATCTGCAGTCACACGCACAGACACCCACGCACACATCAGACACTCACACGCGAGCACAGGGGAGGTTTCACATCTTAAGAGCACACAGAGAGATAATTGAGTTGATGTTTTGAAATACTGTTTTTAACGACAGGCTGATTATTTGGTTGTTGGAGTTTTGGGGCTGGTGGGTGGGTGGGTGGGGGGTTTGGAGGTGGGTTTGTTTCCTCCTTCCTCGGTGAGCAAACACGGGCGTGTGTGTGTGTTTTATCCTACCTGTGCTCTCTCTGCTCTCGTTCTCTCCCTCTCTATCGCTGCCCCTCTGCTCTCCGATCCCTGTCCCAAGATGATGTCTTGCACCGACATAATCACCATGTGTCTGCAGGCAGCGAAATATACGGATCGATTCCCCGGCACGCCGCGGACAGCCAGGCTCCCCGGCTTCGTCGATGTGAGTACACGTTACCGCGCTGTGGCCGGCCATTTCCCTCGCGCCTCGTCTTCAACAAAACCCCACAGAGCCTCGGCAGTTAGAGCGCTCGCCTGACCAGCCGGAGGATCCCCGGTTTGATTCCCGGGCCGGGGGCCAAAACCTTAGGCGAGTTTCCTTGCTCCGCACACACGCCTTCCAGGGGGTAATAATCCCTTCAATGTAGAGAAAATGTTGGCACTCGACTGGCGACTGTTTGTGGGGACGCTGCTGTGCGCAATTGGCTGCCGTGTTTTGCCCACAGATAACAACACTGTAATAATAATCCTTGCATTTGATGTAGCGCTTTTCACATCGACGTCTCAAAGCGCTTCACAGAATATACTGTAAAGTGGATCGACTGTGTATTTGTGGGCGAAACACGGCAGCCAATTGCGCACAGCAGCGTCCCCCACAAACAGCATGGATTGAATTGACCAATTTTTATTATTGTATTTTTTTGGGGGGGGTGGATCATTATGAGGTGTGTGTGTGTGTGTGGAGTAAGGAAACTTGCCCAAGGATTCAAACAGTCAATTCACTTTACAGTACATTCTGTGAAGCGCTTTGAGACGTCTCGATGGCGTGATAAGGCGCTATGTCAAATGCAAGTATTATTATTATTATTATTATCTCTTATCAGTTTGTGGAGTGTTTATTTTAATGGTGAATATTGATGTGCTGAGCGAGAGGTTTAAGGTTTGATGGTTTAAGGGATGGGGCTGCGAGCTGAGGTGAAATTGCTCTCTCTTTGCCCAGCTCGGCTCCATTGGGTTGAAGTCTTGGCATCAAAACATTTCAGTTTGTATTTCAAGTTTTACTCACAAGGGAAATCACTGACGTAGCTTTACTTAAGATCTCTCTCTCTCTCCATCCATCCCTGCCGCACACTCACTCCCTCTCCACACCCGCCCCCCCCCACCCCCAACTCCCTCCCCACTCACTGCCTCACACGCTCTCTCCCCCCCCCCCTCGCTGCCTCACACTCTCTCCCTCTGTTCAGGTGGATATTATCCTTCCCAAAAATTTGATCACACCCTATAGCTATTTGTGGGACATCGCTGTAGGTAATTGGGCTACTGACATCGCCTAGAAATACACAGTCGCTCCACTTTACAGTACTTCCTGTGAAGCACTTTGAGACGTCCTTCTGACGGAGTTCCTGTAGCTCAGTGGTTAGAGCGCTCGCCTGACAAGCGTGAGACCTGCATTCAAATCTAGGCAGGTCAGGGCGAAACCTTGGGCAAGTTTCCTTACTCCACACACACACACACCTAATGATAATCCCTCCAAAAAAAACCAATCATTTAAAAAATTGGTCATTTCAATCCACGACTTCTTTGTGGGGGACGCTGCTGTGCGCAATTGGCTGCCGCGTTTCGCCCACAAATATACAGTCAATTCACTTTACAGTATATTCTGTGCAGCGCTGTGAGACGTCCAGAAGACGTGAAAAGCCCTATATCAAATGTAAGGATTATTATTATTTTGTTAATGGGGCTGCATAAAAAACAATGCAGGGATTAAGCATTTGTCTGTTTGGATGTGTCTGTGTGCAGTGTCCAATGAACACAGTTGGACTTATTACACAGAGACTGCTGTGACACTCCTCACTAATTGCTACTGACTCAGTCGTTCCCATTGTCAGGCTATTAAGGTAACACGCAGGGGAATGGAAATGTTGCCCGCTGGTGAGACGGGTAAAGTGTACTGCCAATGTCAGCTGGCAAACAAGACTAGCAGTGAGACAAGCCGTGGCTTCTCTGTCGTGTGTTCCTTCCTCCCCACCTTCGGCAACCAAACCATTAGCCTGTGTTCCCCTCGTTCATTCCCCCCTCCCATCCCACACCAGCCCACAAAGACCTCTTCACCCACACCATTGGACCTCCTGTCTGACTGTCCCTGTCTGACTGTCCCTGTCTGACTGTCCCTGACTGACTGTCCCTGTCTGACTGTCCCTGTCTGACTGTCCCTGTCTGACTGTCCCTGTCTGACTGTCCCTGTCTGACTGTCCCTGTCTGACTGTCCCTGACTGACTGTCCCTGTCTGACGGTCCCTGACTGACGCTTGGATGTGGGTGTTCACGGGCAGTCACAGCATCACAGCATCTGCCACACCATCTGTCACTGGACAGTGAGCCATCCCCCACACCCTGTGCATGCTATGAGTAGCTCAGTGGCTCAGTGGTTAGAGCACTCACCTTACACGCGCGAGACCTGTGTTCGAATCCAGGCAGGTCAGGGCGAAACCTTGGACAAGTTTCCTTACTCCCTCAAAAAAACACACAATAATAAAATTGGTCATTTTCAATCCACGGCTGTTTGTGGGGACGCTGCTGTGCGCAATTGGCTGCTGCGTTTTTCTCACAAATATATACAGTCAATTCACTTTACAGTATATTCTGTGAAGCGCTTTGAGACGTCGATAAGATGTGAAAAGCGCAATGGCAAATGCAAGGATTATTATTATTATTATGAGTCCTATAAAGTAAAGCAATTGCCTCGCAAGCGAGAGGACCTGGGTTCGATTCGCGGCCCGGGTGAGACCGTAGTCCACACACCACTAGTTACCAGCAGTAAGCGGGAGTCTGGTTGTTAGTCAAATGGTGGACTGCTTTTCGGTGGATAATAATCCCTCCCCTCACAAGTAAATTATATTAATTTGGTCACTTAATCCACTCAATGTTTGTGGGACGCTGCTGTGCGCAATTGGCTGCCACGTTTCGCTCGCAAACACACATTCTGTGGACGTACGGCATATTCTGTGAAGCGCTTTGCCTCAGCAATGTGATAAAGGGCAAGGATTATTTAATTCTTCTTCTTAAAGCACCTTTTTCTAAAGCAAATTTTTGAAGCAAATTGTTATTTTTAAACCTTGCGATATCTCGAAGGTGATGAGAGAGGACGCTGACGGCAGGGACCTGACGAGCAGAAACGTCTCACAGTAATTGGTTTGTGTGGTCGCGGGTTGACGGAGTGGGGCTGGTTGCTAAGGGAAACGCGGGTGGATGCGCTGCGATGTGCGGAGATGACAGGCGGGTGCTGTCAGCCCTCGCTGGCTGTGCTATATTACACCACAATAATCTCAGGGGCGAGGGATGTGTGTCAGCCTGGCTCTCTCCCTCGCCGCTGAGACACAAGGTGATGGGTTCAAGTGGACTTGGAATCACACAGTCTAAGATGATGGTCCAATAATAATAATAATCCTTGCATTTGATATAGCGCTTTTCACATCTTATCGACGTCTCAAAGCGCTTCACAGAATATACTGTAAAGTGAATTGGCTGTCTAATTTGTGGGTGAAACACAGTAGCTAATTGCGCACAGCAGCGTTCCCCCACACACAGTCGTGGATCGAAATGTTTGGAGGGATTATTAGGCGTGTGTGCTGTGTGGAGTAAGAAAACTTGTTCAAGGTTTCGCCCTGATCTGCCTGGATTCAAACACAGATGTCACGCTTGTAAGGCGAGTGCTCTAACCACTGAGCTCCAAGAGCTCCAATGCAGCGCTGAGTGTGTGTGTGTGTTGCATTGTCGCATGTGCCATCCTTGGGGGTGAAACGTTAAACCGAGCTCGCCGTCTCCCGCGTTTAGTCCACAAAACACTTTACATTACAGTGACTTTACAGTGCTTCCTGTGCAGCCCTATGGCACTCAAAGCTGCTTCACAGAAAATACTGCAAGTGAATTTACAGTATATTTGTGGGCGAAACATGGCAGCCAATTGCGCACAGCAACGTCCCCACATACAGTCGTGGATTTAAATGACCAATTTTAATGGTGTTTTTTTGGGGGGAGGGATTATTATCAGGCGTGTGTGTGGAGTAAGGAAACTTGCCCAAGGTTTCGCCCTGACCTGCCTGGATTCGAACACGGGTCTGACGCTTGTCAGGCGAGTGCTCTAATCACTGAGCTACAGGAGCCGGTTGTTGCCTGGTGACCTCAAGCTCCCCTCTGGGCTTTTAGGAAACCGTGAGCGTTTGAAGCGGGCGATGGGGGGGAGAGATGGTTGTGGGGGATGCGGGGGGGAGTATTGGGTGACGTGGGGCTATGTGGGACTTAGAGGAAAATAGCCATCTCTCCACAGTGCGGCTGTGAGGTGCTGAGTAACAGCAGCAATGTCTCCCCAACTGTCCTGCGAAGGTCGGAGCTGAGATGGTCTCCCTCTGGTGTTTGAGGTGATTGACTCAGACAGCCCGGGGACTCGAGCTGTATTTTCTCTCCCAAACTGTCCAATATCAGACGTTGACTTTCATCTCTATCCCCATTTGTCTTCTCTCTCGGTCTCTCAGACTCTGCCTCTGTCAGTCTCTGTCCCTCTCGGTCTGAATTTCTCTCAGTCTCTGTCTCTCTCAGTCTCTGTCTCTCTCAGTCTGTCTCTCTCAGTCTCTGTCTCTCGCAGTCTCCGTGTCTCAGTCTCCATTTCTCTCAGTCTCTGTTTCTCTAAGACTCTGTCCCATTCAGTCTCTGTTTCTCTCAGACTCCTCTCTCAGTCTTTGCCTCTCTCAATCTGTCTCTCCTAGTCTCTACCTCAGTCTTAAAGTGTCCAAAGGATCCCTCTGTTTGTGGCTGTGCATGTTTCTTTGACTATGTTAGTGTGTGTGAGTGTGACTGTGTTTGTCAGCTGTGTGTGCGCGCATGTGTGTGAGTGTGTCAGTGTGTGTGTACATGTGTGTGCGTGCATGTGTGAGTGTGCATGGGTGGGGAGGGTGTTAGTATCTTTGACTGTGTCAGTGTGTGTATGTGTGAGCGTGTGGGTGGGTGGGGAGATGCAAGTGTATGTGTGCGTGAGTGTGTCAGTGTGTGTGTGTGTGTCTGTGTGTGTGTGTGTGTGAGCGCCACCGTTTTCATGGCAGATAATGATCGGTCTCCATGTTGGCTGCCACAGCTTCTGTGCGGTGGATGGAGTGGGTGAGGAGACCAGACGTGTCTGTGATAAACAGCTTGTTTGATGGTTTCCTGAGGCTGTTGTGCAACAGGACAGTGTGGCCGCCCTACACTGTAACCAGAGCTGCGTACGTGAGACCGAGGCCAGTGTTAGCTCATGGCCTACCTTGCCCTCCAGCCTGTCAATCAGCTGCTGGAGTCTGTTGACCTGAGTTACCCACTGACTCTCAGGCTCCACATGGACACCTGTAACAGGGAGAGGAGCCAACAACAACAACAACAACAACAACAACTGACATTTAAGCAGCGACTGTCATGTTGAGAGGACGTCCCAAGGCACTGGACAGTCTAGGGTTTGCACCCGAGCTGTGGGCTTGTGATGTAAGGTTCACTAGGAGTGAGCGCCAACTCCCTGGGTCCCAGCAGCCGAATATAATAATAAGAATTATCCTTGCATTTGATATAGCACTTTTCACATCTTCTAGACGTCTCAAAGCGCTTCACATGATATACTGTAAAGTGAATCCACTGTACATTTGTAGGTGAAACGCGGCAGCCAATTGCGCACGGCAGCGTCCCCACAAACAGTGGCTTGAAATGACCAATTTAGTATATTATTGTGTGTTTTTTGAGGGATTATTATTAGGCGTGTACCTCGCAGCGAGATCCCACACACAGCCATTCATTCGACAATCTGTCTGGAGGATTCCTGAGGAGAAACTCCCTCCATAGGAATTATAATTAATAATAGTAATCCTTGCGATTGATACAAACGCCTTGTCACGTCGTCGAGACGTCTCGAAACGCTTTGCAGGGTACACTGTTAAGTAGATTGACTGGGTATGTTTTTTACAGGCGAATGTTTGAAGCATATATAAAGGGATTAAGGATTGAGTCCTCCTTGTTGGAGGACCAAACAATCCGTCCATCGGATGAAATTGGACCCAGTGGGACGTCGAACGTCCTGTTGGAAAAGGAGAGGAGACTTTTTCTCTCTCTCTATGAGGGTCCTGAATGACAACTACCCCAGCCCCCTCGCCACACCCCACCCCCATCCCACCCCAATAAATTAGTCGTCTTGTAGAGCATTGAAACGTCTTGAAGCACCCCATAATAACCGGTGTGGTCTGTGGATGGACTCGTCAGTCCAATTTGCACAGAGAGAGTTCTCTGGATGCAGAGCTCGTCCGCACCTTACACTGGTCGGAGATAGTTAAGAGGCGCTTTGAGACGTCTCTCCGTCGTGCAAGTAGAAGTTTGAAAACTTAATAATAATAATAATACCTGTTGCATTTGACACAGCGCCTTATCACGTCTTCTAGACGTCTCAAAACGCTTCACAGAATATACTGTAAAGTGATTTGACTGCATATTTCTGGGAGAAACGCGGCAGCCAATTGGGCTCAGCAGCGTCCCCGCAAACAGTCGAGGATTGAGTCACGAAATTATGACTTTTTTTTTTTCCTTGAGGGATTATTGTTGTTATTATCCTCGCGTGCGTGAGGGATGTTTTTTTGGGTGGGAGTGGAGAATGTTGAGTTTCTCCTGATTTGGTGAGTCATTGGCACTTCTTGTGTGTGTGTATGAGTGTGTGTGTGTGTGTGTGTGTGTGTGTGTGACCTTCTGAGTGTGATTTGCCCCCGCCATCTGTGAGCCTGATATCAACAGCAGTCGCCAAAAACTCTCTGCGGGCTTTTAATTAATGATCGTGTCTTCACTGCGACTCAGTAACAGAGACAGGCTGCGTGACCGAGCCCCACTGTCTCACCTCCCCTCCCTTCCCCCTGTCTTCCATTACATTAGATCTGGCAGTTGTGTTTTTATCAGTTGTTTAAAAAAAAACAAGTGGGGAGAGGGTGTGTGAGGGAAGGGACAGAAGAGTGGGGGGGAGGGAGAGAGAGGGAGGGATTGGAGGGAGAGGGAAGGATGGAGAGACAGACAGGCAGGGGAGGAGAGAGAGAGGGAGGGAGGGAGGGATGGAGTGCGGCAGAGAGAGATATATAGAGGGATGGAAAGCGGGGAGGTGTAGAGGGAGTCTTGTTGCGTAGAGGGTTAGTCTGTCCCCCTCGCAAGTGAGAAAGTGATATTAACAGTTGGATAGAGCGCCTTATCCCATCGTTGAGACGTCTCGAAGTGCTTCAAGGGATTCACTTTAAACTGTAGTGACTGGGTACTTTATGAGAGAAACATGGCAGCCAATTTGCAAACAGCGACGTCCCACAAACAGCCATGGAACGACTGACGTCTGTTTGGGGGGATTGTTGCCCAGGACACAGGGAGAGAGAAACTCCCTTCTCTTTGCCAATAGCGCCGCGGGATCTTTAACGTCCATCTAAACAGACACAGACAGGATCTGGGTTTGATTCCCGGGTGGGACGAAACCTTAGGCAAGTTTCCTTGCTCCACACGCCCCTGTTTACTTAGCGGTAAGTAGGAAACTGGGTGTTAGTCAGGTATAATAATAATAATCGTATCTGATAAAGCGCTTTTCACATCTTCTAGACGTCTCAAAGCGCTTCACAGGATCTACTGTAAAGTGAATTGACTGTGGGCGAAACGCGGCAGCCAATTGCGCACAGCAGCGTCCCCACAAACAGTGGTGGATCGAAATTAGCACTTTTTTGGGGAGGGATTATTGTTCGGCTTGTGTGTGCGCAGTAAGGAAACTTGCCCAAGGCCCTGACCTGGCTGGATTCGAACACAGGTCTCACGCTTGTAAGACGAGTGCTCTAAACACTGAGCCACACACCATATCAAATGCTAGGAATATTGGTGAAATGCTGCAAATTTCAGCCCTGGCTTGGCAGGTGTCTCTTAGGGCTGTTGACTGATCAGGATCCAGTCACTCTCTCTCTCCCGAGTGGCTTCATTGTCCTTGGTGAGCAGGTGAGCTACGGTCCCACACGGTTCCACACTCACCTTGTCTCTGCTCTCTTACAGATTTTTCGCAGAGCGGATAAGAACGGTGAGTAGATACGGTAACATGCCCTCCGTTTCCTCCCAGTTTTGCGAGGCGGGGGACGAGGGGCGGGGGACGGACAGACGGACGGATGGAAGAGATGATCCGATCTCGGAACCCTTCACGTGACAATGATTTGCCGCATTGTCAGGGCTTCGAGGAGAAACTGGGATGATTCTCCGTGGAGCGGAGAAGGTTAAGGGGAGATTTAACAGAGGCGTTGAAAATTATGAGGGGATTTGATGGGGCGAACCAGGGAGACAACAGATTTAAAAGAGTTGTTGAAAGAAACAGAGGGGAGCTGAGGAGAAATGTTTTTGTGAGTTGTTGGGACCTGGAATGGGGGTGGAAGCCAATTCGATAACAACTTTCAGGGGAGAAGTAGGTGGATATTTGGGGAGGACAGGTTTGCAGGGATATGGGGAGAGAGCGGGGGAGTGCGATTGGTTTGGACAGCTCTTATCATAGAGCCGGCACAGACACAATGGGCCAAATGGCCTCCTTTTGTTCTGATTCTTATGATCTTACCCAACTCGGGCAACAACCAAACTCTCATGGAGTCCTGTATCTTATTGATTAGCAATCTCGCCGTGGTGACCCGGGTTTAATTCCCAGACGGGGCAATTCCTCAGGCAACTTTCTCACTCCGCACCTCAATCTACCTCCACCCACCCACTTTCTTAGTCTCTCTCTGCCCCTTTCTCTTTCACTCTCCCTCCCCTCTTAATGTTTCGTTCTCTGGTGTATTCTTGTTCCCCTCACGTTCTCACCCACTCTCCCTTGCTGGCGCTCACGTTTCCTTTGGCACTCTCGCGCTCTCTCATTTCACTTTCTGGTGTTCTCTGCCTCTGTTCACGTCTCTCTCCGTCTCCGTCTCTCTCTCTCTCTCTCTCTTTTCCAGTTGATTTCCAATTAAAAGCTGATTGACCCACTCTACCATTGTGTCATATGATGCAAAGAGTTAGTCACCAGCTCCGACGAAAACAATCCCGCACAAAGCTGTGAATGACACCAGCGTCAACTGAAAGAGTTATTTTTACACCTCGGGGTTATTTGCAAGTGAAACACTTCACCACGAGTGACTATTGGAATCGAGTTAAATTTGGAAGAGAATTAGATGAACACTTGAAGCATAAAAACGCGGAAAAAAAAAAAGATCAGGGATGGGATGAGAGGAAACCACTCCACTATATATAGCACGCTTCACAAGGGGTAGCGTCCTGGAGTGAGAGACAGACAGAGACACACAGGAAGACAGAGACAGGGAGACAGAGACATAGGCATACACGTGAACACACACACACACACATAAACCGAGAGTGAGACACAGGCAGGCAGACAGACACGTGTACACATAGACAGAGAGAGACATACACAACAGATACACATATATTGGCACACATAGAAACAGAGAGAGTGAGAGAGACAGAGACATGAAGGGACTGTGTGATGGAGTTCCAGAGTGTTGGGGCAGAGAGGCTGAAAGCCTGTCCGCCAAGGGTAGGGCGGGTTGGGTGGGGGACGTGGAGCAGACCGGAGCTGAATGGAGGGGGTGGGGAGGTTCATTAGGGGGATAGCAGGTCGGAGAGGTAGGTGTGGCCGTAATTTGGGGACGGAGACTCTTAAGCAACGGGGATGGCTTTCCGCTGGGGTCAGGACATCTGGCCGACCAGAGACAACCGATCTCCGATTGCCTTTGATTGTGTGTCAGGGTCTGTCAGGCTGTGTGGGTGGAGGTGGGGGTGAGAGGGTGGAGGCGGGGGTGGTTTGGAAGATGCTTCGACCTGTTGCAATTGTCTTCTCTTACAGACGATGGCAAGTTGTCCCTGGAGGAGTTTAAAGCTTGCTTTGCGGATGGTGTCCTGGGCTCCTCTGAGTTACAGGAGCTGTTTCACACGATCGATAAGCAGCGGGCTGAGTGAGTGGCGCTGGGTCTCTGTCTCTGTCTCTCGGGTTAATTAAGTAAATCAGGATGTGTTTCTCCAGGGAGAGAGAAAGAGAGAGAGAGAAAATACATTCCATCACAACATCCGGAATCTCCATCTGGAGTTGGGATAACAATAATAATAATAATAATCCTTGCATTCGATATATCGCTTTTCGCATCTTATCGTCGTCTCAAAGCGCTTCACAGAAAATACTGTAAAGTGAATTGACTGGATATTTGTGGGCGAAACGCGGCAGCCGATTGCGCACAGCGGCGTCCCCCACAAACAGCCGTGGATTGAAAGGACAGTCTCCGCCTCCCTCCCCCCCCCACCCCCTCCCTCCACCACCACCCCCGCCAAAGTACACAGTCACTCCACTTTACTGCACTGTGCATCGTTGCCTTACAAGGCGGGAGACCTGGGTTCAATTCCCGGCAGGGCAAAACCTTGGGCAAGTTACCTTACTCCACACTTACTATTATTATATCCAGCCTAATAATAATCCCTCCAAATACAACAATAATAATTTGGTCACTCAATCCACGGCTGTTTGTGGGGGACGCTGCCGTGCGCAATTGGCTGCTTCATTTCGCCCACAAATACATAGTCAATTCACTTTACAGTATATTCTGTGAAGCGCTTTGAGACGTCTAAAAGACGTGAAAAGCGCTGTATCAAACGCAACGACGGCATGATAAGGCACTGTATCAAATGCAAGGATTGCTATCATTATTAAGCAGAATAAACAGAAACCCAGGCCAGGCCAGACAGAGAGAGAGAGAGAGAGAGTGGGAGCAAATCACCCTCCCCACTCCGCTGACTGACACCCACAGTGACTGAGCAGGGGGGGCACCCGAGCTGACAGAGATTCGTGTCAGAAGCCATCAGGCTGAGAGAGGAGTGATTTATTGAGCGGCCCTGGGAGCTGTGTGCTACTGTCTGATATTCTGAACACTGGCCCTGCAGACCACCCCCCTCCCCTCCCCTCCTCCCCCACCCCCCCCTTCCCCTCCCCTCCTCCCCCACCCCCCCTCCCCTCCCCTCCTCCCCCACCCCCCCTCCCCTCCCCTCCTCCCCCACCCCCCCTCCCCTCCCCTCCTCCCCCACCCTCCCTCCCCTCCCCTCTTCCCCCACCCCCCCTTCCCCACAGTGTTGAACCACTTTTAGAAGATGAATATTCTGAAGGTTATTTGTAATGTGCCTATTAACAATAATAATAATAATCCTTGCATTTGATATCACGCCTTATCACGCCTTCGAGTCAACCACAACAACTTGCATTTATACACGCAGTCTAGTGTCCCAGAACAAATCCAGTCTCAGAGCGCTTCACAGGGTATACTGCGAAGGGAATTGACTGTACGTTTGGGGAGCGAAATAATCCTAATAACAATCAATCATAATCAAACACTCTGACTACACCGGCTCAGAATGTCTTTCGCGAATACCAAAACTAACAAATATTTTTAATTAATACTTGATTCGAATTGGATTTTCAGCGCTCTGGGACACTGTAAATCTAGAGGCGCCACTGTTGTTCCAGCTACCGAAAGCTCACACAAAAAACACACACACACACGCAGTCTTTTGCTTTATAGTGAAATCCTATGAGGCACTGTGAGACATGGCAATGGCGCGATGTGGCATTGTATTCAATGCGAGGACCGTGATTAATATTAATGATGATTTTGTGAAGTGTTTTGAGACACCCTTCCAACGTGAATGGCCCCGAGCCGAATGCAAGCAGGTCCTGATCACTATTGTTAATAATGATCCCGTGAGAAGCTCCCTGTGACGTCAACCTGACGTGAAAAGTGCTGTGTCAAATGCAAGGCGTATTGTTAATTATTATTAATAACTCTGTAAAGAGCATTGAGACATCCTCCTGATTTCAGAGGCGCTGTGACAAACGCAAGTTATTATTACGGTAGTATTATTATTAATAATTCCGTGAAGCGTTTTGAGATATCCTCCTGATGTCAAAGGTGCTGTGTCAAACGTATTGATTCATTCATTCGGTTTTAAGCCCCGAGCCTAACCCAATCTGATTGTTTTATTCTCTCTTGTTTAATAACAGCAACTTGGATACTGAAGAGCTGTGCGGTAAGTCAATAAGTCTCCCCGCTGCCCTTCTCTTCACTAGCTGTCCCTGACAAGAGATTTCACTCCAGGCTCCCATTGGCGGATGATCCTTCAGCCACTCTGTCCCCAACCTCTGCAACTCCGTCCCGTGGACCCCTCCCCCCCCCCCCCCCCCACCCTCCCTGGCCTCCCTCAAGTCCTGCCTGCAGACCCTCCTCTTCGACGGCCCCATCGGCCACGCCAAATCCCTCCCGTTTCCCTCCACCTTCCCTGTCCCCAGCTCGGGTCTGACACAATCACTGACCGGTGCCTTGTGACGTCCTCTTGACGTGAAAGGCGCCGTACGAGTGTAATTTTGTTGTCATTGTTGCTCATTGTGGACTCGTCTCCTCTCCTACGCGGTGGTGGTTAAGGCTGCTCCTGTCAACTCCCGTCAGCCGCTGAGACGGACGTGACTCCGAGGGGAAGCTCCCGGAATGTCACAGAGGGTGAAAGGCTCTTTCTTCCTGGTCCCACTTCGCTCTTGAAACTCTGGAGCTCTCTCCCTCTATCCCTCCGAATTGCCCCCTTCCTTGCCCCGTCCTTGCCAAAGTTTACCTCCCCTCGTGCTCCTCCGCTGTTCAGCGCTCTGAGACGTCGCCCTGCGCGAGGTTCCCTGTGTGAACGCGAGTCTCTGTTGTGTGTGTGTGTTTGCAGAGTATTTTTCCGAGCACCTGGGAGAGTTTGGGAGCGTGCTGTCCTCGCTGGAGCAGCTGAACATCTCTTTGCTCCGGGCCATGGACAAAACCAAGAAGGTACATGTGACCTCCAACCAACGTGACCCCAGAAATTCAGAGCGCAGACGAGAGAGGACATTCACCCCCTCGCCTCTCGCCCGGGGCCTGCGCAGAACCAGCCGCGCGCTGGTGTTTCAGTGCCTTGCGATGTCCTCCCGACGCGAAAGCCGCTGTGGTTTGTTTTTTGCGTCTGGAATGATCGTCACTCCGCCTCCCCCCCCCAAACCTTTGGAATTCCACCACGCAGTCTGTCCGTCCGCCTTGCCCCGTCTCCCGGCCTCCTTCAAGTCACACCTCGAGTCTCTCCTCTTCGACCGTGCCATCAGTCAACTCACTTCCTCCCCGCGCTTCCCTACACCCGCCCCGATCCCAGCTCGGGGCTGAAAAACAATGATTGTCCAGCGTTTTGGGATGTTCTCCTGATGTGAAAGGTGCTGTTGTTGTTGTTGTTGTTGTTGTTGTTGTCTCTGCGATACTACCCTTGTGTGAAGGGCGCAATATCAATGCAAGTTGTTGACGATGATGATGATGATGATGATGATGATGATGATGATGATTGCACAAACCCGGGAACTGGAGAAAGACCTGCCCGAAGTGTACGCTGCCGTGCGCAATGTTTTTGCAATTCCACAGCAACTGTTAGAGCCACGGGACAGATCCAATAACAACTTGGGCAGCTCTTGGGCAAGTAGTAGTTACAGAGCTGATGTATCTCTGTTCCCTGCCCCACTGGCTCAGACGACAACAACAGCAACAAAACTGCATTGATAGAGCGCCTCTCACATTGAGAGGACGTCCCAAGGAGCTGACCAGTTAGGTTGGGACCCGAGGAAGGGGAGGGGCAGGATAGGGGGAAGGGGAGGGAGAGAGTTGGGAGGGTGGGGAGTGTTGGAAGGGCGGCAGAAGGCGCGATCAAAGAGGAGGGTCTTGAGACCGGCCTTGAAGGAGGCAAGGGAGGGAGCGAGGCGAAGGGACTGTGGGATGGAGTTCCAGAGTGTGGGGGGCAGAGAGGCTGAAAGCCCATTCACTAATGGTAGGACGGGTCGAGTCGGGGACAAGGAGGGAGGGGGCGGGCAGGTTCATAGGGAGACAGCAAGTCGGAGAGATAAGCGGGCGCAAGGCCATGAATGGCCTTGAAAGTGAGGACGAGGATCTTGAATTCGATCCTCTGGGGGATGGGGAGCCAATGGAGCCGGGCGAGGGTGGGAGTGATGTGGTCGCGGAGCTTGGTGCGGGTGAGCACAAAAAGCTTCAGACATGTGGATGATCTGCAGCTTGTGAAGGGAAGAGCTGGGAAGGCTGACGAGGAGGGAGTTTCCATAGTTGATGCGACGAATTCATGGACGAGGGTTTCAGCAGCCTGAGGGGTGACTTCAATCTCCGAGCAATCGTGGGCAGAAACCTTATTTAACAGACACAAAACACGTGTATTTACAGTATTTCACTGTCTGGCCCTGATTTAGTCTCAGTTCTGCCGCCTTGGATAATAATAATAATCCTTGCATTTGATAGAGCGCTTTCCAAATCTTCTGAATGTCTAAAGCGCTCCACAGAATATACTGCAAAGTGAATTGACTGTATATTTGTGGGCGAAACATGGCAGCCAATTGCGCACAGCAGCGTCCCCCACAAACAGTCATGGATTGAAATGACTCCTTTTTTGGGGGGGATTATTTTTAGGTGTGTGTGTGTGGAGCAAGGAAATTTGCCCAAGGTTTCGCCCTGACCTGCCCGGACTCAAACACTGGTCTCGCGCTTGTAAGGCGAGCGCTCTAACCACTGAGCTGCAGGAATCTGGTGCTGTACATGTAAAATAATAACCTTTGCCTTTGGTCCCCTGTTAGAGCTAATGAGATACTACCTCGCCTGAAGGGAGCGACAGAAACGCTTCTTATTGTTGTTGATGTAAACGCCTCTGAGCGCTGCGATGGGGGATTGCAGTGGAAGCGTAGTGACTGTGTGCGTGTGTCCCCAGGAATACCAGACATCCTCGGCCCTCGGGCAGTTTGTGACCCGGTTCCTGTTGAGGGAGACCATGGAGCAGCTTCAGTCGCTGCAGAGCTCACTGGAGTGTGCCATCGAGGCCGTGGGACAACAGAGCAGCCGAGAGAGGTGGGCAGCCACACACTCACTTTCCCCTCCCTTGTATCACCCCAGTCCCACGTGGAGCTCCTGTAGCTCAGCGGTTAGAGCGCTCGCCTTACAAGCATGAGACCTGTGTTCGAATCCAGGCAGATCAGGGTGAAACTTTGGGCAAGTTTCCTTACTCCACACACACGCGCCTGATAATAATCCTTCCCAAAAAAAAACCACAATAATAAAATTGGTAATTTCAATCTGCCTGGATTTGATCACAGATCTCACTCTCGTAAGGCGAGTGCTCTAATCACTGAGCTACAGGAGCCGCACAATGGGAAAAGCTCCCGAATATGTCTTCGATCCGTGCTCCTGTTAGAATAACTCTGCCATATATGTCCCTGGAGTTAGTCTCCCTCTCTTTTCCTCTCTCCCTCATGTCACTCTCCCTCCCTCTCTCGTTGACAGGGAGGTGCCATTGACCCCCGAGACCCCTTTTGTCCATCGGCCGGTCAGACGTTGTGGACGCAGAGCCCAGAAGACCCTCTGCCTGTCCCCCAGTGACCCTTTCTCCGGGATCCTCCACTCAGGTATTTAACGCTGGAACAGTAACAGACGCCACCACCGCTCCAAGCTCCGTGACCCCATCTCTCCCATCCTCGCCCGACTCCAGTGTCTCCCCATCATCCACAGAATCCAATTCAACATCCTGGTCCTCACATTTAAAGACCTCCACAACCTCTCCCCACCCTACACCCTAACCCCCCCTACCAACCTGCCCCCCCCACCACTCCGATCAGCAGACTCTGGCCTGCTCCACGTCCCCCGACCCACCTGGCCCCAACCTCTGGAGCTCCATCAAGCAGTCCCTCCACCTCGCCCACCTCCCTCGTCTCACCTCAAGACTCTCCTCTTTGATGGACCCATTGACATCGGCAATTCTTAATCCCCCACCTCCCTCCCTCCCAACCCCCCCCCCCACACACCCCGTCCCCCCGCCCCCAGCTCGAGTCTGAAATGGTGACTGTCCAGTGCCTTGGGAAGTCCTCCTGACGTAAAAGGTGCAAAATAATTTTGATAGTCATTTTGTTGTTGTTGTGTGGTCTCATTCACGCTAAACTCAGTGCCCAGTCCGCGCCAGGCTCCACTGGCTCCCCCTCGCAGAACAGAACGACTTCAAGATCCTCTCACTTGTCTACAAATCCCTTCACACCCTGGCATTTCGCCCCACAAAATATACAATTGATTCACTCTACAGTTATATGCGGTTATGAAGCACTTTGAACGCGTCTTGAATGCATGATAACGCGTCTAAGTCAAACGCAAGTATTATTCTTTTTATTATCAGAATAATAATTAAGCAGCAAGCAGGTCGGAGAGATAAGAATAAGAAAATGGGGAGAAATGGGATTATAAATGGGATTCTGCCGTGATTCATTAAAAGGGGATGGAGGCAATCGCTGGCTGTTTTGAGCGACGGGCTGCGTGTGATGAAGTCCTGTGATGAAATCCTCGCTGATGCTGTGCGCTGTGTGAGAGGGCAGCCCTCTGGTGGATTCGGATGCTCAGTGCGACAGACAAAGACAGTTCAATGAGGACCTGGATTTCAAGCAGTGATAGAGTTCCATCCACTCTCACAGCGGAATCATTGCCTCATTTGCGGGACGCTGCTGTGCGCAAACCGACTGCCAGGTTTCGCCCGTATAAATATACAGTCGATCCACTTTACAGTGGATTATATGGCACCTTTTACGTCAGGAGGACTTCCCAAGGCACCGGACAGTCACCATTGCAGACCCGAGCTGGGGGCGGGGAGGACGGGGTGGGGGGGGGAAGGGGGTGGGAGGGAGGTGGGGGATCAAGAATTGTCGATGTCAATGGGTCCATCAAAGAGGAGAGTCTTGAGGTGAGACGAGGGAGGTGGGCGAGGTGGAGGGACTGCGGAGCACTTTAAGACGCCTCAAAGACTTGACAAAGCGCTATCTCAATCACAAGGGTTGTTATTATCGAGGGAGTTTCTCCTCAGGAATCCTCCAGACAGATTGTCGAATGAATGGCTGTGTGTGGGATCTCGCTGCGAGGTACACGCCTAATAATAATCCCTCAAAAAAAAATATTAATAAGAAATTGGTCATTTCCTTTGCACGACTGTTTGTGGGGACGCTGCCGTGCGCAATTGGCTGCCGTGTTTTGCCCACAAATGTACAGTGGATTCACTTTACAGTATATCATGTGAAGCGCTTTGAGACGTCTAGAAGATGTGAAAAGTGCTATACCAAATGCAAGGATAATTATTATTATTATATTCGGCTGCTGGGACCCAGAGAGTTGGCGCTCACTCCTAGTGAACCTTACATCACAAGCCCACAGCTCGGGTGCAAACCCTAGACTGTCCAGTGCCTTGGGACGTCCTCTCAACGTGACAGTCGCTGCGTAAATGTCAGTTGTTGTTGTTGTTGTTGTTGTTGGCTCCTCTCCCTGTTACAGGTGTCCATGTGGAGCCTGAGAGTCAGTGGGTAACTCAGGTCAACAGACTCCAGCAGCTGATTGACAGGCTGGAGGGCAAGGTAGGCCATGAGCTAACACTGGCCTCGGTCTCACGTACGCAGCTCTGGTTACAGTGTAGGGCGGCCACACTGTCCTGTTGCACAACAGCCTCAGGAAACCATCAAACAAGCTGTTTATCACAGACACGTCTGGTCTCCTCACCCACTCCATCCACCGCACAGAAGCTGTGGCAGCCAACATGGAGACCGATCATTATCTGCCATGAAAACGGTGGCGCTCACACACACACACACACACACAGACACACACACACACACACACTTACGCACACAAAAGCACACCCACACAGACACATACACATATACACACACATGTAAACACACGCACACAAAGCTGACAAACACTCACTCACACACACACACTAACAGTCAAAGACACATGCACACTAATACCTCTCCCACCCCCACACACACACACATGGGATCCTTTGGACATCTAACTACAACAACAAAATAACGACAGCAAAATTACATGTATAGAGCGCCTTTCACGTCGGGAGGACATCCCGACATAACTACACTTGTACTGAGTATGGAATGAAGCGTTTCTAAATGCAACTATCTTCAGTCTGCCACGTGTTTCAATGGCCAGTGCACTATACAGAAAACCAACAGAAGCCCGTTGACATCGATAAGATGTGAAGACCGCTGTGTCAAATGCAAGGATTATTATTATTATTATTAAATAGGAACCCGGTCACTAGTCGATTGGAGGATCGCTTTCCGGGGGTAATAATTCCATAGACAGGACCACATTTGCCCAGAAAGCACACACGCCCCACTCCACTTTACAGTCTATCCTGTGAAGCGCTTTGAGACGTCCCTCCTGACGTCAAAGTCCCTGTACAGTAACAACTGTAAGGAAAGTCATTATTATTATTATTAAATTCCCAGCTGCAGGGTCATGAACAGGAATGAAATCAATCGCAAATATTTGATATTGTTTGGATTCCAGGGTGAGGCAAAGCCTCGGGCAAGGTTCCTTTACTGCACACGTCTCTGTTTACCCGACTCGTGCAGCTCCTGTAGCTCAGTGATTAGAGCGCTCGCCTTACAAGCGTGAGACCCGTGTGTTCGAATCCAGGCAGGTCAGGCCGAAACCTTGGGCAAGTTTCCTTACTCCACACACACACGCCTGATAATAATCCATCCCCCCCAAAAAACACAATAATAAAAATTGATCATTTCAATCCACAACTGTTTGTGGCGGACGCTGCTGTGCGCAATTGGCTGCCGCGTTTCGCCCACAAATATACAGTCAATTCACTTTACAGTATATTCTGTGAAGCGCTTTGAGACGTCAATAAGATGTGAAAAGCGCTGTGTCAAATGCAAGGATTATTATTATTATTATTTAATAGGAACCCGGTCACTAGTCGATTGGAGGATCGCTTTCCGGGGGTAATAATTCCATTTTTAGGAAAAATGTGGTCACTCAATCGTCAGCTGTTTGTGGGACACTGCTGTGTGCAATGGACATGTTTTGCCCACAAAGCATAGAGTCTATGAAGTATATTCTGTGAAGCGCTTTGAGGCGTCTCTACAACATGATAAGGCCCTATTATTAAATGAGTATTATGCTTGAGATAATAATTATTGGGATTGTTGTATGTAAAAACAAAGCTAAAATCCTTCTGTTGTGTTGATAGACTCCGAGACTGGAGCCTTTGAAGGAAGAACTGATTGACGGGACCTCCCAGTCTGTAAATGTAAGCACTGCCTGGCTCTCAGTCTATGTGACCTGGTGTCTCCTCACCACCCAGGTAGAGACCGAGACAGAGTACAACACAGAATTCAATTTAGAGAGGGGGCGGGTGGGAGGACTTGTTGGAGTGTAACCAGTTAACACCACATTAGCTTGTCGTTGACTTGTCCGGCTAAAACCACTCTACCCATTCCAGGTCCTGCCAATGAGCCAGGGTGGTTGATCCCATTGCCAATGGGGGGGTGGAATGATACTGAAACAGCCTTGACGCCCTCCTCCCCTCTCCCCAACACAGCAGCTGATGGTGGTCCAGAGGCAGATGTCAGTGCTGGAGGGGGAGGTGGAGGGGTTCCGCCAGGACCTCAAGCGATACATCAAGTCCGCAGTCAATCAGACCGGGAGTTTGCAGTAAGTTTGTGGAGCTCCTGTAGCTCAGTGGTTAGAGCGATTTCAAGCGTGACAGCTGCGCTCGAATCCAGACACATCAGGACGAAACCTTGGGCAAGTTTCCTTACTCCAAACACACGCGTAATAACAATCATAATTTTTTTTTTAATGATTTTTAACAATAAAAATCGGTCATTTTCAATCCATGACGGTTTGTGGGGGACGCGGACGTGCGCAATTGGCTGCCGCGTTTCGCCCACAAAATGTACAGTCGGTTCACTTTACAGTAACAAAATCAGAGAGCTGGGAAAACTCAGCAGGTCAGGCGGCATCCATGGAGAAAGGAAAGTGAACCAACATTTCGGGTCCACGACCCTTCGTCAGAACTGGGGCATGTGGGGAGGGAGAGGTTTTCAAGGACAAGTTAGAGAGGGGGAGGCAGGACAAGGAAGACAAAGGAGACAAAGAAGCCAGAAAAAGAAGAGACAAAGTAGAAAATGTGTTAATTGATGGGTTAAAGAGGTGGCAGAGGTGTGAAACAAAAAGGGATGGGCTTAAACAAAACTGGGCAGAAGAGGTGTTAATAGTGAAGAGCAGGCAACACACCAGAGAGACAAGGAGTGATGATTGTTATGGGAACAGAAGGTAAATCTTCTATAACAGAAAGAGGGGGGAAGCTTTTATGGTCTGAAGTGGCTGAAATCCATATTGAGGCCAGAGGGGTGTGGGGTAAGCTGGCAGATAGATAAGATGCCGTTCCTCAAGCTTTCGCCGTGGGCCATCGGAACAGCGACGGACCAGAGACGGAGAGGTCAGCCTCTGAATGGGAGAGTAAATTGAAGTGGAGGGAGGCCAGAAGATCGGGGTTGACCTTGCGTATTAGCTCTGCAAATCAGTCTCTCCAATCTGCACCTGCAGTCTTTTGTGTTTTGTTCACTTTACAGTATATTCCGTGAAACACTTTGAGACGTCAATAAGGTGTGAAAAGCGCCATATCAAATGCAAGGCTTGTTATTATTATTAATCTGACCGGTTACTGCGATGACCACCAGCTGCTTTGGCTTTTTGGCTGGGGTGGAGGGGTTCGTGGGCAGGGATGAATGGAGATGTGTTGGAGGGGACGTGGAGAGAAATTGAACTCCAAGATCTCTCTCTCTCTCTGCCTTCACGTCATGTTCACGTTGATGTCCACTCCCTTTTATTTTCCAGCATCTCTGTCCAGAAACTGAGGAATGAACCCTGTTTCATCGTGTATGAGTTCTGGCAGGATCAGGCGTCCTGGAGGAGGTACGAGATGTTTAACACGCTCTGTGGGCTGAGGAAGCCACGACCTTTGGGAATCAGTGGCTTTTACACACCTTCAGGGGAAAAAATATTGACATCAGGAGGAGGTCTCTCTAATCGCACTCAGCCTAGCCTGTTCCATGCCCCCTCAGCCCTGCCGCCCCACCATCGATGGGCAAGCCTTCCAATGTTCCAATGTTCCCCCACCCTTTGGAACCTTGCTTCCTTCTCCTTGTTCCCTCCCTCGCCTCCTTCAGGGCACAAGTCGCAAAGACCCACCTCTTGGCCTGCGCCTTTGGCCACCTTCTTACCCCACCACCCTCCCTGCCCTCCACCCTCCTACCCCACCACCCTCCCTGCCCTCCACCCTCCCTGCCCTCCACCCTCCTACCCCACCACCCTCCCTGCCCTCCACCCTCAGGATCCACAACCACCTGCTTTGGGTACAAATCCTTTACTGTCCAATACTTTGGGGCATCCTCCCGACTTGAAAGATGCTGTGTACAGTATAATGTTAGTTGTTGTTGTTGTCGTCACTAACCCTCGGTGTGTGAAACTTCTCAGCCACCTGCAGGAAAACCACAGTAAGGCCTTCCAGAGGAAGAACGTGGATTTCCTGGAGACCCCTGAGCTCATGACCACCATGCTGCTGCCCGGTAAGACCCCTGTCCTCACCCTGCCCAGTAAGCACTCCCCCTCCGCCCTCAACCCTCCCCTATCTCCCCACCCCCCACGGCCAGGGTCAGGGCCAATGAGGACCTTTCTAACACCTACAACACCGACAGTAACAACAGCACCATCAACAAGAACTAGCCCTTACAGAATAATCCTTCCATTTGATACAGCGCTTTTCACATCTTATCGACGTCTCAAAGCGCTTCACAGAATATACTGTAAAGTGAATGGACTGTATATTTGTGGGCGAAACGCGGCAGCCAATTGCGCTCAGCAGCGTCCCCACGAATAGTCGCGGATTGAAAATGACCCATTTTTATTATTGTGGGTTTTTTTGGACGGATTAATACGCTCTAAAGTGTGGTATTGTGTACTATTCTCTAAACTGTGTATTTTGTGGGCAGGCAATTGTGCACAGCAGTGTCCCACAAACCGTCACGATTTAGTGACTTTTTTTGGGTGGCATTATTATCACTCCCGGAAAGCGATCTGGCAATCGGCCACCAACTGGTAGATAAGCAGAGGCGTGCAGAGTAAGGAAACTTGCCAAATGTTTTGCCCTGCTCAGTGCAACATTTCTATAACTTCAATCCATATTTAAAAAAGCATAATATACAAACATAGAATCTTACGGCACAAAAGGAGGCCTTTCGGCCCATCGAGTCTGTGCCGGCTCTTTGAAAATAAACGTCTACATCTCTTTTAAAAAGTTGTTATCGAATCGGCCTCCACCACCTTTTCAGGCAATGCATTCCAGATTCCAACAACTCGCTGAGTGAAAAAGTTTCTCTTGACCTCCCCACTGCTTCTTTTTGAAATTATTTTAAATCTGTGACCTCTAGTCACTGAGACACCCACCAGTGGAACAGTTTTTCCCTGTTTTCTCTGTCGAATCCCCTCACGATCTTGAAAACCTCTATTAGGTCTCCTCGTGACCTTCTCTGCTGCAACGAGAATAAACCTGGCCTCTCTAGCCTTTCCTCATAACTGAAGTTATTTGAAGAAATATGATTATTTTGCATCTAATTGGAAGCTTCACACGCACGTGTTCAACCGATGAGAGATGAAAACACAACCAGCAGTTGAGGTGTTGAATATTTCTGAGCTCCGCACGGACAGATATTTGCATTGGACGTGAAAGAGGACCACAAATACATGATGTTTTGACGGTTTATAATTTGAATAGCTGGGGCTCAGGGCGTTTTTCTGCTCCTTTGAACCCAGTCCGTTCAATGTTGTCATTAATAAATTATTTGCATTATTGCGTTATTTACCTAACGCTGCTGACAACGTTTCAACCCCAAAATACACAGTCACTGCAGTTCACAGTATACCTTGTGAAGCACTTTGAGGACATTTCAAAGACCTAATAAGGCGCTATTTCAATTGCAAAGATTCTTCTTATTATTATTATTGTAGTTATTATTATAACAACACCCATATCTCTGACCTGGACAAAGGGAAAGATAGCGTTCGCTCTCAAAACGCACAGTCACTACACATTTAAAGTAAAATCCTGCAAAACACTTCGGGACTTGTGCCCAAAGTGAAATTCTCTGCATCAAATTCTAATTAGTTAGTTAGTTAGTTAGTTAGTTAGTTAGTTAGTTAGTTAGTTAGTTAGTTAGATAGTTAGTTAGTTAGTTAGTTAAGATGTCAAACCACTTACAAATACCCAGTGACTCCCGTGCAAGAAAATAATAAGAATATTGACTAACCCATTGTCAGGCAACGTATCTCAGAGTCAACTTATTCCCAAAGAAACCCTGCATACACCCTGTAAAGCATTTCCCCCATAACATACACAGTCACTCCACTTGACAGTGTATCCTGTGAAGCGCTTTGACAACGTGATAAGGCGCTACATCAAATGCAAAGATTATTCTCAGTCAGCGTTTTGGGACGTCCTCCCGACGTGAAAGGCGCTCTATAAATGTAATTTTGTTGTTGATTTTGTTGTTAGTAGTACAGTATTAAAGTGCTCTGAGACATTACATTGGGGGGGTGGGGTGGGGGGGGCGGGTAGGGTGGTGAGCCATATCTCTTATTGCCTTTGATCTGAAAAAAACACAATAATAAAACTGCTCATTTCAATCCACGACTGTTTGTGGGGGATGTTGCTGTGCGCAATTGGCTGCCGCATTTCGCCCACAAATGTACAGTCAATTCACTTTACAGTATATTCTGTGAAGCGCTTTGAGACGTCTAAACCAGTGGTTCTCAACCAGGGGTACATGTATCCCAGGGGGCACAAAATTACTTCTAGGGGGTACAGGTGGCGGTACATTGATTTATTTAGCGTTTTATAGCCTTCCAAATTACATATTTAATTGTTACTCCCCTCGTTTTGTATGTGCTACTTGTTTTGTTATATAAGAAAAGTTTGGTCATAAAATGCAAGTGGTATGAGGGGGTGGTGTGTGTGTATGTGGTTGGGTGGGGGGGTACACGTTAATGTTGAAAATTAACGAGAGATACATTACTGAAAAAGGTTGAGAACCATTGGTCTAGAAGACATGAAAAGCACTGTATCAAATGCAAGGATTATTATTATTATCTGGATTTCTTCCCCCGTGAGTTTCGGGGAGGGGGAGGGGGGGGGGGGGGGAGGCGGGCATGAGGGTTTACTTTGCATATGTCATGCTGAGTAGCTGTGTCAGGTGCCCTGACCTGGAGCCCCAGGCTCTGATCTGGATGAGGAGCGTTGCTTGCTATTTGCATTCTCCCCACCACCCGATCTCTCAATCGCTTGCTTTGTTGTCTGTTTGTCAAGAAAATACAATGTGGATCTCAGCTCTTTGCATAGCTCATTGAGAGCCTAGCTCAGTGACAGTCTAGCCCAGTGACAGAGTGGGGGGGGGGGGGGGGGGGGGGCATCTTAGTTAACAGCCTAGCCCAGTGACAGCCTAGCCCACTAAGATTCGTAGCTCAGTGAGAGTGTAGTTTCAGGGAGATTGTAGCTTCAGAAAATCAAAATTATTTTTTAACAATTGCATGATAGAGTAGACAATGATTGGAGAAACTATAACTAGGGGGGTCAGTATTAAGATTAGAGCTCAGCCTTTTCGGACTGAGTTGAAGAAAACCTTCTTCACTCAGAGGGCAGTGAATTGATGGAATTTTCTACCCTAAAAGGCTGTAGATGCTCAGTCCTTGAACATATGCAAGACTGAGATTGATAGATTTCTTATGGATAACGGGATTAAGGGATATGGGAATAAGGCGGGCAGGTGGAGTTAGATTAGAAGATCAGCCATGATCTTGTTGAATTGCGGGGCAGGCTTGAGGGGCTGAACGGAGTGGAGTTGAGGCACGGATCAGCCATGATCTAATAGAATGGTGGGACAGGCTTGAGGGGCTGAGTGGCCTCCTATTCCTACGTTCATAAACCTTCAGCAGTGAAAGTGTCAGCACCTCCCTGGCTCTCAGTTTGGACTATCCTATCTGTGCTCCTTTTATTATAATCCCACTTTCTACCTCTCTCTCCTCTCCTCTCTCTCTCTCTCTCTCTCTCCCAAATCCCTTTAGATATTTACTGGTCAGCGACATGAATTAATCTAGCCTCAACAGCCTCTTGTGGGAATGAATAATAATAGCGATAACAATCCTCACGTTTGAGCCAGCGCCTTATCAGCGTCTCAAAGTGCTTCGCGGGATTTCCCTGCGCTGTGTAGCGACTGTGGGCGAAACGCGGCAGCCTCACATTGTTACATAGGCTTGAGTAATGATCTGTACAAAGACTTCCTGGTTCAGCTGGCAAGATGAAAATATGGCTTCTTTCTCTCTCACTCTCTTTCTCTCCCTGTCTGTCTCTCTGTCTGTTTGTCTGTCTCGCTCCCTCCCTCCTTCCCTTTCGCTCTCGTTGTCTCTGGTTTAATTGTTTGTGGGTTGTTTTTCTCAGCTTCCTGGTGGATCATCAATAACAAGTGAGCCTATGATAAGCCGCTGAAAGCCATCTCGCTCTGTCGACGACCCACCCCTTGCCCCTAACCCCTGCACCCCACACCCCGCCTGCCCGCCTGCCTGCCTGCCCGCTGCTGCCTTCAGATCACTGGCATCCTGTGTGGAGGTTGTCGTTGGGCTCTGTAGATGAGTTTTGTACAATTACTGGTGTATTTCGGTTGCTAAAATATGTATTGTATTGATGGGTTGCAGTCGACCTGTGATGCCAGTCGCTGTGACTTACTGTACGTGGCTCCTTCCTCCCCACCCACCCCCTCTCTGCCCACTTGCTCATTCACGCCCCACCCTCTCCCCCCACCTACTGGACCTGTGCTGGAGGTTGGAGGGTGTGGGTGGTGGGGGGGTGGTAGGGTGTGATGGGAAGGATGTCTCTATTGCAAAGTCGCTGCATTTGATTTGATGAACGGAGAGAGTGAGAAGCTTTTTCAAAGCGATTGTCTTCGCACAAACCCTGGTCAAGTCTCTCCCCTGCCCTCCGAAGTTTGGGTGAATAGACCCATTGATGCTATCCAGTTGCATTCAAGCCGTTTCGAACTGACGTGTGCGAAATAGTGTCAATCATAAAACTGAAGAGGATCAGGAAATACTGGTCATCCATTTGCTAATTGAATGCAGACTCATGTTCCAATGTAAAACAAATATACCCGACTTATCATCGGTGCCACTAGGACTGTTAATAGGACTATTCAGAAACGGCTCGGCTACATACCTGACAATCAAAATATCAACCTCCGGCCAAAAGCAGCTATTTTCAGAAGCTCAAATAGTATTCACGTGAGAAAGTGGTAATGTTATTGGACTGTCTGGACCCAACAGTGAAAAAACCACTTAGAAACGACCTCTTCACAGTGATTCAAACTGTAAGAACATGATAACGATTGCAGCAAAACTCGCATAGGGTCAATCTTAAAGTGGCCAAAGTCGTACATCTGCCCACATCAGGTTCAACAGTTTATATTCTGTGCAAGTTTTGACATAACTCTTGCATCAGTCATGGTAAACGTGTGGTCCCAACTGATTTGGTTTATGTGAGGTTTTACTACATTAATCCTCCTTGCATTTGGTACAATGCCTTTCACTGGGAGAGGACGTCCCAAAGTGCTTCACACGATTTCACTGTAAGGAGTAGCGACTGTCTTTTGTGGGCAAATTCAACGAGCCTGTTGCTTGGGGGAATGTGGTGAGTAGGCAACGACAAGTGTACGGATTAACAGATTCGAGGCTGGAATTCCCCACAAAGGTGCAGGCGGACAACAGTTACAGGCAATCTCAGACAGGCGGCTTTCTCTCCCCCCCCCCCCCCGCCGCCCCCCACAACCTACCCTTTTTTTTGACGATGAAACGCTTTTAGGGGGAGTGCAGTTTGTGGGTCTATTTTGAAATTGGTGACCTTAACTCTGGGTGCAAAGCAGTGGTGTAATAAATTTCATGTGCGAGAATACAGCAGGATGTTCTGCCTCTTTATTTACTCCCCCTCTCCCCTCCCTCACCCCTCCTCTCCCTCACCCCTCCCCTCCCCTCCCTCGCCCCATCCCCCCCAAAAAATCCCAACAGGTACTTGACTGGCTGGAACAGGTGGATCATTTGCTACATTTTGAGAGCGCTGTTCAATATTAGAGATAGCAGTTCTCATGAACAACGACTTGCATTTATATAGTGCCCCTCACGCAGGATAGCGTCCCAGAGCGCTTGACACTTGGCGGAGCACGAAATGTGGCAGCCATTTTGCGCTCGGCAGCATCCCATCAATCGATTGTTTTCGGTTTACAATCATTCCCGGGGTCTGTCTGTCACTGAGACAAGTGAAAGCTTTCCCAAGCTCTCCCTCTCTTCTCCCTCTTCATAGGTTCCTGTTGCCAACAACAACAACATTACATTTATACAGCGCCTTTCACGTCGGGAGGACGTCCCAAAGCGCTGAACATTCAGGACGGGACCCGAGCAAGGGAGAGGGGCAGGGTAGTGGGGAGGGGTGGGAGAGAGTTAGGAGGGTGGAAGGGAGTTAGGAGGGGAGGGGGAGAGTTGGCAGAAGGCACCGTCGAAGAGAAGGGTCTTGAGATCGTCCTTGAAGGAGGCGAATGAGGCAAAGGGACTGCGGGGTGTGTGGGGGCAGAGAGGATTAAGCCCCGTCGCCGATGTTAGGGTTGGGCGGGGGACATGGAGCAGGCCGGAGCCCGCTGAACGGAGGGGACGGGGAGGTTCGTAGGGGGACAACAGCTCTAAGAGGTAGGGGGTGGTGAGAGGCAAGGCCGTGAATGAGACAGTCACTACACTGGAGAGCTTGACTACCTGTGAAATCATCAACAAGAGACCTGGACTCGGATCCAGCCCTGGCTGATGCCTGTGACAAATCAATGTGTCTGGTGGCTGGTAAAATCCTGTCTCCATTGATCTCCTATTTTTCCACCACCGGGTGTTGCTATAAGTGGTCATGACCTGAACATGCTCTCATTCCACACTGCAGTGACATGAAACTCACGAGCTTGGTTTGGGCTGAAGAGGGCTCTCCCTCAAACCTTCCTCATCCTGACATTCTTCCCGTTACAGCATCGAGCTGTAGGTTAAGGTAGAATCCCAGCCGTTGTTAAGCAGTGGGTTTGAGGGAGGCCATTCACACAACAAGCTCCCAAGCATTGGGCAAGATCCTATGGTAAAGTGGGACAGCCAGTAGGGGGCACAAACGCTATTAAAATAATAGTAATCCTTTCATTTGATACAGCTCCTTAGCACATAGCGCTCAAAGCGCTTCTCAGATTCCACTGTAAAGTACAGAACTGGGCCCTGGAATCCTGCAGCTCAGTGGTTAGAGCGCTCGCCTTACAAGCGTGAGACCTGAGTTCGAATCCAGGCAGGTCAGGGCGAAACCTTGGGCAAGTTTCCTTATCTAATAATAATCCCTCCAAAACAAAAAAATAATAAAATTGGTCATTTCTATTTCTATGACTGTTTGTGGGGGACGCTGCCATGCGCAATTGGCTGCTGCGTTTCACCTACACATATACAGTCAAATTACTTTACAGTGCATTCTGTGAAGCGCTTTGAAACGTTTAGAAGACGTGAAAAGTGCTGTATCAAATGCAAAGTCTATCATATTATTATTTTGTGGGCAAAATGTGGCAGCCATTTTGCGCACAGCAGCGTCCCACAAACAGCTATGGAGCAAGTGAGTATTTGAGGAGATTGCTGGCCAGGACGCTGTAGGAGAGAGAGAGAGAAAGAGAAACTCCCTTCTCATTTCGAATAGAGCCACAGGAACTTTTAACATCCTCCTGAACAGGCACAGACTGGCCCTCAATTTAACAACTGCGATGGAGGACACTTCCGACAATGCAGCAAAAGGTAAGCACGGAAATGTAACAGCCAGCAGTCCTGCATCATTAACCCTTCAAAGGAAAGTCTGTTTGAGTGGATATTGGGATCTATCCTCGCAGCGATGCCCCTGATTCCCCCCACCATCCCCACCCCCCCTACACAAACACACACACACATATACACACTTCAAAGCAGAACACCTGTCTATATTTGCTCTTAGCCCTGCTGGTCGGCCTTCCCAATTCCTCCCTCCGCAGGCTGCGGATAATACCGAGCTCTGTGGCTCGTGTCCTTTACTGTTCCAAACTCCGTGACCCCATCTCCCCCATCCTTGCCCAACTCCATTGGCTCCCCATCATCCAGAGGATCCCTTACCAACTTGCCCGCCCTCTCTGCTCAGCAGCCTCTGGCCTGCACCACGTCCCCGACCCACCCGCCCCACCATTGGTGGGCCACTCTGCCTGCCAACCTCTGGAACTCCATCCCACAGTCCTTCCACCTCGCCCCCCCCCACCCCCCCCCGCCCCCTCCCTGGCCTCCTTCAAGTCTTGCCTCAAGCCTCTTCTTTTCGATGGCCCCATTTGCAACTCCTAATTCCCCCCCATCCTCCCCCCGCCCCCCGCCACCCTCAGCTCCGGTCTAAAGCAGCAACTGTCCAGCGCCTCGGGACGTCCTCCTGACGTGAAAGACGCTATACAAATGTAATTTTACTGTTGTTGTTGTTGTTGTTGTTAGATCGGCAATGTTTAGACTGAACTGAACAAACCCTTGTCCTTACACAGCTCCTATTGAGAATGTAGCCTGAAAGTGTGACCGAGTGACGAGATGCTTACTTGGAGTGATTTGGAAACAGGTTAAAGTGATCTTTAAGAGGCACCGTATCAAACACCCAGAATGTTAGTACAATTACTCTATTCTTTTGGATCATTCCACCTGGATTACTTAGATACACAGAATATACTGTAAAGTGATTTGACTGTATATTTGTTGACACAGCAGTGCCCTAATTTTTTTGCGGTGTATGGGGGATGGGGGATGGGAGAGGGGGGAATGGGGGAGGGTGGATGGGGGGTGAAGGCAGAGGGGAGGGAAGGGAAGGGAAGGAAAGGGGAGGGGAGGGGAAAGACATCTCAAACACCTTGATCAAGAATGAAATTCAAGAATTAATATGTCGAAACTTCCTGGTTGGGCTGTGTGCATGTGGTGCATGTGTATATGGTGCATTTTGCGGGAAAGACAGCTGTTCTCTACCATAAAGGGGGAGGACCTGGGGGTTCGATTCCCGGGTAGGGTGAAAAACCTTAGCCGAGTTTCCTTACTCCACACGCTTCTGTTTACCCCCTAGCAGTAAGTAGGAACCCCGGTTGTTAGTCAATTAGTGGATCGCTTTTCGCGCGGGGGGGGGGGGGGGGGGGGTTAATAATAATCCCTCGAGAAAAAATCTGATCACTCAATCTAATTAGCCATCGGCTGCCGCGTTTCGCCCACAGAAACACGCAGCTACTCCACTCCATAATATACCGCGTGAGGCGCTGTGAGACATCTCCCTGGCGTGACACGGCTCTGCGGGTAAACGTGAGGGTTATTATTGCTATTACGACGATAAGATTGACAATCTGATAAGGTTCCACAGAACATTGAGTGTGTCTCCTCTGCCAACGGCTCCACACACAAGTTGGCTTGTGTGGAAGTGGAGGAGTTTCCCTTTAAGGAGCGTGGCTGGTTAGTGCCTGATGACAGGCTGACGCTGATCGTTTCTGACCTGTTCCTCCCATTGTACTATTTTTAAAACCCGCTTCCCTGTTCCCACGGAGTTGGTTCGATCGCGGCCAATGTAAAAAGTCTTAACACACAAGGGGGGTGAGCCTCAGAGACCGGAGTACTGGGGAAACTCGAAGAGTGAGAGAGAGAGAGAGAGAGAGAGAGATAGAGAGCGAGAGAGAGAGAGAGAAGGGGAGAGAGAAAAAAAAGGAACCAGGATATCTGCAAGACAATGATTATGAGGGTAGGAGTATGTGTGTTTGTGTGTGTATGTGTGTGTATGTGTGTACCTGTCAAACTCTCTGGGACGCTGATCTGCGTGAAGGGGTTTGCTATTTAAATGCAAGTTGTTGTGGTGGTGGTGGCGTATACTGTACAGCGCACTCAGTGGATGTTTAAATGCTCTCCAAATATCCAAATCATTGGCTTTAATGTTCCTTTGTTCGATCTTTGAGCGCTCTGAGCTGCTCTTGTATGGTGTAGGGCACCATACAAGTGCAAGTTGTTGTCGTTGCTGTCGTTGTCATCTTTGCTTTTGATTCGGGATCTGAAAATTTCCTCTTTATTTCTTTAATTTCCATTATTATTGTTATTATTGTTATTGTTATTATTATTATTATCATTATTATTATCATTATTATCATTATGCTTCCTGTAGCTCAGTGATTAGAGCACTTGTCTTGCAAGGGAGAGACCCGGGTTCAATCCCGGGCAGCCCAGGGCGAAACCTTGGGCAGGTTCCCTGACTCCACACGTGGAATCCTGTCGCTCACTTGCGTTTGGAGCACTTGCGTTTCAAGCGAGAGACCCGGATTCGAGTCCCGGCAGAGCAGGGGAAAACCTTGGGCAAGTTTCTTTACTCCACGCACCCAACAATCCCTCAAAAAAAATCGTGTATCTCAATCCACGACTGATGGTGGGGACGCTGCTGTGCGCAATTGGCTGCTGCGTTTCACCCACAGAACCCACAGTATATTCCGTGAAACGCTTTGAGACGTCTAGAAGACGTGGAAAGCGCTGTATCGAATGCAAAGATTATTATTATTATGGATTGGTTGATGAGGGGAGGGGTAGAGAAAGAGAGAGAGAGAGAGAGAGAGAGAGAGACTGAGGGGTTGGCAGCAAAGCAAATCACCTGCAGAAATTCACTGAATCCCAGGTCCTTTCCAGAAACTCAGACAATCTAAGATTCCAGGGCGGGCTGGAGGGAAATTTCCTTACTCCATTGCCTTTGTTTCCCTAGAAGTGAGTAATAATCTGGTTGTCAGTCGATTGCGTTCAGAAAACTTTTTAGCCACTCAGCGCCATGACTGTTTGTGGTGTCTCGGTTGTGCGCAATCAGCTGCTGTGATTCACCCATAAAACGCACAGCCCATTCACTTTACAGTATATTCCGTACATGCTGTACAAAGAGGCGGGTGAATGATGACTGTTATTGTGATGGCTGGCTGTTGTCAGGGAGTACACAGACAGGGAGAGAAACTCCCTTTGCCTGTGGATCTTAACCATCCAGCGGAACACAAACAAACAAAGGTTTAACATCTCATCCCGATGTCTCTAACCGCGCAGCACGCCCCCCCCACCCCCAGCACTGTGTGGGAGCGTCAGCCTAGACAATAGGGCTTCAAAGCCCTCGACGCGGGGGCTTGAACCCACAACCTTCTGACTCGAGGCGGGGGTGTGACCCGTTCAGCCAGGCTGGCACTTTACTGACTGACGGCTTGTTCGTGGCACTTGCAGAATTGAACCCTGTGGGACGTGAGGATTTAAAAACAGTTTGGGAACATTATTTAAGCGGCAAAGGCCTATAGATAATCATTATTATAATATGATAGCAAACCTTGGATTTGACATAGCGCCTTAACACATCGATAAAACGTTTCAAAGCACTTCACAGAATGTGTTGGATTCACTGTGTATTTTGGGGATGAAACGCGGCACACGGCAGTTTGACCCACAAACAGTCATGAATTGAGTGACCAGACGTTTCTTTTTATGGTGGGGACGGGTTCCCTCCTGATGTGAAAGGTGCTACGCCAGTGTAATTGCAACTGGCTGTCACATATCGCCCATAAATATACAGTCAATTCACTTTACAGTATACACTGTGAAGCGCTTTGAGACGTCTAGAAGATGCAAAAAGCGCTATACCAAATGCAAGGATTATTATTAATTATTATAATTTTGTTGTTGTTGTTATGGTGGTGGGGGGGGGAAGGATTATTACGCTCAGGGAGTGATCCAATCAATCAACAAATGCCAGGTTCCGAATTACTGCCAGGTAAACACACATGTGGAGTAAGGAGACTTACTCGCCCTACCCGGGAATTGAACCCATGAACTGGTCTTGCTCTAACCACTGCGCCACACGGACTCCAAACTGTTCCTGCAATGTGTTTGTCTGGTGGCCTGAGCTAGCCTCGTGAGTGGCTTTGATGCCCCAACAACGACAACAACAACTAAATGACACTTGTATAGAGCCTTTCCCATCAGGAGGACGTCACAGTAGGTTACTGTGCCTCACCCTCACCCACGCTGGATTACCTTTGTTTCCAAACACAATGAAGTGGAGTCCACTTTATGTTCTCACCCAACGCCCCCATACACACACACACACACACACACACACACACACACACACACTCAGCTCCAGGAGTGTCTGGAAAACCTCGTCTGATTTCTATTGTATATTTTATTGTGATAGAAAATTGTGGTCGCTCAATCCACCAACTGTTCGTGGGACACTGTAACTGCATTTCGCCCACAAACTAAACAGTCCTATCTATGTCACGGTAAAGTCATCTGAGAAGCAATTTGAGACGTCTCGATAATAATAATAATCCTTGCATTTGATATAGCGCTTTTCGCATCTTATCGATGTCTCAAGGCGCTTTCACAGAATAGACTGTAAAGTGAATTGACTGTGTATTTGTGGGCGAAACGCGGCAGCCAATTGCGCACAGCAGCGTCCCCCACAAACAGTCGTGGATTGAAATGACCAATTTTATTATCGTGTTTTTTTCAGACGGATTATTAATAGGCACGTTGAGGCACTGTATCGAGTGCAAGAATTATATTATGCATAAACCCTCCCCCTTCCCCTCCTCCTCCTCCTCCTCCCCACGACGTTACAAACGCACACCATGCAGACGAGACCAGGTCCAGTCTGTACCTGTTCAAGTAAACGTTAAAATCCTTATGACTGTTGGAGGAGAGAACGGAGATTCTCTCTCGTGGTGTGATGGGCAACAATTCCCTCGATTCCCTCAATTCCCCCCACCCCGCAATAAAATGACTCAATTTTATTTGTTTGTGGAATGTTGCTGCCAGCAAATTGGCTTCCGTGTTTCGCCTGCAAAACATACAGTCACTGCGCTTTACAGTGCTTTTCGTGAGGTGCTTTTACTTGTGGGTGGATGGGTGGGTGGGTGAGGCGGTGGGCAGGGGGAACGGGGGCGTCAGGCGGGTGCCTGGCACGGCAGAAAACCCATCGCCCATCGAGTTTAAGAGTCTCCAAAACCCACCTGCCGATTGCAGCGTCTCCCGCTGCCTGCCGCCTTGCCTGGGAGAGACCTGATGTAAGCCTGTGACCTTCAGCCCCAGTGACACAAGGCAGATATCTCCCTCGCTTTTTATTTGAGACAATTTCCTGAAACACTGATCTGTTTGTTAATCATTCATGGAGACTGTAGAAGCTACGTGCAAATCAACCTGAGCCCTAGAAATACAGACAGACAGATAAACAGGCAGGCAGGTGGGCAGACAGGCAGGCTGGCGGGCGGGCAGGCAGGCAGGCTGGCAGGCCGGCAAGCGGGCGGGCAGGCAGGCAGGCTGGCAGGCAGGCCGGCAAGCGGGCAGGCAGGCTGGCAGGCAGGCTGGCGGGTGGGCAGGCAGGCTGGCAGGTGGGCAGGCAGGCGGGCGGGCAGGCAGGCAGGCTGGCAGGTGGGCAGGCAGGCTGGCAGGCTGGCAGGCTGGCAGGTGGGCAGGCAGGCTGGCAGGCAGATAGATTGACAGGTGTCTGTACCGCTTGCGTGGGTGGCGGTTTCGAGACTAAATGGTTCATGAGGCTGTGAGATGCACTAAGTTGACTAATCAACTCACTCCATTACCTGGTTGTCTTTCAGCTCTTGTTCCTCCCTCAAGTTTTGCAGCCCATGACTTTGAACTATCTGTGGCAGCGATATTCCAAAGACTCTTGTCTTAAGATGAAGAGTTAAAACCAAGCTCCCTGTACCCCTGGTCAAAGATCCTGTGATGTTCTAAGAAAAAGAGGAGATTCTATCTTGTATCCTGGCCAACAATACTCCCTCTCACATCCCTGAGTCTCCCCCCTCACCCCCCACCCCCACCCCCACCCCCACCCTCCGTGATAAATCACTTGCTGACGTCACTACACTTGCAGCAATTTCCTACAGCACAGAAGGAGGCCATTCAGCCCATCGTGCCTGTGCTGGCTCTTTGAAAAGATCTGTCCAAATCAATCCCACTCCCCCGCGCTCTCCCCATTGCGTGCAAACCTGTCCTCCCCCAAATATCCATCTACTTCTCTCTCGAAAGTCACTCTTCAAATCTTCTCCCGCTAACCTTTCCCGAGCTGCATTTCAGATCCAAACAGCCTAATAATCCCTTAAATAAATGTGTCACTTCAATCCACCACTGTTTGTGGGACACTGCTGTGCGCAATTGGCTGCCGCGTTTCACCCACAAAAAAAAACACACGGTCGATCCACTTTACAATATATTCTGCGAAGCGCCTTGAGATGTCTGGAAGACATGATGAGGCACTAAATCAAATGCAAGAATTATTATTATTATTCTAACAACACTCACATCTCCGAACTGGACACAGAGAAAGAGAGCATTCGCTCACAGAACACACAGTCACTAAATTTTTACAGTAAAATCCCCAATTCTCTTCCCTGAAGTTTGTGGCAGTGATGGGGTGTGGAGAAGGGGAGTTAGCATGTTACCCCATGTGTTGTTACCCCCCCAGGAGAATGAATCGATAACAAAAAGACTGACCTGTGACCATAAATAGCAGTCCGGTCAGGTTAGGTCAGGTTATTCAAGTTGGGCAATAGTTAATCAACGAGGCAATGGCATTCAACCATTGAATCATCTTCCTTGACTCACTGCCCAACTATGACTGTGTTTGTCAATTGGCATAGTTGAAATAAGCCTCAATCTCCAATAAAACTTGGAACAAAACACACCAGCATAGAGCACGAGTCTCCTGTTTGAACAATTCCAGTCATTGTTTGAGTGTGTGTTGTCACTGCTCCAAAGGCCGGGTGGTGGAGCCAGCTACAAAGACTGAACACTGTGTTGCCTGCCCTCTCACCTCCACTCAGGATGTTGTGGGTTCAAGCCTGGGGCTGAGGCTGCATTGTGGAGCTCCTGTGGCTCAGTGGTTAGAGGGACTCGCCTTACAAGTGTCGAGACCTGTGTTCGAATCCAGGCAGGTCAGGGCGAAACGTTGGGCAAGTTTCCTTACTCCACACACAAGCCTAATAATCCCTCCCCAAAAAACCACAATAATAAAATCGGTCATTTCAAACTACGACTGTTCGTGGGGGTCGCTGCTGTGCACAATTGGCTGCTGCGTTTCACCCACAAATATACAGTCAATTCACTTTACAGTATATTCTGTGAAGCGCTTTGAGACGTCAATAAGATGTGAAAAGCACTACATCGAATGCAAGGATCATTAATGTTATTATTATTGTCGGAGATGTCGTCTTTAGGACGAAACGTTAAACCGAAATTCCCGTCTGCCAGTTCCGGTGCAAGTAAAACATCCCGTGTCTCTATTCGAAAAGAGTTTCTCTCTCTCTCTCTCTCTCTCTCTCTCTCTCTCCTGGTCTCTGTCCTGGCCAACAATCCCAGCAATAAATTGGTCACTCACTCCACGGCTCTTTGTATGACGTTGCAGCCGTGTTTCGCCCGCAAAATACAGTCACCCCCACCTTACAGTGCCTCCTGTGAAGCGCTTTGAGACGTCTCAATGTCCTGATAACGCGTCAGATAAATGCAAAGATTATTGCATTATTATTCTATAGAAGCTTCGTCGTAAAAGGAGAGCAAGGTTTGGGTTGCAGTTTGGGTTTACAGTAAATAATAATCCTTGCATTTTGATATCGCGCTTTTCACATTTTATCGACGTCTCGATTGCGCACAGCAGCCTCCCACACACAGTCGTGGATTAAAATGACCAATTTTATTATTGTGTGTTTTTTTAGGGGGAGGGATTGCTATAAATGCTTGCGAGGCGAGTGCTCGCCTGAGCCACTGAGCTACAGGAGCTCCGCACTGAGCTCACGGTTTAGATGTTAATGGTGGAGTTTGCTGCTCCCCAAGTGTGAAGATGCGATATAAATGCAAGTCGTTGTTGTTGATGAGGTTGTCCCCTCCCCACTGCAGGTCCAATGGTGCGTGTGCCTCGTCTTTCTCTCGTGCTGGGGGCAGTCGGTCGGGGGTCGGAGACACTGCGCTGAGCCCTCCGACAAACAGCTGAGTCAGCAGCTCCAGAGGCTCACAGCCCCCTACAGCCTGAATCCCGTACTGGAGCTGGTGGCCGACCAGGACCTGGGTAACTCTCACATGATGTCTCTGAGGGAGATCGGAGAACAGAGCACCTCCCCCTGGTCCTACAGGTAAACACACTTGATCACTCAATTCAGGTGTGACATTTGGCTGCCACCTTTCACCGAGGAAATTCACAGTCAATTCATTTGGAGATGTCTCAACAACTTGATAATAATATTATAGTAATCCTTACATTTGACATAGTGCTACATATTAACGCTACTAAATGTCTCAAAGCGCTTCACAGAATATACTGTAAAGTGAATTGACTGTATAATTGTGGGCGAAACGCGGCAGCCAATTGCGCCCAGCAGCGTCCCCCACAAACAGCCGTGGATTGAGATGACCGATTTGTTATAGTTTTTTTTTGAGGGATTATTATTTGACGTGTGTGTGTGGAGTAAGGAAACTTGCCAAGGTTTCGCCCTGACCTGCCTGGATTCGAACACAGGTCTCACGCTTGTAACGCGAGCGCTCTAACCACTGAGCTACAGGGACTCTGGCGGTACATATCAAACTCAAGGATTATTATTAATAGTAAAGTCACAGGAAGCCTGATCTCCTGATAGGAGCTGACATGTTGTGATTGATGCATGTGATTCGAGTCATCGTCAGGTCAGGTTTGGAATTTCTTTCCTTGTTTAGAGAACCACAAACAGCAATGCTGCACACGCCTCGCCTGGAACCTGTCCTGTCTCTTTAAAGGGCCCACAGGGTCCTCCGTGCAAAGGGGTTCGGAGGAAAGGTAGAGCACAGACACACGGCTGGCTTTATTGCTAGCAATGGGAGAGCGAGAGAGAGAGAGAGAGAGAGAGAGAGCTCGGGCTTTCTGTTCATGTTACTGGGGTGTGGGGAGCGATAATATAAAATAATCCTTGCATTCGACGCGTTGCCAACCGCCTCAAAACACTTCACAGAGAAACCGCTGTCAAGTGTAGAGAAACACTGACTACACAGTCACTCCACTTTGCAGGATACTCTGTGAAGCTCTTTCTGAGAGGCTCAACGATGCGCTCCGTCAAATGCACGGCTTATTCTTATAATTATTATTATTACTATGAATACCACTGTCGCGCTCTGGAGTCCTGTAGCTCAGCGGTTCGAACGCTCGCCTTGCAAGGGAGAGACCTGGGTTTGGTTCCAGGCGGGGCAAGTTTCTTGAGCAAGTTTCCTCACTCCACGTGCCTGATCATCTCTCTCGGAAAAAATCAATAGGAAATTGGTCATTTTCATTCCACGACTGTACGTGGGGGACGCTGCCGTGCGCAATTGGCTGCCGCGTTTCGCCCACCTACACGCAGTCAATTCACTTCACAGTACATGTTCTGGGAAGCGCTTCGAGACGTCTAGATGACGTGAAAAGTGCGACATTGAATGCAAGGATTATTATTATGTTTGCTACATGGAGCGGGGGTTAACACCGACCTCAACAGAGGCAGTGCAACTTTATTAATAACAGTGCATATAAACATGTATAATATTTGGAATGTGCTGCACCAAAAGCAAGGATACTCAACATTATCAAATGTGAGGATTATTATTACATGAATTAGTTGGTTTAATAAGAATTTGTTGTTACCCCCCACCCCCGCACCCCCTCCCCTCACTCTCCCTCCCTCTCCCCGTCTGTCTGTCTGTCTGTCTGTCTGGGTTACAGGGTGAACAGTGACAAGGCTCGCTACCCCCGCAAACTCCTGGAAGCTCACTGTGTCCTCAAAGCCTGCCTCGGAGCCGACCGCAAGATTGACCCCACGGTGAAGAGCGCCCCCTTCAACACCACCATCACTGTGCTGCGGCGCAGAGCCAAGTGCAAGCGCGGGACCCACCTCTACAAGGCCTCCCAGGAGAACATCGCCATGTTCTGTGTGTGTGTGCTCTCTTAAGGCGGACAGGAGCTGCGAATGCCTTGACGTCCCGCAGACTAAGAATAAAGTTTTCGATGTCGATTGTTGTGTCCCATCTCCTCAGATACTCTGAAGCGCGGGGACGGGTTTCCACGCGTGTCAGACGCTGGGCTCATCCCCCAGCCCACAAAACTAACCGTGCCCCCACCCCACCCGCCCAACACACAGTATTTTGTGCCTCTACTGAAAGCATTGGATGTAACCACTACATACCCACCCACTCGCACACCACAGGGCAGGACCTCAACACTCTATATAGAGTAGTTTTTTTTGTGGGGAGTGGGGGGTTGGGGTCAAGCAAGTGTCTAGACACAGGCGGACACCCATCATCGTTGCTTAAGTGTCTCCAAACCAAACTGAGAATGCCATACATCTCACCTTCACATGGAAATCCCAGAGATGCGTTGTTGCACTGGAGGGATGTATTTTGCTTACCTCAGTATTAGGTGCAGGTTGGCAAGAGCCAAGGCTTGGGCAGGGGGTAGGAGGAGGGGGGGAGCCTAGAGTGTGCATTGGGGGTAATTGCTGGAGTCTAACCAGCTAGAACCACAGAGCTTGCCATTGAGCACGCTGTCTGGCAAGTTTTCCCACAACTTGTCTGGCTAGGACTACCCTAGGAATTGGTTTGCAGGGTTAACAGCTGAGAGGACACCCAAGCTGGATGTGGTGGGGAGGTCTGATAACATGGTCAAACTGCTTTGTAGATGATACACAGGTAGTTTCTGCCTCCCCCCACCCCACCTCCCACTGTTAGAATTTGGAAGTTGGGACCTTCGCTAGCAGGCCCCAAGTTCAACCCTTGGTCTATGTTGAGTTAATAATAATCCCTAAAAAAAACACAATAAATTTGGTCATTTCAATCCACGGCTGTTTGTGGGGGACGCTGCTGTGTGCAATTGGCTGCCACGTTTCGCCCACAAATATACAGTCAATTCACTTTACAGTCTATTCCGTGATGCGCTTTGAGACGTCGATAAGATGTGAATAGCGCTGTATCAAATGCAAGGATTGTTATTATTACTGATCTAATCCGAGGCAATGACCATTGGGAGGGTTGGGGGCTAAGGATGGAACGTAGAATCATTGTATATTACAGAAAAGAAGGAGGCCATTTGTCCCATCTTGGAAGGGTTTGGGTTGGCGGTGGGAGGAGGGGATAAGGTTGCAAATCATCAGCTCCATCACACCCTGGTTGGGGGTGGGAATGAACAAACTAATACTGTTTACAAATATTTATTTACAAATTCAACAGAGAAAAAAATTACAATGACCCCATTCAAAAAAAACACGCACGCTCACACACACACACACAGCATTCAAGACACAACAGAAATATCCTTCTTTAATCTTCAATGGCAAGTGGCTTGTGAGGGGGGGGGGGGGGGGGGGGGGCGGACGGTAAATACAGATGTCTATCACTGCGCTGATTGTAAGTTCTCTCTCTCTCGCTCAAGCCCCTGACACAATCAAGTGGGAAGATTTCCAGGACTGGGCAAAGTCTTACGACTTTGCCCAGTCTTTACTCCACGCGCCTCTGTTTACCTAGCAGGAAGCAGGAACCTGGTTGATAAGGTGGGGGGTTGGGGGGGGGGTAGCACTAAAATTCCACCTGGTCTCAGGCCAAAAGGCTTTTAATTTTTTTTAATAGCAATTAACATCACACAAAATCATTCAAAACTCCTCAATTTGGTGTTGGTGAATTGTTGTTGAGTTGAGAGCATTTTACTTTCTAAACAAGGGAGGAAGGGAGATAGCGAGGGAGGAAAGGAGGGAGGAAACGGGGGAAGAAATCAGGCTTTTAATGAGTAACTTTTATTGGTTTTATTTCCTTGTCTTTATTTTAATCCCATCTTTTAATATCAACTGCTGGTTAAGAATATTTTGAAATCTCTCTCTTCTCGGCAGTCTCTCTTTACTTCCTGCTCTCACCTTTTGTTATTCAGTTTGTCTTGAAGGAGGTGACTGTTTGGGGTGTGTGTGTGTGCGTGTGAGACAACCATAACTTGTGTTCACACAGAGTAACACCCACCAAAGAGCTTGAGGAAAGACAAGGCTGGCGGCCTCTGAAACGAGTGAGGAGTGGGCAACCAGGCTTGTTCTTTCAACGTCTTGGGACGTCCTCGTGACGTGAGAGGCTCCCTATCAATGTAATTTTGTTGTTGTTGTTCTACCCTTGCCTTCATTCACATACAATTTCTGGGAGGGTGGGGGGTGAACCCTGACTTATCTATCACTTGCATACAAAAGAACATTTCTCTTCAACGGAGAGAGAGAGAGAGAGAGAGAGAGAGAAATCCCTAACCCAGAACTTCCGAGACACTGTCCATCCACACACTGGAGTTTCACTGCACACAGTTTGTGCTCATCATATATATGTCAACAGGGAAAACAATCACCTCGACTGTTTCACAAGTCAATCAAATGCGCGTTGGTTATAGTGGGAGCGAGGGAGTGGGGGGAGGGAGGGAGGGTTTAGGGGGACAGGGGCTTTGGTCCGGCCTGAGCAGGCGAATGCTTCGCAAGCAAACAAAGAGAAACAGCGAGACAGAGAGACAGAGAATGGGAGAGAAAAAAAAGTGACAAAGAAAAAGAGATTGATTTTTGTTAGGTCTAAGGGATAGGGGGGCAAGGGCGGGTAACTGGACTTGAGGTACTGATCAGCCAGGATCTTATAGAAAGGCGGAACAGGCTCGAGGGGCTGAATGGCCTCCTCCTGTTCCTAAGAGCAAAAAGTGACAAGAGTGAGAAAGAGAGAGAGAGAGTGAGAGAGAGAAAAAATAACAAAACAAAGAGAATGAGAGAGGAAGAAAAAAGTGGCAAAGAGAGAGAGAGAGAGATACAGAGAAGATGGGGGGTAGGAGGAAAGAGAAAAAGGAAAAAGCATCAGGAAAACAGGAGGGAAAGAGTGAGTGAGTGTGAGAGAGAATGTTTGGTTTTGAGTGTTTGGTTCAGAGATTGATCATTTGGTTTGTTTTTTGTGGGTGTGTGAGGTGGTGGTGGTGGTGGTGGTGGGGGGGGGGGCTGATGTGTGATTGTGCCAGACCCCTCTCCGTCTCTCCCCCCCCCCAACCAGGCTCGGCAGACAAGTTACTTCCCTTCGTTCCACACATGTTTCATTTCACAACAAACATAACGCACGGAATTCCGGCACCGGGAACGTCGCTGGTTCCTCGTCGGCCCCGAAGCCAACAAACACCGGCTAACGAAACTCCCCCCGTTCTCAGCCCCGTGGGCCGGGTGGGGGGAGGAGAGAGAGGGGGGGGGGGGGGGGGGGGTCCTTTGGAAAGACATAGTATCACCAGTCACCTGTGTTAAGCGACGGTCTGTGTGTGATATCAGCTTTGGAGAGTGGGGTTGGAGTGGGGGGGGGGGGGGGGAAGCTGAGGAATGTGTTATGGGAGGATATGGGGGGGGGGGGGGGGGGGGGTGTTACTTTCAAGAGGTCAGATGTTATATTTTTCTAAATGGTGCACAGACACGCGATAAATACATTCCGCTCCCTGTCAGTGTGTTGGGGACAATTCTGTGTCATCTCACCCCCACCCCCCCCCCTCCAAACCCACCTCTACCCCACCCATAGGCTTCATTAGGATAGGGGGGGAATGGGGGGAGACATCAGGATGAGGAATGAGGGTTAATCAGTGTTCAAGTCTATCACAGTCTAGGCCGAACACACTATCATAAAGTTCCTATTATACAATCCCAATGTATCAGAGGGAGGGAGGGAGCGAGGGAGGGAGGGTGGGAGCGGGTGGGGAATCAAAGTCAAGAGAGGTCCTTTATCCACAGCCCCCTCACCTCAGCCCCCCCCTCCCCACTCATTCGCTGCCAGCCCACCCCACAGTCAGAAGACTCAAATGAAAAAGTTTAGTCTTCCAAACTCGCTCCGAACGAAAACAGAAGCAAAAGTTGCTGGGAAAACTCAGCAGGTCAGGCAGCATCCATGGAGAGAGGAAAAAGAGTCAACGTTTCAGGTCAGGACAAGGGTTGTAGACCCAAAACGTTGACTCTTTTTCTTCTCTCCATGGATGCTGCCTGACCTGCTGAGTTTCCCCAGCAAGTTTTGTTTTGTTTTCAGATTCCCAGCCTCTAGTATTTTGTGTTTCGTCGCTCCGAGTGAAGTCCGGCTTGGACAAAAAAACAAGGTAAAGGGTCCTGGATTGGGTAGAAGGCGAAGGCTGGCAGGGGCGATGGCTGGTGAAGAGATGCTCCGTCAGGAAGCCGGGGGACGTCCCACCCGCGATGGGAGCCAGTCAATCTTGCCCATCGCTCGGCGTTTGTGTCGCCTGACGCCGGCGCTCTCTCTCTGTGTGCCAATTGGTGCCAATCGCTCCGAGCCGGCCGGCCAGACGGTCACCCGTCTCTCACCGCGCGCACTCACTGAGCGCTGCCATCGCTGGAGCTCAGGGGGGTGGGGGTGCCCGACCGGGAGCCCACGGTGGAGGAGACGATCTTCTCCAGGGCCGGGCTCTTCTCCCCTTTGCCGGTTTTGCCGGACGGCACGGCTTTGCCCAGGCTCTGCCCGCACAGGCGGTGGTGCTTCTCCCAGTCCTTGTGCTGGCAGAAGGAGCCGCAGTATCGCGCAGCGTTGCAGCCGCTGCACGTCTCGCTCGCCTTGCGCCCGCAGTTCCAGCAGCTCTGATGGTGGGGAGGGGGGGGGGAGATGGGGGAAGGGGGGGCGGAACAGGAGAACGAGACATTAATAATAATAAGTCACTACACTTGACAGCAGTTCACTGTGAAGCACTTTAGAGTTGTTTTGAGATTGTCAAAATGGAAGTTTTTAAAAATATATAATATTCGCGCCCCCCCCCCCCCCCCCCCCCACCCCACAAGTAATCCCACAATCCCACGTCTCTCTCCCTACCACTCTGGACTCCATCCCACGGTCCCTTCACCTCGCTCGCCTCCTTCAAGGCCGGTCTCAAGATCCTCCTCTTTGACCTTTCCTTCTGCTGCCCTCCCAACTCTCTCCCTCCCCTCCCAACTCTCTCCCTCCCCTCCCAACTCTCTCCCTCCCCTCCCAACTCTCTCCCGCCCCTCCCCACTAACCTGCCCCTCTCCCTTGCTTCGGTCCCGACCTGACAGTTCAGCGCTTTGGGACGTGACAGACGCTCTATCAATGTAATTTTGTTGGTGTTCTTGTAGCAACAAAGCCGGCCATGCGCCTGCACTCTCTACCCTTCCTCCGAGCCCCTTTGTACAGAGGACTCCAGCCCTCTCAGAGGCAGGACGGGGCGAGGCGTGTGCAGAATTTGCTGCTCACGGTTCTGTAAACAAGGACAGAAATTCTTGCCCGACCTGACCTGACCACAGCATCAATCACAGCCCGTCAACCACCAGGGCTTCCTGTTACTTTATTATTAATAACAACAGTCCTTATGTTTGATCCAGCGCCTGATCACGTCTTCCAGACTGTGTGTGTGTGTTTTTTGGGGGGGCGAAACGCGGCAGCCGACTGCGCACAAAATTGGTCATTTCAATCCACGACTGTCCCCATGAACAGTCGTGGACCGAAGTGACCACATTTTTTTCGGAAGGATTATTACCCTTCTACCAGAACCCGATCCGCCAATCGACTCACAACCGGTTCCGACTGACTGCTCGGTAAACAGAGGGCTGCGGAGTGAGTTAAACGTGCCCTCGCTTTCGCCCTGTGTGGGAACTGAACCCAGGTCCTGTCGCTTGCGAGGCGAGCGCTCTAACCGCCGAGCTACACGAGTCTTTCCCCCCCCCCACCCCCCCTCCCCCCCCCCCCCAGTCAGACTGGGTGTCGTTGGTTTACCTCGCTGGTGTCCTCCTGCTCGTTGATGATGGTCAGAGCCTCCTCGGCGGCTTGCCGCTTGGCGTCCGCTATGGTCTGCTCCATCTTGGCTCTCTCCGCTGTGATCATCTCAAAGGCTTTCTGCTCGGCCTCCGTCACCGCCTTCTGCAGCTGAGACACGGCCTGACGCTTCACCTCGTTCACAGCCTCTTCTGTCGCAGACACACAGGGAACTCAACAACGACAACAACCACCACCACCACCATCGACAACATAATAATAATAATAATAATCCTCGCATTTGATATAGCGCTTTTCACATCTTATCGACGTCTCAGGATATACTGTGAAGTGAATTGACTGTATATTTGCGGGAGAAACGCAACAGCCAATTGCGCACAGCAGCGTCCTCCACAAACAGTCGTGGATTGAAATGACCAATTTTATAATCATTTTTTTGTGGGGGGGGAGGGATTATTATTAAGTGCGTGTGTTTGGAGTAAGGAAACTTGCCCGAGGTTTCGCCCTGACCTGCCTGGATTCGAACACGGGTCTCACGCTTGCAAGGCGAGCGCTCTAACCACTGAGCCACAGGATTTTCACGTCAGGAGGACGTCCCAAGGCCCTGGACAGTCAATGTTTCCGACCTCAACATCGGATAAACTCAACATCCACGGCAGCGTGACCGGCCCCAGCCCCAGACTAACGCACTCACCGGCCTTTTTCCAGATTTCATCGGGGACAAGACTGGATGACGGCCGAAGACCAAACTCCCGGTGAAGCTCTGGTGGGGGGGGGAATGAGGGGAGAAAAAACACACCAACACCGTCATCTCAATCCCTCGGTGCCCGTTCCCGACACCGCGCCAACCCCTGCGTCCATCCACACCCACCTCACCCCACCCCACCGTCCCTCCAGGCGACCGCACAACCCTCCGCGCTGGGGAAATGTACCTATGACTGCGCAACGTGCTATTCTACCATTCACCACCAGGCAGCGCTACAGCAGAGGGTTCAACCGCCCAAACAACTCCATAACATGGTTAGGGACGGGCTCAAAATTCCACCCAGTCGGGGCCCGAAGGCCCGGAGTTTGGGCAAGAAGTTTAAGATCAGCCGTAAACGGTGGGAACGTCTTCAGCCCAGACTCGATTTTGGGAGCCGTTCCCCTCCTGCAGTCTCTTAGCTTCGGAAATCCAGGGTTAAATTGGGGGTGGGGGGTGTGTGGGGGGAGGGGGGGCGGTGTGGGGGAAGGGTTAAAACTGCAAGGAACCAGTTAAATAATAAAAAATAATCATCCTCGCATCTGAGGTAGCACTTTTCGTGTCTCAAAACGCTTGACAGAGTATTCTGTAACGTGAATTGACTGTGTATTTGTGGGCGAAACGCGGCAGCCAATTACGCACAGCAGCGTCCCCACAAACAGTTGTGGACTGAAATGAGCAATTTATTATTGTGGTTTTTTGTGGGATTATTTCCCCTGGAAAAGCTACTTGCCAAACGCCTAATAACCGGGTTCCTACTTACTGCTCATGTGACATGAGGGTTGGGAGAGGGCCTTTTGCATTCAAACGCCCAGAAAACGCTCCTGTAGCTCAGTGTTTAGAGCACTCACCTTACAAGCGTGAGACCTGTGTTCGAATCCAGGCAGATCGGGGCGAAATCTTGGGCA
>CM068759.1:11962916-12194791 GCA_035084275.1 Hydrolagus colliei
TTAACATTTTAATTAGTTTGAAGCACCTCACTGAATGTCTCCCCTGACGGAGGATTATCAGTGGAGTCAATTCCACGCCTCAGTCAATCACCCACCTCCTTGACAATACAATAGGGAGAGCTCCAGGGTTCCCATGTCCAATAGCTTAACACTTGATCTGACAATCTACGAGCCCCGGCCTTGTGTGAAGCTCCCTATGGCTCAGTGGCAAACGTTTTGTGCCTCGGTGTTTGAGAGCGCTCGCCTGTACAAGCGAGAGACCCGGGTTCGATTCCCGGCGGGTCGGGGAGAAACCTCGGGCAAGTTTCTTTACTCCACCCGCCTGATAATAATCCCTCAAGAAAAACCAATAGGAAATTGGTCGTTTCAATCCATGGCTGTTTGTGGGGGACGCTGCCGTGCGCAATCGGCTGCCATGTTTCGCCCACAAATATACAGTCAATTCACTTTATAGTTTACTCCGTGAAGCGCTTTGAGTCGTGAAAAGTGCGACATCAAATGTACGGATTATTATTATTTTCATATTATTATTATTTTTGCAAAGGGAGGACACGGAGAGACAATGTACTTCCTGGTTTGTCATCCTGACTGTGAAGCGCTTTGAGACGCTCTCTGGATAAGTAACGATAACAATCCTTGCGTTTTACCACAGCGCCTGATCGCGTCTCACAGACGTCCCAAAGTGCTTCGCGGAACACACCGCAAGACGGATTGACTACGCATGTTGTGGGCGAGAGGTAATTATTAATTATTAACGGACCTGCCGCTCGCTCCCCATCTACTCCCCCCCCCCCCCCCCCCCCCCGGTGCCTCGCTCGGGAGAAATGTGTGGAGAGATAATGTCAGATCACCACCTGAGGACATGAGATGGTTGAATGTGGAAGCACTTGACCAGCTGGGGCGCTTATCTCATTGGCTTGAGTGCTTCTGCTAGGCTTCTGCTCCGACACCCATTCATCACTTGTTAATCAGACGATGTCTGAGCAGATGGGGGTGGAGTGGGGGGGGGGGGGGGAGTTGAGACAATCTCAGAGGGAGGGAGAGGGGCAGCAGCCCAGGGAGGCAGTGGTTGGGGGGGGGGGGGGGGGGGAATAATGTGGCCCGCAGACAGGGAGGTCGTGTTCTATTTGACCAAAGGGGCAGAGGCATGGGAGGCGAGGGAAAGCGAGGGAGGGGAGAGGGGGAAAAGTCTAATCGATGATGATACAACGTGTTGGGTTAAACCGAACAGGTGCCAAACCCAAAAATGAGACAAGAGACGCGCAATAAGGTCTACACAGAGAGTGAGGGGAGTGGAGGAGGGGCCGGGGGGGTGGAGGAGGGGCCGGGGGAGTGGAGGAGGGGCCGGGGGAGTGGAGGAGGGGGCCGGGGGAGTGGAGGAGGGGCCGGGGGAGTGGAGGAGGGGCCGGGGGAGTGGAGGAGGGGCCGGGGGAGTGGAGGAGGGGCCGGGGGAGTGGAGGAGGGGCCGGGGGAGTGGAGGAGGGGCTTTACAGAGAATCCACATTGACATATACATCTTAACACAATTGAGAACAATTCGCTGAGTGGGTGATTGTCCGTGTGATTGTCTGTGTCTGTGTGAGTGGGTCTGTGTAGTGTGTGTATGTCTGGGTGAGCATGTGTGATTGCGGGTGTGGGTGTGTGTTTGTGACCGAGTGAGAGTCCGAGTGGATGTTTACGTGAAGTGAGTGCGTGTGAGTGTCCTGTATGAAGCAAACGTGTGTGGATTGGTGTGTGTTGTTTGTGCGAGCGAGTGAGTGTGCCCAAGTGGGGTGTAAGTGTGGGCGAGTGTGGACAGAGAGTGCGCCTGTGTGCGAGGGCGTGTCGGAGCAGGGCATCGAGTGTCATTTACTAGCAGAGATTAACTGCTGTGTTTGCGGACATAACACTAACTCCACTTCAAAGGCAGGCGAGGTGTGAGGCGCAGAGATGCTGCGACGCGATAAGACGCGGATGAAACACAACCATTGTTAATTTATTATCATTATTATCATCCTCTCAGCAGGTGGAGAGCGAGGAACCCCCCCACCACACGTCCAGGACAATGGTGACTTGGGTATCTGCGGACGGAAGGCATCAAATCATCAACGCCCATAAGTAATCATCCTCGGATTTGATACAGCGCCTTATCACATCGTCGAGACACATTGTAAAGTGACTGATTGACTGAGTATTTTTGGGGAAAAACACAAGGCAGCCAATTGAGCACAGTCCCACAAACAGGCGAGTCGTGAGTGACCAAATTATTATTATTTGGAGGGGTTAATTATCACCCCCGATAAGTGATCTGCCAATTGACTAACAACAGCGTCCTACTGCTATACATGGGGTCCAGAGATTAGAGAGACTGCTTGTCACCAAAATTACCACTACAGTACTAATAATTTTTGCATTTCATTTAGAGCCCTGTCAAAGTGCTTCACAGGATGCACTGTAAAGTGGTACGACTGTGTGTGTGTGTGTGAGAGAGAGACACGTGGCAGCCACAATGCGCACAGCAGTGAGAGAGAGAAGATCACATCAAGTCAAGCGGGATTCCTCGGGAAGGAATTAGCTTTGAAAGAACAATCTGCTGGCAAACAGCGGCACCCCCCCCCCCCTTCCTCTCCCCCCTCCCTCTCCCCCCTCCCTCGCCCCAAATCTCTGTTGGATTAATGCGCTTACCCTGCATGAAAGGCGTCATACAAATACAAGTTGTCGCTGTCGATATCACTCAGACTGACTGACCCCATATTATATGAGTGCGAGGCTCAATCCACGACAATTTCAGGGCCTCGGGACGTCCTCCTGACGTGACGTGAAAGGTGCTATTACAAAAGTGTCACTTTGCTGTGCTTGTTGTTTGTGGGGACGCTGCTGTGCGCAATTGGCTGCCGCGTTTCGCCCACCCAATACACAGCTGACTCGCTTTGGAGCACATTCTGTGAAGCTCTTTGAGACTCCTCAACAACGTGACACGGGACTTTTTCAAATTTAAGGGTCGTTTCTTCTTAAAAAAAACGTCAAATTGGGTTCAGTTCAGCTCACGTTTAGCAGCAAATCCCGCAGTGTGGGGAAACAAAGTTAGTTAAAAAAATACCCCGCCCCGCCCCACCACCCCCTCCCCTCGTCCCCAGCGTGCCAACAAAGTTCACTGAAGGTCAAACACAAGTGAATGGGAGGCTTTGTAAAGTCAGTCTGAACCTGACTGGATTATCCTGTGTACCTTAGAGCAGTGAACAAACATACACAAGGCAGATGTGGGTTATATTGGGCGAGTCAACGGCCATTCAGCCATTTCTTGCTCTGGACCGCCCCCTGCTGGCTAGTCTGGCACACTGCCCGGCACAGGCCAGGGCTTCCGATCGCTGACAACCGGGCGACAACTGTTCTATTGGAGCCGGCGCGGGGGAGGTCAGGGGCAGCGGAGTCTGGCTCAGTCAGTTGTCTTCTCACCGCCGAGTCACAAGGTTGTTAAATTTGATACAGCGCTTCTCACATCTTCTAAACGTCTCACAGCGCTTCACAGAATATACTGCAAAGTGAATCGACTGTTTATTTGTGGGTGAAACGCGGCAGCCAATTGCGCACAACAGCGTCCCCACGAACAAGTCGTGGATTGAAATGACCAATTTTATTATTGTGTGGTTTTTTTTGGAGGGATTATTGTTAGGCGTGTGGAGTAAGGAAACTTGCCCGAGGTTGAGCTCACAGTCCAGGATGAGTGAGACATTAACCAGTGTCTGTGTGTGTTCAGGTAGATGTGAACGATAAAATCGGTTGTTCGCTCTATGGTCGTTCGTAGGACACTGCGAATTAGTTGCGAGCGTTTTGGCCCACAGAGTACAGCCCCAGCTTTACAGTATATCCCGTGAAGCCCTTTGGGATGTCATGAAGATAAGGCGCTGTATCAAAGGCAAAGATTATTATTACCACTGTGATCTCGGGGAGCGATTGGAAAAGAGAAGGGAGTTTCTCTCTCCCGCTAACCAGGTCCATTTCTTGATGTGCAGTTGCTGTATCAAACGGAATCATTATTATTACAATTCCCTCCGGTTCTCACCTTCATTTTGGAAGCTGTTTTTCTATGGTTCTTGCATAGTAACTGGCATCCAAATTAATGATAATAATCCCTTGCATTTTATACAGCTCCTTATCACGCACGTCGAGATGCCTCAAAGCCAATTAACCCTACATTTTTTCTGGGCAAAACGCGACACCCAATTGCGCCCAGCAGTGTCGCCACAAACAGATGTGCATTGTGGAGTCCTGCAGCTCAGTGGTTAGAGCACCAGCCTTACAAATGAGGGACCCGGGTGCGATTCCAGGCAGGTCAGGGCAAAAAACCTTGGGCGAGTTTCCTTACTCGACCTGCCCGATAACAATCCCTCCCCCCCAAAAAATGGGGTCATTTCAATCCGCTACTGTTTGTGGGGACGCTGCTGTGCGCAACTGGCTGCCCGCGTTTCACCCACGTGTACAGTCCATTCACTTTCCAGTATTTTCCGTGAAGCGCTTTGAGACGCGGTCGAGAAGACATGAAAAGCGCTCGATCAAAAATGCAGGGATTATTATTATTATTCCTGACTCGACCTAAGACAATTTCCACAATTCGAGGGAAAGAGAAATCAAACGAGGGAGTGAGAGAGAGAGAGAGAGAGAGAGAGTGTGAATGTACGCTGATTGAATGCGTTGGGTATTCTGCGCTCTCTTTCCCCCACCCCACTCCAACACTACAGCATCTCCTGCCGGGTTTCCATAGTGACGGTGGCTGCCATCTCACACTCGGGGACCAGTGATGCCAGCTGCCAGCTATTGCGGAATTTAACGGACTCACAGAGAGGATTTCATCCCATTTCTTAAAGGGATGTCTTCTCCCTTAATTATCCCCCCCACCCCCCTATTGGCTTGAACCCACAATAATAACAATGATAATAATCCTTGCGTTTGATGCAGTGGCTTATCATGTTGTTGAGACACCTCAAAGCTGTTCACTGTAAAGTGGAAACGTGAAGCGCGGCAGCCAATTACACACAGCAGTGTCCCACAAACAGTTGTGAATTGAATTACCAATTTTGTTTTGTGTGGGTGGGGAGGATTATTACCCCCTAGAAAGCCATCTGCTAATCGACTAACAACCAGACTCCTGCTTATTGCTGGGTTAACCAGAGGCGTGTGTGTGTGTGTGTGTGTGTTGAGAAAGCCTGTTGCCCGGTCCGGGAATCGAACCCAGGTCCTCTCGCTTGCGAGGCGAGCGCTCTCCTCACTGAGCTACAGGACTCCACAAAGACGGTAACGCAGACGTTCACTGTGGCCTAGGGCAGTGCCTGCCTCGTGCCATCGCCTGCTGATGAGCTGCCCAGCTGCCCAGGCCATCTGCTGTGTGCCCCCCACCCCCAGCGAGGCGTAATTAACCCCACGCATGCCAAACAGCGTGTTCCAACAAACCGCCGGCAAATCCATCCCGGTCTCCGACACACTCGGCGATTTCGTCACACTCGACCGGGTTTCTGGCTGCCGGGAAGAAAGGCGTCACGCGGTCATTAACGCGGTGTTTAATGATGAACTATCGTAGGGATCGGCGGAAGGTAACCATCAGTAAATCAGTAATACTCCTTGCATTTGATATCGCGCCGTCGAGACGTCTCGAAGCGCTTCACAGAAAATATACTGCAAAGTGAATCGACTGTACACTTTGGGAGTGAAACACGGCAGCGTCCAGCAAACGGTTATGGATTGAATGACCTTGCCGGGTATATACCGGAGCTCCTGTGGCTCAGTGGTTGGAGCACTCGCCTTAAAAGCGTGAGACCTGTGTCCGAATCCAGGCAGATCAGGGAGAAACCTTGGGCAAGTTTCCTTACTCCGCACACCTAATAATAATCCGTCTCCTCAAAAAAACAATAATAAAAATTGGTCATTTTTCAATTCACGGCTGTTTGTGGGGACGCTGCTGTGTGCAATTATCTGCCGCATTTCACCCACAAATATAGTCAATTCACTTTACAGTATATTTTATTAAGCACTTTGAGATGACGATAAGATGCGAAAAGCGCTATATCAAATGCAAGTATTATTATTGTTATTATATTATTACCTCCGGAAAGCAAATAGACTAACAAACCAGGTTCCTATGTACTGCCAGGGCGACAGAGGCGTGTGGAGCAAGGAAACTTGCCTAAGGTTTGGCCCTGGCCGGGAATCGAACCCAACGTACACAGCCACGTGTGTGCGCACACTATCACGCATGTGTAACCAGGCACAACAGGAGTGATACGAGTCTCATCAACCCTCACAAATGAGGTCGTAGACTCTTAATTAAAAGATTCCTCAGTAGACACTGGAACATTCGCTGCGGTTCTTCCCCGAGCCTCACGCTGGGAGCGGGAGTCAACAGGGAGGCTGTTAGTTTGACTGATGCAGCGAGTTCCCCGAACTTCACTCACAGCCACTTGCCCCCACCTGCGTCTCTGAGGCTGAGTGGAGCGGGGGCTGGGGAGGGGGTCGGCGGAGGCTGGGGAGGGAGCTTTCCTGGGGTGGGGGGGGAGGGGGGGAGGGGGGCTGGCTATGGATCATGACGTTGAGTAAGAAAATGGGGCGGGTGGGCACTGACCAGCTCCACATTTCCCACCCCCCCACAGACCTGCCCGATCCACTATCGGGTGGTCCGGCTTTCAGGTCTCTCCGCCCCCACCCCCTGGAACTCTATCCCGGGGTCCCCCCGCCTCGCCTCCTTCGAGGCCCGTCTCAAGACCTTCCTCTTTGACTGTTCCTTCGTTCGTCCTCCATCCCACAAACGGTCGTGGAGCGAGTGACCGATTCTATTTGGAGGACCGTTGGCCAGGACACTGGGAGAGAGAAATGTTCTTCTTGAATCGAGCCGCGGGACAGGCAGGCGGGAGCTCGGCTTAATGTCTCATCCATAGGATGTCACCTCCGACAACAATGCGCCACAGCCTCAGCGCTGCACTGGAGCCTCGGCTCCGGCTGCGTGGCTCCGTCGCGATGCGGCAGCTGCACCGGTGATTACTGGGCACGAGACGTCGCCGAGTGCAAACGAGGCCGCGCGGGAGAGGGGGCGAGGACAGCGTCTCCAACAACACAGAGCCCGAGCCCAGCATTGCCTGGGAGGGTCAGGGCGAGGGACAGAGACAGCGCCCTCTGTGGGAGCTACAAAGATGGTGCGACACGTGGCAGAGCAGAGTGCAGCCCTCGTAATATTGATAATAATAATAATCCTTGCGTTCGATACAGTGTCGTTTCACATCTCAAAGCACGTCACACAATGTAGACGTACCGTAAAGTGTATTTTGTGGGTAAAACGCGGCAGCCAACTGCGCTCAGCGGTGTCTGTCCCACAACACGTGGATCGAGTGACCAAATTATCATTGTATTTTTTGCGCGAAAAGGGATTATTACCTCCGGAAAAGCGATCTGCTGATCAGCTAAAAAAACGGGTTCTTGTTCACTGCCAGGTAAACACAGGCCCGTGGAGTAAAGAAACTTGCCTAAAGTTTCGCCCCACCCAGGAATTGAACCCGGGTGGTCCTCTCGAGTGCTCTAACCACCACCTTTCACTAACCCAATGGAAGCAGCTTGGTCTGGTTTTAGAAATCAGCAGACACGGCGAATGTTGTATTTATATACTCTGGAATCACTCTGTCCACCCTGCCCTCCCTCCCTCCCTCCCTCCCCCCCCCTCCCTCCCTCCCTCCCCTCCCCCCCTCCCCCCCTCCCTCCCTCCCCCCCCCCCCTCCCTCCCTCCCCCCCTCCCTCCCTCCCCCCCCTCCCTCCCTCCCCACAAAATACAAGCTGTGAAGTTCTTTGATGTCTCAATGCCGGGATAAGGTGGTATATCAAACGCAAGGATTATTAGCATCAGAAAGTGCCTCTCACGTCATTTTGAAATGAAAGGTCAAACAAGCAATTTGGAACTTTCAGGCGAAAAAAATGTTGATACAGTCCTTTTCTTTGTCAATCCTGCGTTAATTATGTTTCACAACCAAGCACAAACAAAAGACGTTTCTTTCCATCCAGAGAAATTCATCATTTAAAGCCAGGAAGTAAACGTCACCGCAGCGCCGCCTAATCGTTTCGAAAATCGGTTTCGAGCAAACGTGATATTAGTGGAGCCGAACAAAGACAGATACAAAGCTGGCAGCGGGGAAATGCACATACACACACACACACACACACACGCGCGCACACGCGTGCACACACACACACGCCTCTCGTTAAACTTCGCCCGGGCGGTTGCTGAGAAACTGGTGCGTGAGAAACCATGTTCTTGATTTCGTTCCCAATTGATTATATTTTGCAAAGTGCTGAGTGGCGGTTAGTCTGCGGCTGGTCGGAGCTGAATAAATACAAGTTACAGTCGGAATCTCTTGTAGCGTGACCGGCGTTGGGAGTGATATTGAATGTACCGGAAGTATCATCCCGCTTCCCTGCGTGCTGCTGAGTGACGTCCGTGGCTCGTTCTGTCAGCCCCCAAAATGACTGTGATCGCTGGGTCAACTCAAATTTTCAAGCCTGAGGTGAATAAATGTTTGTCAGGTCGGGGTATACAGGGATATGGGGCAAAGGCGGGTAACTGGAGTTGAGGTACAGATAGGCCGTGATCTAGTAGGGTGGAGGAACAGGCTCGAGTTCCTGTGTCTTCGTTTCAAAGGCCCCACTTTACAGCCCGGGTCTGGCTGCAGCATTTCTTCGCATTATTGTTAATCTAAATTTAATCTGACATCAGAGTCAGATAAAACATCACAGAGCCAACATTCAGACACCGACAACCACAAGAGGAAATGTCACCAGTTCTTGAGCGGAGATGGAAGGTGAAGAGAGGAGGTCACAGCCGTGCTGACAAGGGTTTCCGCTGTTGGATTTGGGGGCAAGAGTGGGGAAGGGGAATGAATCGCAATCCAGATTGTAGAACTGGCTCAAAAAATGCCCCCTCCCCCCCCCCACCCGCCACCCCCCTCAGATGAAAGCTGGTCATTCACTGGGATTCTGGATAACCATCAGTAGATATTCCTTGTCTGTGGGAAACAAAATACAGAGTCAGTCCAACTCCACACAAACATCCAACGCTGGTATTCATTAACAACAATATTAATCCTTGCAATTGATTCAGCGTCTTGTCACGTCATTAGGATGTCTCCAAGCGCCTCACAGGACACACTGTAAAGTGCAACGGCTGCGTATTTCGTGGGTGAAATGCGGCAGGCAATTCCACACAGCAATGTCCCACAAACAGCCGTGGAGGGAGTGACCTATTTTATTTAGAGGATTGTTGGTCAGGACACCAGGAGAGAGAAACCCCCTTCTCTTTTTGAATAGTGCCATGGGATCTTTAACATCCACCTGAACAGACAGTTTAAAGTCTCATCCGAAGGATAGTTTTTCCCCCACTGAAAGATCACTGAGCCCCCCCACCAAATTTTTGAATCCGGTTTTAACATCCCTGAATGCCTTTACCCATAAGAAATCTGTCAATTTCAGTCTTGGATTACGTTCAAGGACTGACTGAGCATCTACAGCCTTTTGGGGTAGAGAATTTCATAAATTGACTACCCTCTGAGTGAAGAATATCCACTGCTCCCCCCCCAGCCCTCTCCAAACCTTCCCCCCAATCCCCTCATGCTCCCCAACTTCAATCCTCCGCCTCCCCCTTTCCCACGCCATCCACCATCTCCCAGGATTGAGGAGCTTGAGTTGCTGAGGCAAACAACACAAAGTAAAACAAGGAAGTCCTCTTCGACAGTGATTAGGGGTACCTCCCCTCTTCCCCAGGCTCTGTCACTGTCAGCGTTCTGGGGGCGTTGCCCTGCGCGAGGGGGGGGGCGCTGTGTAAACGCGAGTTTGTTACTGAAGCGACTTTACCCGGAGCCACCATGATCTCGTTTTTCTTCGAGCGGATTCTGAGGAAGGTCATGTCGTTTTGAGGATCCAATTCCCGGATGGTGCTTCTGGCTTTCGTGGCCAGCTGATGGATGTGACCTGCGTACTGAGCGGTGGTCGAACTGTCCATGGTCGTCCGGATGGGAATGCCTTGGGAAGAGTTAAGAGCCATTCCCAATGAGTTAGGACACACTGTTAACATTCGGCATCCATTTTGTCACCAGCAATGGCTGGAAAATGTGGCGACGGTGTGATTTATTCGCGGCAATCACGCACAAACCGCCGTGGAGCGAGTGACCCAATTTTATCGGGGGGAATCGCTGGCCAGGACATCAGGAGAGAGAAACCCGTTTCTCCCTTCGAACATTGGCAACAAAAGACACAGTCAATTCACTTTACTACACATTCTGTGAAGCGTTCAAACGTAAAGCTAAACGTCACAGCAACCACAGCCAAACAGGAAGGGAAGATGCACAGTCATTGACTTCTCCAAACCCTGCCGTCGGGAGATAGATGTTTTCCTTTACAAAATTGCCCAAATAGTACAATGATAATAAAAATGCAACACGGCTCAATTTACATTTCGTTTCACCCACAGAATGCACAGTCACTCCACGTTACACTATTCTGTGGAGAAGAGCTTTAGATGGTTCAACATTGTGATTAAGGCGCTGTATCGAATGCAACGATCATCAGGACTCATCATATTATTTACATAGCGCTGTTCACAACGGGAGGATGTCTCAAAGCGCTTGAAAATGAAATGAATAAATAAGGCATCTGTACCCTCCGCGTTGACAACAATAATTCCCGCGACTCCCTTCTGGGTCTGAATTCTCTTCAGAGTTTCTTCAACTTCAGCCTGGCGACAAATGGAGAGGTTAGGCACCATCAGGACACAATCCTCCCCCCCTCCCCCCCCCCCCCCCGGGTGCGGTTAGTATTTAGACGCAGGTTAGCAGCATGGGTGGGTAACTGCTGCTGAGGCCGGAACCGCACAGCCGGCCACGGTGACCACCGAGTTGGCAAGGCTCCCGCTGCAGGTGGCACTGCCCAACCCAACACAACACAACCCAACACAACCCTTCCCTGCCCGTTGGGAGCTTTGGTGTAGCCCAGTTCAGGCTTGTTGACCTGATGATATGGTAATTCCCCCCCCACCCCCCACACACTCTCTCTCTCTGCACTAGCCTGGGTTAAAGCCATTCAGAAAGCAGCAGAGTTGATCTGCACACCCTGTCTGCACACAGTCCCCTTGCTCTCCCCCCCCCCCCCCCCCCAGGTCTCACCATCTCTAAAGGCTGTCTGTCCTCAGCAGCTGCTGTAACACAGGCAGGGTTTATATGCCCAGTGCGCATGCGCGGCACTCCCCTCCCAGCTGGCAATGACCTCATCCCCACCCCAGCTGATGCATTCCACAACCCGCCAATCAGCGGCTCCCAAACAGCCGGTGACGTCACCTACATTCTCACTCCTCAGTCATTGACAAAAAAAGGGGCAGTCTGCTAGCAAGTTAGGTTAGCCCAACAACACCAACAACAACTTTGATTTATACAGCGCCCTCCACGCCGGACAGCGCCTCAGAGCGCTTCACAATAACAGATCCCGGGACCGAGCCAGGGGCAGGGGGGAGAAAGGTGACCCAAGCCGTGGTCAAAGACAAAGGTCTTCAGCTGTGACCTGAAACTGGGAAGAGAGGGGGAGAGGCGAAGGGAGTGAGGAAAGGAGTTCCAGAGCCTCGGGGCGGAGTGGCTCAAGGCACGGCCGCCGAAGGTGGAGCGGATGATTCGGGGACATGGAGGAGGCCAGACCCAGAGGAGCGAAGGCAGCGGGTGCTGGGTTGGGGGGAGAGGAGATCAGAGAGGCAGGGGGATGCAGAGGAGTGGAGGGACATGAAAACAAGAGTGAGGATCTTGAAGTCGATCCTCTCAGGGACAGGGAGCCGGTGAAGTCTGGCAAGGACTGGGGTACTGGGGGAGCGAAGCTTGGAGCGGGTGAGAACGTGGAGTTTTGGATTAGCTGGATTTTGTGGATTGTGGTGGAGGGGAGACCGGAGAGGAGGTCATTGCAATAGTCCAGCCGAGAGGTGACAAAGACATGGACTAAGGTTTCAGCAGCTTTTGGGTTTTCCTCAGTATTGCCCCCAGTATGAAGGGGGCAAGCTAGTCAAGGTAGGCTGACCCTGCACAGTTGTCATTTTGCCCAGTGTAATAATAATAATCCTTGCATTTGATATTGTGCTTTTCACATTTTATCAACACCTCAAAGCGCTTCACAGAATATACTGTAAAGTGAATTGACTGTATAATTGTGGGCGAAACGCGGCAGCCAATTATGCACAGCAGCGTCCCCACAAACAGTCGTGGATTGAAAATGACCAATTTTTTTTATTGTGTTTTTTTGAGGAACGGATTATTATTAGGTGTTTGGAGTAAATTTGCTCAAGGTTTTGCCCTGATCTGCCTGTATTCGAACACAGGTCAATCAATCAATCAATCAAAAACAGGTCTCACTCTTGGAAAGCTGAATGCTCTAACCACTGACACCCTCTACCATGGGGGCAATTTATCCAGATTTTCACCCAACAGGTGGGGCAGGAGTGGAGGGGGGAATGTCTCAAAGCCTCTCCCAGACACTGAGAGGGGTGGGAGACGGAGCGGAGGGACCTGAGGGGAACAGTTTCAGAGGGCAGGGAAGAGCAAGGTGACTGACTGTAAACTCACACGTTCCTGGGAGTTTGTAACAATGGGGTGGAGGGGGAATAATACTAATAATAATCCTTGCATTTGACACAACGCATCATCACATCTTCCAAGCGTCTCAAAACGCTTCACGGGAAACACTGTGAAGTGAACTGACTGGGTATTTTGTAAGCGAAACGCGGCAGCTGATTGCGCACAGCAGTGTCCCCACAAACAGTCGTGGATTAAATGACCCAATTTTTCTTTTCTTTTGAAGGGATTATTACCCTCTGAAAGTGATATTTACCGCTGGGTAAATAGAGGTGTGTGGAGTCAGGAAACTCGTCTTGAAACGTGCCATAGCACCGTCCCCACAAAGTCATGGATTGAAATGATCAATTTTTTTTATTATTGTTTTTTTTACCGGATTATTATTAGGCGTGTGGAGTAAGGAAACCTGCCCAAGGTTTCGCTCTGACCTGCCTGGATTCGAACACAAGTCTCATGCTTGTAAAGCGAGCGCTCCAACCACTAAGCTACAGGACTCCACAATTTGGTGGTGATTCAGAAAAAACTGAATCACCACCGCTGGTTTGGGTGATTCACCCAAACCAGCTCAGGATTCAAAAGAATCAAAGCTCCGCTCATAAAATACACAAGTCAATCCACAGGATTTGCTGTACATCCTGTGAAGTAGTTGGAGACCATTCACTGACCCGATGATAACAAAAAAAGACATTTGTACATTGCCTTTTACATCGGGTGGACTTCCCAAGGTACTGGACGGTCAGTGTTTCAGACTCGAGCTGGGTAAGGTGCAATAAAAACAAGAGCCTTTCACGCTGGGAGGATGTCCTGAGGTGCTGAACGGTCAGGTTGGAACCCGAGCAAGGGGAGGAGGCGAGAGAGTGATTTGGGAGGGTGGCGGAAGGCATGATTGAAGAGGAGAATCTTGAGACCAGCCTTGAAGGAGGCAAGGGAGGGAGACCAAGGGACTGTGAGATGGGGTTTCAGAGTTTGGGGGCAGAGAGGCTGAAAGCTCGTCCACCGATGGTAGGGCGGGGACATGGAGCAGACAGGAGTCTGCTGACAAATCCAAGGATAGGCATATATTTTATATACAGTAAAAGCCCGTTTATCTGGCACCCGCTCAACTATAACTTCCATATAACTGGCATCGCAAAAAAAAGGTCCGCATTCGATTAACCGGAATTTATCCGGAAAAATGCATTGAATATTCTTTTTGTGTGTTTTCGGCCGAATATCCAGCTCGCGCTTTAACTGGCATTGGCCAGGGTCCCGAGGGTGCTGGATAAACGGGCTTTTGGTATACATCTACACACACACACAAAATAAAAATTGCCTTCTACATCTTCACAGAGAGGTACTTTACATTTGATAGTGATTTACCACATGGTCATTATCCCACTGCGGCATATAATTTTATTCTAAAAGTTTAGTATAGCAACTGTATTATGTAGGCAATCACAGCAGCCAACTCTCACACAATTGACACACACACAGCAATATGGTGTCTTTATGCTTAAGAGTAATTTTTATTTTTTTTACAGTTATAAACTTTTTTCTTTGCACACAGGTAAACAAGAAGCATTCACCGAGAGGCTAAATTAACTTTATTGGCCTTCATCCATTTCTCAGAAGATTTGAGTCAGGCTTTACTTACAAAAAAAAGGAAACACAGAAATATTAACATGATTTACAAACCTCAGTTATCATACAAGTCAAAATTAGACACTTGATATAGAAGGCTTAAAGTCAAAGAAACAATTGCACAAGTGTCTTTAAATTATGCAGCTCTTTCAGAAGTGGCATGTATTAGACTTCTGCTACAGAACTTAATTGTAAATACTCTTAGTTTAAATCTCCCAAAAAACAAATTATTAGGTCAGTGCTATTCAATTATACATCGCCAGGTTGGCTTGGATGGTGAGTATGAGTGAAAGATTCCTAGACTTATGATATCCAATGGATTTCTGAGTACTTGATGCAAATTTAACACCTTAGGAAATAAAAAAAATTAAATACGCACAAAAGGATTTCAATATATATTCTACTGGGTTAAGGTTGACTGGACCACATAGATGTAGGATTCTATTCCTCCAGCGCTCTATAAGTGTATTTTGTTGTTGTTCATATGTGTATGTGAAGGGGAGAAAAATAGCAAGGGAAAATAGCTCAAAAACTATTTTTTAAATGGGCAATTTTCATAGCCTTATTGCTCTGTGTGTATTTTTGTTGTAAACTGTTTAATATGGATTTCACATCAATTTACATTTAACTATAAACCTTTTTTAATAATGAAAAAATCATAAAATTTGCAGTGTTTAGGGGTCAAATGATAAATATATGTGTGGGCTGGGGAAACGTTGGGGAGAGTTTGCTAAACAATAAATCCAATTCCCACAGAGAGTTTTATTTCGCTTTGAGGTGATGCCAAATAGTTACGTGAACAAGGCAAACAAGCACGGAAAAAAACAGCTTCGTATCATGCGCCACGCCCTCCGGAAAGATATCAAACACAAATTCACAAGTTTTTGAAGAAGATCCGAATCCAATGTATGTAAACTCTGGAACCATTGGATACGCAAACAAATCTCATCTCCCCGTCAGGCCCACACCACAGGTCTCCATGTCAAAATGAGATGTCAAGAGCACTGTGCAGATAGATGGAAAACTAGCTTGGGTTCACAGTGGATAAGGTAAGAGCACGCTATTCCATACAATGTGCAGTCACTGTGGCTCCAGCTTCCAGTTAATTTCTGAACAAAGGCAGCACCTATTCAGCCATAATAGTGTTCCTCCCGCAGTGGTGTGGTTATTTACTGTAAAGTCCCCTGTCACTGTTATGTAAATTACGGTTCTAGCCTTTTGATTTGCCTGCAAAATAGTCAATTCAATTTACAATATATTCTATGAAGCACTTAAGGAGACTTATCAAGGACGCGATAAGGCGCTATATCAAATGGGCTTATTATTGCTATGTGGGGGCGGGAAGAAAGTATAACAGGATATTGTGATACACATCTGCAGAATGAGCAGTGGGTTGGGTGGGGGGGGGGGGGGGGTTAGAAATCCAGTCCAAAATGTGCAAATCAAATTAGAGCACCATTATTATCTTATGCCTCCAACAAGGAAGCAAATCCTCTGCCCCATTTACACACAAGACCAAGAATTCAATTTTTCATCAATTTAATTGCGATTTTTAAATCAAAACTCACAATTTGCATCCATTAAGTCAAACAAACTGTGTTGGTTCACTTTGTACGTGCAGGGCAGCAACAATTAAACACAGGAACACAAGAAGTGCTAGAAAAAAAAGACCCAAACCGTTTATCATCCTGGTTGTCGTATGCTACAATAATAGTTTCTAGCAACTAATTTTATCTGTATGATTAGTCTACAACACAGTGGAAATCTCTGAGAACCTTAGATCTAAAGTTGCCTGGTTCCTCCAAGCCATACTAGAGTACTATACGTCATGTCTCACGTAACTCAAAACTCAAACTAGCTCTCTGTTGTCCTGGTTACTAGGTAGACCATTTTCCTGCAACATTAGCTATTTCTACTCATCTGCGAGGCAATCACAGAGATGAAATGGTGGGAATGAACAAAGCACCACTGGTATCTCACAACCAGCATTACACCACCGATGGAATAATAAAGCTTTCGTTCTCACATGGGGTCTAAAGCCTAAAACCAATGCAAACTCTGGCCCAAAGTCAATATTTCTTTCAATAACTGCCTACTCAAATTCCCATTGCAAAGTCAGAATGACTAGAAACAATTTGAAAGAACTGACTAACAAGCTGTTAGTCAGGTGCTGATTTTCTTCCAAGTGTAAGTGGTTATACAGAAGTTAATGGGGAGTGGTAATGGGGGTTAAAAAGGTCTATTTTTGCTCAAGAGTCATTAACACAAAGTGTTTCATAAGAGAGGAGTTATGCTGCTTAAATTCAGCTAGTAAACGGCTGGAAAATGGACAGGTTATCAAACACATAGAACAGTAGGATGAGAGAATAAGAGCCAATTAGTCATCCAGAAAGGCGGGAATTAGGGTATGGAAAAATACCAGACCCACACTGATGTATTGGGAGTAGGGTACATTTGGAACAGACCCTACCAAACAGAGACAGGAACATTCTTTCTTTTTCTACAACTATGTAGATTGGTGACTTTATAATCTCCAGCAATGCCGCACTGCAGAGCAATCATACTCCAGAAACCGAAGCAATCGTTTGCCCGTTTATTCACATTTAATGGGAATTAATATATTATACTTTATATTACGCTATACATTAGAATTCCAGCCACCGCGGTGAGTTGAACACTACATAATTCGCAAAACAATATTCAGGGCAGAGAGAATAAGCAGGTTTAAACAGACAAGATAACTAAGGGGGAGGTACACACGCCTGTACTGTGTGCAAAATATTGAAGAGGAATAGAGAAATAGGCCGATCCTGACGACAGATTTGATTTTGGTTTATTTAAGCAACACCCACCACGAGATTCAATTACAACAGCTGAAAACACACAACCCATCAGTCCAAGGCAGCAAGACTGCTTTAAACATGCGAGCTACACTCTTCTGTTAAAATAAACAGCTGTTTTTGAAACCAACACAGGGTTGAGGGAAGGTATCTATGCATACCTTGCCACTTTGACCCTCCCTCTGCTCTATCAGATCATCAGGCATTCTGTTCCACGGCAGTCACTCTTGACTAAGCAGTAAAGTTGCATTTGGTTAGTAAAACCAATATGTCAGGATTGTTTTTTCGCTTGTTCTCCCCCTCCCAGTACCTTCTCCTGTTGGTAGAATTCCAATGGATCCTGGCAATCATTTGGTACCTCACTCAAATGTCAGCTCTTCACAAGTGATAGCGAGAGCAGCCAGGTTATTAGGTTAATCTATCATTAAAAACAAATCTCAGGTCTGTCTGAGCCTGTGTCAAGCCAATATTCACCCGCACACACCTTTCCTAGAGGGTTAGCAAACAGCAGTCAGAAGTGAGATGGCTGTTTGAGATTTTCTGATCCCGAGGGAAAGGGGTACAGGGGCTAATTATTACACCATTACCACATCGCCTGCTGAAATTAGCTAACGCAGCATAAAAGACTTGACGCTGGGACCCAACTGGTCTCTCGTGCTCAGGCTGGAAGGTGCGTGCGTTTACCCTCAGTCACGTGAAAGCTGTGAGGCAGAGGTTAAAGCTTGAAATTCAAATTGATGACAATTTCTAAGAGGATTTTAAAATTCCACCAAGATTACCAGAATTATCAACAAAAAAAATCTACATTTCATACTATACATTTTTATGATACAATCAAGAGATATCCTGAAAATGACGTTAAAAACCCTATTGAGAAAGTTGATCTCTTGAAATGATGAAGTTTCACACCTCGAATTAAAGATACATGCTGGACCTATAACTCAAGCCAAACAGATTACAAATGGCCATTTCATTTCTGAACTCATTTACAAAGTGTTGTAATGTACATACACTTACAGTAAGATCCACCCCTCCCACATACACACACACCATCCAGTTCTGAGCTATTATGGCTGAACGCATTGGCTTCCATTGTAAAAACATTTAGTTTCAATTAATTAAAACAAAAAGCCAACTCTATCCAAATTACAATGGTGGGAAAAATCAAACCATAGTCTTGGAGAAGGAGACTTAAATTTCTCCTAGCAGTTTGCTAAAATAATGGAAAAATAAAATGTGACTGCTCCAGGAATTCCAACCGCAAATTTTCTTGCCTGAAAAGGGAGTAGATCATCCCAGGGCACTCTCTTGGCTGAGTGTCTATCTACTGGACTCTGAAGAGTGAGTGCAAGTATAAATCAAACTCCCAACTCCCTTCTACCCTAAAAACAAATCAAAATACATTCCTTAAATTTCATCGCATTAGGGAGCGGGGCAGGAATGGGGTGGTTGGGGGAGGGCAGAGAGAGAACACAAACGTAATTAAAAATGGAGTGTTTTTTTTTCCTTTTTAAAAAACAGCACAATCATATCAAAAAGGACAAACCATGGTTTTGAGACAGTTTTCCAGTGTTTAAAAGGTAAACCCACCTGAGCAGAAAAGACAACCATAATCACAGGCATTTTACAAAAAAACAAGCAAAAACGCACACACACAAGCAGCAAAACTTCCTAGAATAACTTCCGCTGGACATTTAGTTGGGTCAGTGCAGCTAAATACTGACTTCATTCCCCACACCCCACTACCCATAGCAAACCATCAAGTTAACTGAGCAGGACACTGTCAATGAATGTGGGCACTGAGCTGGATGGGCTAAACTGCAATGCCAGTGATGCATTAATGTCCAAAGGGACCAAGTCCAAGTGGACCTGAAATGACTGGGATTTAGTCTTGATAAGGGGACAGGAGTCTGCAACCCAGCCTATGTGGAGGTTTGCACATGTAGTGAATGCGTTTGGGTTCTGTGCATGTGTGTCTGTGGGAAAGGACAAAGAAGTACACAATAGTTGGGAGGAAAAAAACAAGAAACAAGAGTTTAATTCTCCAGAATTTGAAGTGGCTTCATTTAGGAGGGAGAGAGACAGAAATGAAATGTTCCAAGTGCTTCAGAAGGACAAGTGCACAATCTATTTAATTTCCAAAAGGGGGGAAAAGAGAGATGTGTGCTTTACGCCACAGGTGAGTTGTGCCGGGGAATGGAAGCGTACATGATATCCTGTTAAAAGCACTAGCGCAGCATGAGATTGGAACACGTAACATTTCATTTTAATGCTTTATTTTAATTTTACTGTGAAAGGAATAACCTCTATAACTATGGTGGTCAACCTGTGGCCCGCGTGACAAAAGTAGCCATCACACATTCACACTGATCTAGGGAAGTCTGTGTTAAATCCATAATTACAGTGAGGCCATCGATCAAGATATATTCAATCAAGAAAAGCTTTGGTTGGCCGACCGAAAAGGTTGGCCATCACTGTTCTATTATACAGAAGATGTGCGCAGCATAGCTCTCATCTCTTGTCCCCCAATGGTTTATAAGATTAGCATGATGCGAATGAAGACATTTGATCGTGGCTGGGCAAGCTGTGTTGTCGGCTTGTTGTATTTTGCTCACACAAAAATCCCCCCAGCAAACCTTAAGTGTTTGAGGCAATTCCCTTTCATGCTGAATCTATTTTACAACGCCCGTTCCAGATAGCCCAGGTGGCAATGGTAGCAAGTCAGAATCAGTTGACACCTTTTAGAGAAGCGATGAGATCGTGTTAAAATTCCAAATCGATTAAATTATAAACACCTCATTTACAAAATGTCCACGTGTTTGCAGTCCACCCGCCTGCAAACACCCGTCTAAGTGAGGACGTAGCATTCAAGCTAAAACGCAGGAGGGAAGGGCCTGGCCACTAAAATGTTCTGGAAAATAAGCTATTCAGGAAGTTTCAATGGCAAAGGACAAACATACGAGCTGAAGACAATGAACGTTAGAAACCTCTAACTGGAGACATATTTATTATACAGCAGCCCTTCCTGAATCAGAGGTGTCACTCAGCACAACAGACCACAAAAATATTTGCCAACCATTCTCTATAAAACTAGAGCAATGATTGCTGTACTTTTGTCATTCTTAAAAATATAGGGCAAAAGTCTTTATTTTCTAACTAACCTTTTTACAGTGATTGGGGGGGTAGTGGCGGGTTGGGGGGTGGAGGGCAGGAGGTGTAAATATGTAGAGGGAGTTATATATCTCTGGGATAGCAGGTTCCAAGTACAACTGGAGCAAGATAACTTGCAACAAGAGATTCCACTCCCCCTCGATTATCCGTTCAGTAAAGGTGCAGGAATCCGAGTTATTAAGAGTAGACAACTGTTCACCAAGCAATGCTCCTGTGATTATCCTTCAACACTGAGTAACACTAGAACAAGGGAGCTGACTATTTTAGCTCGCCCTCCGAAATTAATCGATTCATGCATGTTTTTAAATCACAAGGAAGTAATTTCTTAAAGGTAACTAAAATATAAATACACCTTTCCTCACGTGGGGTGGAGAGAAAGGCAATAATCATAATGGCTGTAGAGGAGGGGATGCGATTCAAATGAGAATGAAAATGCGAGCGGAAATGCGAGCGGGAGAGAGAAAAATAGAATGAAGGACTGAGACAGCAGTGATCTTCCTAGCAAATCTGTGGATTACCTCATGCTCCTACTTAGTGGTGGGTCAAATTCTCCAGCTAGACTTGTGGATCAATTTCAAAACTCTACTAATTACAACCCCGTCCTCTGCTCTCTTTGCCCCACACCCACACACCCAACTCTTAAAATTACTGTCAGCTGTAAGTGGGATCAGCTTGGCTGCTCTTCCATGTACAACACAAACGAACACAGTTGATACTGTTTATCACAGCGCATTAATTCTATTATAAGCAGGTACAATTTTCCTCGTTAGATTACATTCCTCAGCTTGTAAGTACAGACGAAGCCAAGCAAAGCTTTCAGCCATTGCCCATAGGGATTCCCGGCAATATCCCAACACGGCTGGATAAACAGATGTCTACTGCAAAGAAAGGCAGGAGAAACAAATTCATCCATCCTGCTCTTACAGAACCCCCCCAACAGACAGGCAGTACGATAGATACTCTTGTGACCACTGCTCTCATGTACAGAGGCTACTCCTGTCCAAACCCTTCTGTTTCTTCAATCGCAAACAGTAATTTTTCCTTCAATTGCTCGTAACTTTTGTACGGTGGCAGGTCCAAGCGATTGAAACTAGAGAGAGAGGAATTAAAGAGAAAAAGATAGGATGAACAATTATAACAACAATCCTTGCATTTGACAGAGCAGCTCATTACATTTCTGTGACGTGCTTCATAGACTATACTCTATGGGTTGACTGTATTTTGTGAGCAAAATACAAGATATAGTTAAAATCCATATTCAACCGATTGAAAGAACAAAAGACTTCTATAAGAAGACGCTCTATAAGATGACGCTCAAAGCCCCACCCAGCCTTGTTGCCTCCCACCCCACTCTCCTGCCGATTATATAATAGTGGATCTTCTCTTTGCAGAGCCCGCTTCTTCCCTCCCCACTTATAACCCAAGTTATTCTGTAGCCTCTTCACCCAATCGGTTGGCAGCGCAGGCTGTAAAATCTGCAGTCTGGCTGTCAGCCCAGCTCCCAGTGAGTGCAGCAGTGTCTCAGGACAACATGGCAAGCTCACTGGTCGAGCCCCATGGCCAGCGGACAAACAAACAAACAAAATTACACTTGTATTACCCCTTTCATGTCAAGATGATATCCCAAGCCGCTGGACAATCATTGTTTCAGACTCGAGCTGGGGTCAGGGACAGGGGTCAGGAAAGGGGGATTTGGGACTATCGAGGCGGGACGTGCAAGCAAATTAAGGACTCTATTCTAACAAAGCGCCTCCCGACGTGAAAGGCGTATATAAGTTCAAGTTGTTGTTGTTAACAAGGGCTCTATTCTGGAATGACATTCATCCCTCACTTGGATTGGAGCATCGGAAGAGCAGCCGCTTAGGTTGTTTCTCAACCCGTTGGTTAAGGTGGGAACTCACCAAGTATGGCTTCTAGGTAACCAGTTTTCCTTCCCCACCTTTTCAACGCAGAATTTCTGAGCACCGTTGCTCCCTAGTTCAGGGAAACAAATTCAGTCGTTACTTCTCAGCAATACATTTGGATACAGTAAAACCTCGATAATCCGCCATTCCAAAATCCGGCAACTCCCTAAAACCAACCCGGTTTCAAAACACCGACAGTATTAGATTTTGCTGGAGAGCGATCACAAGCTGATTTTTGGTTAGCTCTGAGACCAATTATAGTGATCGATCATGGGACATTCTGGCTCTGAATGGCTTGTTACTTTGGCAGCACTCTCCAACTAAGCCATCTGGGGACACAGCTGCCATCTATAGTCAACAGATCTGCAGTTCATGCTTGTTGCTGGGGAAGAGGTGAAGCGAAAGGCAAAGGAGAGAACAAAACAAATCACTTGCACATTTCTTCATCCGTCTAAAGAGTGAACACCCTGGCTGGTTGCCATCAAAGTCCAACAACAAGTTATATTTGTACAGCGTCTTTCACGTCGGGAGGGGTGTCCCGAGGAGCTGGATAAATGGTGGGGTGATGTTAGCTGAAATTAACACTTCACGTAGGGAATCAGTGCTGCACATCAATTTGGGAAACAACTAAGCACAGCTTACCCATGAGATCCGCAAAACCACCGACGGGCAGGCGGCAAGTCCCTGTGACAAACTGAAGCAGACGCATTCGCTTCTCATTGTCCATCTCTTTCACAACCTAACAGAGCAGAGGTAGAGGTCACCGCAAACATATTATGCAACGTTCACACACAACCAGAATTCCCATTAATTTCAGTGCCAACACTGGGTATACAGTGCAAAGGACAAATACACAAGCTGCTTGATTGCATCAGAATTATGTAACTCCTCCCCCATCCCACCACACAATTTGATTGTTCACACTTGAGCTGCAATACACCAGCCCTGGCTACTCTCAGTATCTCACACTGAAGTCCCGCCTGTGCCTGCTCAGGTGAAGATCCCATTGAACTAAAGTTATGGGTAAGAGACCAGGGGGCTGCTCTCCCAGTGTATGACCGTCTCCCTATCCTATATTAAACATCTATTTAATAATAATAATACTTGTATAGCGCCTTTCACGTCAGGAGGACGTCCCAAGGCGCTGGACAGTTACCGCTTGTTTGTTGCGAAACACACTTTCTGGAAGGGGAGGGGAAGCGGTCGGGGAAAGAGAAAGAAACAAGTCACCAGACAGCAATAATAATAATAATAATCCTTGCAATTACACTCTTGTAGTAAAAAGTGCTTTTAGTAAATGATAATCTAGGCAATGCTATTGTGCCTTTCATCTCAAAACATCTCAGAGCAATCATAGGCAGTGGCCATCAAGGTGGAGAATGTAGTTGGAGCAGTCACATAGCAAGGTCCACATCGAACCATGAAGTAAAGAGACCAGAAGTGATGACTGGATGATTTATATCGGCCAGCACCTGAAGAATACCCTTCTCTCATCCAATTGTGCCACAGGATCTTTAATGCCGATGCAAACAGACAGATGGGCTAACGTCTTACCCGGAAAACTCCACAGGCAATGAATGTAGTTTTGTGCGCTACACGTTGAAACGTTTTCAAGCCTTACCTGCCAGAACCAGACTATCTGTTTGCTGTTTCTGTTGTAGTTACGGTAGATTGTGTTTCTCTGCCAGTCGTTCAGGTCGATTTCTTGCATGCCACAAAGCAGCACCTGCGGGGATAACAAATAGATGTGAGGGAACAGAATGGCTATTGCAAGCTACTTGTGGGTGCTGAAGCGAGAGAGAGAGAGTGAGGAATGGACTACTGCACCTGGGAAGGGGTTAATCTTTGAACAGTGTCATGTCTGTGCGTGTGCAACTAACCCAGACACAGCAGTCAGCACATATTTTAACTGCAGTAGCTCAGCAGTACAGGAAGGTGCTTCACAACCTACCCCAAACGATCCAACCAAAGGTGTGAAAAAGGCCGAGATATTTATCTCAGCGACAGCTTGCATTTATGTAGCAAAAACATTTGCATTTATCCTCTGGAGGCATGCTTACTACAAAGCAAAAGTAACTGTCACTCTCTGTCTAGCCATAGAAAACAGTAAAAACTTAAGTTGAGCCACAGACCATCTCAGCAGCTAATAAAGCAGGTAAACAAACTGCTCAATACCTCCAATTCTTTAGCATCAAACGACTGAAGGTAATGTAAGGGAAGCACTTCATTGAATCCCTCCAGGAAGGCCTGTGTCTGCTCCTCAACTCCGCGTGACAGTCTCCACTCAGCTACAAGCCTGGAGAGTGAGGAGCACAGATTAGTGGCTTAAATCTATCCGTTGCTCTTCCACAACAAGTTCAAACACAGAAACGCAGCAACCAAACCACGGACGGGTTGGGTTAGGTCAGCAAATGTTTTCATTCGCAGAGTTTAGCAACGTCTCCCTTCCCCACTGAAGGGAATGATAGATGATGATCAATTCAGGAATGAAGTGTTCACTTAGTTTCACCCACAAAAGGAGTCAAACCATTGTATAGTAAATCCTGTGAAGCACTTTGAGGCATTTTGATGACATGACAAGGAGCCATGTCAAATGCAAGGATTATTACTATAGTATTTGAGGATATATATATTTTTTGATTCTTCTAGACATCACTTTCTTCTAGAAAGTGCTTCACAGATTATACTGTAAAGCGAATTGACTGTAAATTTGTGCCAAACAGTCCTCCATGTCCCTCGAAACCTTCGCTCCACCCTCGGCGGCCGTGCCTTCAGCCACTACGCCCTGAGGCTCTGGAACTCCCTTCCTCACTCCCTTCGCCTCGCCCCCTCTCTTCCCAGTTTCAGGTCACAGCTGAAGACCTTTCTTTCCGACCGTGCTTTTGGTCACCTTTCTACCCCTCCCTCTGGCTCGGTCCCAGGATCCGCTATTGTGAAGCGTTCTGAGATGCCGTCTGGCGTGGAGGGCGCTATATAAATCGAAGTTGTTGTTGTTGCTGAACTAAGTGACCAAATTATTATTGTTTTTCTTTGGAGGTATTATTAGGTGTATGAAGTAAGGAAATTTGCCCAAGGTTTCATTTGTCTGGAATTGAACCTAGTTCTCTCACTTGCAAGCCAAGTGCTCTAACCTCTAAGCTACAGGACTCAAATCAGGGCCCTGGGACACTACTAGCTTTTTATTAATAATAATTCTTGAATTTATACAGATACGGACAGGTTCGACTACATCAACGCCCCAATTGTCAGCTTTCCCAACACCTCCCTCCACAGGCTGCAGATCATCCAGAACTCTGTGGCCCGTGTCCTTTACCGCTCTAAGCTCCATGACCCCATCTACCCATTTTCGCCAGACTCCATTGGCTCCCCATCACCCAGAGGTTTCATTTCAAAATCCTGGTACTCACCTTCAAAGCCCCCCACGACCTCGCCCCACCCGACCTTTGCGATCTCTTAACCGCCTACCAACCTGCCTGCTCACTCCCATCGGTCACCCCAAATCCCCTCCTTTCCCTCCACGATGCCGACTCCAGCTCGGGTCGGGTCTGAAGCATTGATTGTCCAGAAACTTAGGATTGTCCATCTTCCTGATGTGAAAGGCACTCTATAAATGTAATTTTGTTGTAGTGGTTACAACCTTACCCAATGTACTCCTCTTTGTTTTCTTCAGTTACCAACAAATTGTTGCCGCCTGGTTTCAGTTCTTGAGTCCTAATTTCACCTAAAATGTCTTTGTCGACTGAGAAATACATTTCAAGGCCACACTCCTCCAGGTTGTTTTCCCTACAGTCAAGAAAAACATTTATCAGTGGAAGGGAGAACCAATTACTTAAAGCAAGAAGATAAAACACTCAAACTGTGCTTGGTCATTTTCATGAATCAAACAGATTTGAGGTATATTGTCAATTCACAATAGCCAGCGCAGTCATTCAGAGGTTTAGTTATTTATGTGTATTTTGCCATGAAGTGATAAGGTGCTTCAACTGCAAGGATTTAAAAAAAAAAAATCTACTGTAACATGCTCATTCTATAGCTGGAAAAAGTGAGTTTTTAAACTAAAAGAGGGAATAACCGTAATCTAAGTAAATGCTTTCATTAACAAGATGCCCCTTAGTCATTTCGCCCGCAAACGGGGGCTAGAAGATGTGATAAGGTGCTATATCAAACGCAAGGATTATTATTATTAAATCAGTTTGTTGATACCAAAATACCACGAATAATGGAAGTGGAGTTACTGCGCAACGACTTCAATAGATGTATAAAAACCTTATCCAGATGAGCGAGTTGTAAAACTCTGGATCGATAGATTCCAAGTCTTTGGTTAGAATGGGTTTGCTCAGCATTCGCTTGTAGAACGGCAGGGAGAATCCCGTGTCGATGAATTTCCCGTGGAATAATGCCTGTCGAGGAAAGGACATTAAAAATGGGTACCTGAAGAATCACCAACAACAAGTTACATTTATTTACACAGTGCCCCTCACAGAGCAGCACCCAAAGCAATGCAGACATGGAGGAAGCTGAGTCGAAGAGGAAGATCCTCAGACGTGACCTGAAAGTGGGAAAAGGGGGGGGGGGCAAGAAGGATGGATTGAGGAAGAGTTTCGGGGTGTAGTGGCTGTACATGTGCAAGCTGGCTGGTACTCATTACTGACACACCGACCCACTTCAGTATCGCTAAACAGACTGTTGGGCCCTCAGGCAGTTCACATTACCACGAATGATAGGAGCCCCATCATTAAAAACACTCTGAAATTAGTGCTAGATTTCCTATCGCCAGCCTTCAGAGCAAGATGGTGCAATAATACGGCAATTTAAGAATATGAAAAAGAAACACTTGGCAATTACAAGCTGGTCTGCACCTGCAGCAATGTGCACTCATTTCGCATAGAAAATGTCCTCAAATCCAGGCGGTGTTTTTTTTATTACTATACACACTTTCCAATCACACGCTCTTAAATGTGCATTTGGGTTTATTTGCCGAACATTAGAAACGTAAAGAAAACATGGGTTGTATGTGTAAAGCTCGGTTGTGGTAGTGATGATGATGTGGGCCATCTGCTTTGCAAACAAACCAAATCAGTTGATGGAATGGGAGTATTTGCAAGGTGTCTCCTGTTCAGGACTACAGTGGGAGGTGGCAGCTTTGGAGTAAAGATTTGAGTCATGCCCTTTCGGGGATATTTGAAGAACTTGCAACAATAATAATGGTAGTGCTTCTTGCAAAACAAACCGCTCAAAGCTCTTAATTAAGCAAATGTTATGGAAGCAAACATTGAGGCTAATTGTACCAGCAATGCCCGACAAGCTGTGTTGCCAAATAATTTGAATTTAAGTGAATATAGAGTTTCTTTCTTGGGAAGGATCATAGCAGTGGGTTTTATATATTATTATATATAGTACAGGTAAACCCCGCTTAACGTTGTAGTTTGGTTCTTGAAAAGTGTGACTTTAAGCGAAACGACATTAAGCGAATTCATTCTTCCCGTAAGAATGAATGTAAACACTGGTGTTAAGTTCTTTTGAACATTTTTCAGAAAAACTTTCTTTAAAAAAAAATCATTATACTCGCTCCGACTGTCTGCCCAGCTCACTGACTCGCTCCTTAACTGCTTTTGACATGCTCTGCCCATCGGAAAGGAGCTGCCATCAAATGTAAGAGTTATTGTTATTCACTTGATATCTAATTCATCTCATTCTGTGAAGCACTTAGGGACTTTTCTTTTACGTAAAAGGCACTGTGTATCGATTTTGAACCTATAATTTTCCCTTACTTAAGCAAAAGGGCAACACAAACATTCTGGACATAATAATAATAATCTTTGAGCTTACCATGGCTATGAAGCGACCGATGAACCGGAAATATTTCAGATGGTCTGGGTTGATGTAGGATGCTGGATTGATCTGCAAACAGTAATTTTCCTTACCAGCGTACTCAAAGAGGCAATACATGGGGTTCAGAACTTCATGGGAAAGCAGAAAGAACCACTCTCTGTTCAAAAGAAACACATGGTAGAATAGCAAGTCATGAGACCCAATAACCTATTTGCAATCTGATAGAAAACCATCTGCAGTGAGGGACACAAGAGTTCAGTCAAGACTCCATCTTTGGCTAACTGTGAGACCAGAAGCAGTAATCATCCGACTTCCAACTATTTCTCAATGGGTGTCTTCATCTATTGTTGAAGTAATAAAGTTTTACCGGAAAGTGGCGACTCGTGGTCACAAATTTAAAATAGTTTCAAAATGAAGCAGAGGAGAGCTGAGGAGAATTTTTTTCACTCAGTGGGTTGTTCAAATCTGGAATGCATTGCCTGAAAAGATGGTGGAGGCAGATTCCATAACAGCTTTTAAAAGGGAACTAGATCTTTATTTAGGAAGAGCAGGTCTGTTAGGTTATGGGGAGAAAGCTAGGGAGTGGGATTGAGTTGCTCTGTTCAAAGAGCCGGCACAGACTAGATGGGCCAAATGGCCTCCTTTTGTACCGTATGATTCTATTACGTGAGCATCTGTCGAATTTCGTCCTCAAAATGCACTTTTCCAAAATTCAAGTCACTCCACTTTACAATGTGAAGCGCTTTGAGACATTTCAAAGACGTGATAAGGCGCGATGTCAAACACAAGGATGATAATGATTACACCTACTGCGTACGGAGGATTCAGGCAAGGATACAGACTGATATTCTTTAAGCACAGAAAACCTATTTGCTCTACCCTCACTTGTGCTAATGATTAGCTGCTTGGATTTCACCTCCCAGGGCTACACCATGATGAGCACCTTTCTTCCTGGGACTGTGGTTGCACTGTGGTGTAGGGGAGCAAACAGCCCATGAGGTGAGGGTTTGTCTGATAATGGAAACACACCGTGCGAATATCAGAGGTGCTTGGTGCTTTGAGCTACCCTCATGTCTCATTTTGATGCATATGATTTTTTGCGAGTGCTCTGAGATGTTGCTCCCGCTTGAAGGGCGCAACATAAATACAAGTTGCTGTGTTGCTCACCTTGCCACACCCCCGTAATCTAAACCTTCCTCTCCTGGGAAAATGATCCACAATCGCCTCCGTAGATCCTGAGGGTTAAAGCTCATAATCTGAAAGACAAAGTGAAGAATGGTTCAGATTAATAATTGACGTCTGGGTTGACTTTGCTAATGATGGTAGCTCAAGTCTCGACGTGTATTAGGAATGAAGATAGCTAGGACCCCTGCTTGGATTTCTCACCAATGTTTTTATGTATGTAACTGGGTTATGATAGACTCAGGTTGCCATTGTCACCTCAAATACTTTTCTCAGGTCACTGATGAAAAATAACCACTTTGGCCAAACTTTTCAGGGGAAACGTGGAGAGAGAGAAAATAAAAATCACAATACACCAAAATGTACCTGCTGAAACGAGTCCTCGAACAAGGTCTTTCTCGTCACAGTTATTTTGATGTGCTGAGCTGCAGCCAGTTGCTGGAACACAAAATAATCTGTATTGTAGAACCTAGTCAGGTGCAAATGATTGTTGAAAAATAGCAATTAAAAAAAAAGTCACTCACCTGACACCAGAACCTGAAATAGGAAACTTTGGATCTGAAATCTCGCACATACGCGATGTTTGGTCCATTTGCTCTGAAAAACACACGGTTGGGGGAGGTTTGGGAAGAGAAGAGAAAAGAGCTGTACACACCAGAGTTTTCTTTTGTTGCATTTGCTAGCAGTTAACTCCAAAGCATTCTACAGCAGATATAACAGACGCTTAACCAGCCACAGATTGCACCCTGCTCTAATACTGGACTGACAGAGCTGCCAACCTTCAAGGAAAGTTATAGTAATTTTTTTTCAGGAAGGTTTGTTACATTTTCAGGAAGGATTTTGTTATTGCCTCTATCACTTCAGTATCAGCTAATAGTTAAGCCAGGGCTCGACATTAACAGGCATCCAGGCACCTTGAACACCTTAATTTTGTGCGTCCGCGATTTACATCCTTGGTTTAAATTTTCAAGTTTCACTCCTCCAAACAAGGGACCGCATTCATCCGCGTATTGGTGCATATTCATCTGCTCTGCGGTTCCCTCCTATCAGCATCTTTACTACCCCACGTGGTCTAGCTGCACTCGTGGATCTACAGGTACTGTGTGTGTGTGAACAGCTAGCGTATAGCACAAGGACCCAGTTGCTATGTTGCAATGAACCAGCGACAATGCTTCTCTTCTCTATAGTATTTCACTTTCTCTTCTCCATTAAACTGATTTCTTCCATCCTTCCCCTACTGAACATAGGTGGTGCAAGGGGGATTTAGCTTAAATTATGAAATGGCAAAAAATCAGAAGTTATTTATCTGGGATCGGGAGGGCGGAAGGGAGCATGAAAAAGTGGAAGGCTTCCGCAAAAATCGGGAGGGTTGGCAGCTCTGGACTGACCTCTGTAGCACTGCTTATTGAGGTTGGCACAGGACTAATGTAGATTTCTCTCCTTCACAATGGACTGAAGCTAACTAAACACGACAAAGAAATCAGGCCGTAAAAGGTACAAGGATTCCTACATAAAACCCAATAGTTAGAAAATACTCCACAAGAGAAGTTTTCCATCGCTGATTCCATTATTCCCATCTCAAAAGGACTAGCAACTCAGGAGCAATTGGCTGCCTGCTACTGGACCAGATTGGCGATACGTTTTCAGTATAATTCAGCCACAAGTGGCAGCAAGTTTGCTGTTATCACAACAAACTGTCCCAAATTGCATTTAACTTAAAACCTTGTACAGTCGGACAAGAGATTTCACTGTAGCACAATCCAGTGCATGTATAGGGGTAAAATCAAAGTCATCCTGTTTATTATTTGAAATATATATTTAGAATTATATATATATTTTGAGACAGAAAAATAACTACGGTAATCTGATCAGCAAACTTTAAAACTTACAGAGCGGACTTTCCAGTGCGCGGGTCAATGTACGTTGTAGTCCTTCTGTTGTGATCCACAAAGTATGGAACACCATCAACTGTGAAGCGCATCTCCCACCCATCAGGCAAGGGCTTCTCATTCAGAATACTACCACAATGGAGCAAACATGTGTTACTGGTAACAAACAAGACAAGCATTGCTCCAATACAAACTCTACCTTTCCGACCAGCCAGACTGAAATAGCAAGAATCCTTTCCAGTACTGCACACTCCTACAAGTATATCCTGATTGCGAACATCTTAGAATAAAATTACCACCGCGCTACAGATAAAGTGCTTATCTGAACGCTTATTATAACTGGCAATTGATAATGACAGCTAATTCTGTGCATCGAGGATTACACATTACAAGCAGACACTAACTTTACTGCGTAACTCACCCCACAGTCCTGGGATCCTCCCATTGAGTGGTACGTGTTAGATGGTTTACAAAATACACTCTCCCATTGCTGTCTGTCCGTTTTTCTGCAAGAATAAAAAAAGTTAAGTACAAGGAATGGATTTTTATGCTCCAATTATGAAAGTAAATCTCTCCCTAATCGTTTCCGACCTTCAACGTACATAGGAGACCCGCAAAATTGTCCGACCAAGTGAAATTCAGCAGCACTTACCCCATCCTGTTTGCATGGGGCCGAGGGGGTCAAATTCAGGTTGCACTACCTGCTCAGGGTACTGTAATTGAAGGGAAGAAGCAGAAGGATCAGGAAGAGAACTCCCAGACACCTGGTAAACACACGGGTGTAGCACACACAGGTGGCCGTAAAACACTTGCAAGAAATGCCGAGTCCTGTAGCATAGCGCACAAGCCTTGCAAGGGGCGGTTGTTAGTTGAATGGCAGGACGCTTTCCAGGGGGAATAATTCCTCAAAAACAAAAGCATGACTATTCACAACTGTTTGTGGGACGCTGCTGTGTGCAATTAGCTGTCCTGGTTCACCCACAAAATACTCAATCATTCCACTTTACAGTACGGAGTCTTGTAGCTCAGTGGTTAGAGCAAACCTTGCAAGTTATTGAAGCGGTTTAGAGAGTCTAGAAGATGCGAAAAGCATTATATCAAATGCAAGGATTATTATTCTAATTTTGCGTCTTCTAGACGTTTTAAAGCGCTTCACAGAATATACTGTAAAGTGAATTGACTGTATATTTGCGGGCAAAACACGGCAGCCGATTGCTCACAGCTGTGTCCCACAAACAGTCGTGGATTGGATGGCGCAATATTTTTTTTGAGGGATTATCAGGGCGGAAATTTGCCCAAGGTTTTGCCCTGCCTGGAATCAAACCCAAATCTCTCGCTTGCAAGACGAGTGCTCTAACCGCTAAGCTACAGGATAGGTCTGTTATGTCAACGTAGTATCAGCCTGTGTTATCACAGTAAACCAGATGGTGTCATGCGTCAGAATTGCCGAACAGTACAGGTCAACACAGTACTTTTCTGTACAAAACTATAGGCTACAACTATCACTATCTCTAATCTTAGTTTGTGTTTCTTTGTGCTTAAATTGGCTTTCCCACAAGTGTACAGTCAATTCACTTTACGGTATATTCTATGAAGCGCTTTGAGACGTCTAGAAGACGTGAAAAGCGCTACATCAAATGCAAGGATTATTGTATTATTATTTCGAACAACACAGTCCTATTACACCTTCTTCTGCCATTATTAATTATTATTAGAGCAGTAAAATATATTAAACTGAAATGATCTATAAAGAAAGCTATTGGACTCAGACGCATAGTCCACAACAGGTGCCAAAACCATGTCTGTTCGAATCCTCACACCAGAGTTCCACTTCACCCCTTTTAAAAGGGGTTATATAGAAGAACAACTGTAAAGGTTACACACCGAATATATATAGCGTTGGTTGAACTGCTGCATTGCTCCCTGAAGCTGGTTTCTCTGTGACTGCCATTGTTCGAAGTTCCTGACCGATTCCACCGTCGGTCGCTGCCATGTGGTTGTCCTCGTCATATGGTCCACGTAGTAAATGCGGTTTCGCTCATCGACCCGCCTCTCCCAGCTACCGAGCAAAACAAAACAGACAAACGTGGAGAGAGGGTTGCGTTGGACATTGCTTGTCATTTATAGAACGTGCATTTTTCCAGCACTTTCGAGATGTTTTGACAACATGATAAGGTGCTATGTCAAATGCAAGGATTATCATTATTATCCACATTTGCTGACTTACCCCGGAGGCAGCGGCTGTGGCCTTTCCCACGTTGTGCGTTTTTCGATGTGGTCTACAAAATACAGCCTGCCGTGCTGATCCACTCGCTGCTCCCAGCTACAAAGAGAAAGACAAAACAATAAACAAACGAGAATCTGCAACATGTATTACACAATCTCTAAATCCATCAGTCAGAAGCAGCACACCAACATTGGTTGGAGCTCCTATAGCTCAGTGGTTAGAGCATTCGCCTTACAGCGTAAAGACCTGTGTTCGAATCCAGGCAGATCAGGGCGAAAGCTTGGGCAAGTTTCCTTATTCCACACTAGTGTCCGGCGATATATCGGTTATATCAGTATAATTTTTAATGTGGATATGCTGATATTGGAAATTCAAATATATTGGTAGATCGAAAAATTCGATATGAAAAAAATATTGATATATCGCAAATATCGGTATATCGTGTCCAGCGATATATCGGTTATATTACTATAAAGCGAACTTTTTCAACTTACCTTGTCACCAGCATCGAAACATCCTGGGCCTAGAGCATGGAATGCGCGCGCATATCAGAATATGCCAATAATATGCACCGCCAAATGCGCGCACATGCGCCGTATAAAAAACCCGGCGATATCGATAAATATCGATATGAGCCCACCGATATCGATATCAGAAAATTTCCATATCGACGGACCCTACTCCACACACACACCGAATAATAATCCCTCCAAAAAGACCACAATAATAAAATAAAATTGGTCATTTTAATCCACAACAGTTTGTGGGACGCTGTTGGGCACAATTGGCTGCATACAGTCAATTCACTTTACAGTATATTCTGTGAAGCGCTTTTGAGACGTCGATAAGATATGAAAAGCGCTATATAAAAATGCAAGCATTTATATTATATTTATTATAATTTTTGCATGTGGTGCACCCTTGAAACTACGAATGGAGTCTTGCCTGACGTATCACACACACACAGGCAAAACATTTTCAATACATTCCGAGCATTTTTCCAAGTACAGTAAAAGCCCGTTTATCCAGCACCCTCGGGACCTGGCCAACGCCGGTTAAAGCGAGTGCTGGATATTCGGCCGAAAATGCCCCCCCCAAATTATATTCTGGTTAATCGAATGCTTTTTTGCGCGATTCCGGTTAAACGGAAGTTGCAGTTGATCGGGTGCCGGATAAACGGGCTTTTACTGTACTTGGAAAAATGCTCGGACATCACATAAAATAAGTCTTACCCTGGGGCCAGTGAGCCTGTGTTGATTGAGCTCAATGGTCGATCGTTAGGAGAAATTGATGGTGGTGGATGTGGAGGAGCACCGCTTACTGTGGCTTCAGGTGCATTTGGAGGGGAAGCAGCCTCAGGTACAGCGACAGTTGCAGGCGAGGTATTGTCAGGTAATGATTCACCCACCAAGGGACTTGAAGGATGTCCGTTGGCACTGGCTGTCACTAACAGAGCAGAGAATTAGGAAAGAGGCAAACAGGTCATTGTTGGTACTGGACTCACCAAATTCAAAGCAACTCTCGCAAGAGATACGATTAAACTCTGCTACACCACTTTCACTCCTCAATAATTGTAGAAAAGTAGAATGGAGTGCTCTCAAGGGCAGGTTGGGGAGTGTGAGCTGTCTGAAAACTCCAGCAGTACCCGAATACACAACCCAGGTGTGGGCTCTGAGCAACGTGAACCTAATACTATAAATATAGTACTCTCTGGAATTGGGTAAACAGGGTGTGTTTCTCCAGGGAGTGTGTGTATTCTACGTGTAGCAGAGACATACATGTGAAGTGGTTTGGTATCTGGTGTAACAGACACCAACTGACCAAACAAAAACAGTGGAACAGGGTGCTGTATAACCATGGTAAATTGGGGTTTAAAAAAATGCTTAATTGCGCAAATTGGCTACATTGTGATGAACACTATCAGATCATTAAGGAAATCGTAAAGCATAGATTTTGAGGACCAGCATCTGCTGAAATACCCAGCAAGTCGGAAATGATACTCCCATCTACAGGTCAGACCACGTCTCGGAGATACTTACCCACTACACTACCGGGTCTGCCTGGGGTTGCAGGTGGAGGTCGGGTGGGCCTGGGAGGTCTGGAAGGCTTCGATGCTTTGGGAGAAGGTGAAGGAGTAACTCTGCCATTCACAGTAAGTCCTTCACTCGTTCCCGCTTCCGATGAGCTTTGTGAGATGTCATCCCCATTCACACTAAACAGGAGAGAACCCACAAGTGGTGGTGTGAGAATTCATTGGTCAAATAGGTTCTTAATTTATCAAGAGAGAGAAATGCAAAGCAACAGATATTTTATAGCCATTACCACCAATATCTCAATAGGAATTAAATCTAGAAATCCAGATGAGACAAAGGAAGCTGTCAATTTTTATCCAATATCAGGGCTTAGCACGAACCCTTAAAAACCCTGAGTGGACCAAACCTTACCTTGACGGATTTAATACATGAACCTCACTGCTATTTCCATTAGTTCCATTTTGTGAGCTGCCTGAAAGAGACATTAAGAATACAATGATAGGTCTGTAATAAAAGCTTATTACTGATAAACTGATAAGGCCTGGTAATTGTCAAATCTCTCAATTCTAGTAGCAATATTCCCAGCAGGGTGGGGAGCCGTCCTGATGTGAAAGGCGCTGTACAAATGTAATTTTGTTTCGTAACATCACCCTGACAGGTAATTTTAAAATTGGTCAGTAATTCATTTGTCTCATTTAAAGCGCTCTGAGACGCCGTCCAGCGTGGAGGGCGCTATATAAATCGAAGTTGTTGAGAATGACCTTGCTAAAACAATACAATTCCAGACTGTTTACTGAAATGCTGTCACTTCATGTTCAGTTTGCAACATCCAATGAGATTTACTATAATTTCACAGGATTTAATATTCTCTTTATGTACAGTTTAAAGAAAAGTCTGGTAATCAACTGCAAATTTCTTGATTGTAAAAATAACCACTTTGTTCTCCCCTTTCCCCACCAGTCATAGATTCACACAATAGTACAGCACAGAAAGGAGGCCATTTGGCCCATCGTGTCAATGCCTCTTTGGAAGAGCTACCCAATCAGTCCCACTCCCCTGCTCTATCCCCATATCCTTACAAATTTTTCATCTTCAACTACCTATCCAATTTCCCTTTGAAAGTTATTGCATACATTTCCACCACCCTTTCAGGTAGTGCATCTCAGACTCTGTGGGAAAAATATTTCTCCTTCGTGCTTCTATGACCTTTCTGAAATCAAACATGGTTCCAAATAGATACTACTCCAATTTGAGATGACCAAACCATTTGAAGAGTTGAGCTCTGACCAGTAATTTGTCACGCCAAATTTACACCAGGTACACCTAGGGATGGGGCATTAGTATTCTTACATACCTGCCATATTCTCATTACACAGGACCTCTGGATCTACAGAAAGCCCGTCCAGAGAGACTAAAAGCTCCCCAACAAGTTCCTCGCCATCGCGGTCAGTTGCCAGTGATAATCTTATAATGACATCATTGACTGAAAAAAACCAGAAGAGATTTAGCAACGCAGATCTAACATTCAAAATTGTGAAGCAGTTACAAAGTACAGTGCAAGTACAATATTCTCTGGTCAGCAATATTATTTGATTTTGAGTAAAATATGCTAGTTAGGGTTACAGTGACTTCAATGACTCATGTGGAGTCCCGTAGCATAGTAGTGGTTAGCTCACTAGCCTCGCAAGTGAGAGGTCCCAGGGTCGAGCCCCGGGTGACGCAAAATCTTAAGAAGAGTTTATTTGTACCAAAAGCCTCTGTTAAACTAGCAGTAAGTCGGAACCCAGCTGTTAGTTGATTGTTGGATTGCTTTTCGGGAATGATAATTCCTCCCCACCCCCAATTCACAACTGTTTGTGAGGTACTTTTGGCTGCCACATTTCACCAACAAAATACAGTAAATTCATTTCACAATATATTCAATGAAGCACTTTCAGATGTCTCAATGACGTGATAAGACGCTATATCAAATGCAAGGATTATCATTTTCTGGTGGTGAGAGCACATTTGAAGACATTGCGATATTGCAAAGCTAATGTGAACTACAATCTGCCCAATTATACTTGTTCACGATATTTATAAGTGTATGAAAGACCCTTCTATTTTGATTTTCCAATAATGGTGCTAATCGCTGGACAAAACCTAGTTAAAAGTTTTACTCGGTGGACACCAATAGATGAAGAAGCCTGCTGAAACTTTACTTCAAAATCAGATAAAGATCTGAATGTGATTCAAGTGCGTGGGAAACAGGCTCCGAGCCAAGTGGATTGTAACGGTGTTTAGATATTGCCTCTGTGGCTGAACACATGAAACCCAAGCTCGAGCAGAGAATCACAGGCTTGGGAGAAGCCTTTTTCATTGTTAACAGCACAAAGAACACAAGAGGATAAACTCTGTCCCATAGCTTGAATAGAGATACAGCATTCATTTAACTAGCGTGAAAGACCTGAGAATGGGTGAGTGAGGCAAAGCTTTCAAAACAAACTGAGAACTGGAAAATATGCAGTGAGAGGAAACCACACCTACAGAGATGCTGATTTTTTTTAAATCTGTAGGAGTGACTTTAATGTATTTTTAAAGAAAATATTGTGCAAATGTCACTTTTGGTAAGGAAGTTTGCAAGTCTCATTAACATAGTGCCACTCCACGGCATGGAGTGTGGCACTGAAGTGAAATATATATAGCTATCTTGGGCAGTGTCACATTAGCAAAAAAAAATTATGTCCTTTGCCCAAATAAAATCCAATTGACTTCACTTGTATCTCATGACTTTGGTCACCTCTGCAAGGTTGGGAGAAGAGTAGCTTTACAGGTGCTACCTGTAATATGTTCAGAAATTTATTCTATCTTAACAGCAGAGAGGGCGAAACGATGGGCAAGTTTCCTTACTCCACATGCAAAATACTGCAGAAGCTGGAAGTCTGAAACAAAAAACAGAAATCGCTGGGAACACTCAGCTGATCAGGCAGTATCTATGGGGAAAGAAAGTGAGTGAACGTTTTGGGTCCATGAACCTAAGTCAGAAGTTCTGACGAAGAGCCATAGATCTGAAACGTTAGCCTTTCCTTTCTGTATGTGTAGATGCTGCCTGACCAGCTGAGTGTTCCCAGCAATTTCTGTATGTATTTTGTGCCTTTCTCCACACGCCTGTTTACTTAACTATAAGTAGGAACCGGGTTCTTCATTGATTGGGGATTGCTTTCCAGCGATAATAATCCCTCATAAAAACATTGGGTGGGGTCACTTCAATCCATGACTGTTTGCGGGACACTATAGTGCACAATTGATCATCCACAAATATACAGTTAAATTCACTTTACAGTATATTCTGTGAAGCGCTTTGAGAAGCCTAGAAGACGTGACAAGCATTATATCAAATGCAAAGATAATTATTATTATATTCAGTCAATTCCATCATCCTGAACAGCCTACTAAATTGATCAATCAGAATGGTAGGGTCGTCCGAGCTGGACAAGTAGTGGAAAAGCTTGCCAGATAGCAATTGCGAGGACAGGTTTGCGGGGTTATGGGCAAAGAAAGGGGGAGTGGGATTGACTTTGATTAGTCATATGATTGTATGAATACTTCATGCAGTTTTAGCTGGTTAAGACTCCAGCAGCACCCAAAGCCAATCTTGCCAATCTGCACCTAATACCTTTTGAAATTAGGTTAACATTCCATGCCAACAATCTAGCTCTGGAAGCTCTAGTTAAGTTTATAAGAACATAAGAATTAGGAGCAGGGGTAGGCCATTCAGCCCCTCGAGCCTGCTCCGCCATTCATCAAGATCATGGCTGATCTTCTCACCTAACTTTGATTACCTGCCCTATCCCCATATCCCTCTATTTTTCAAAAATCCATCAGTCTCAGCCTTGAAAATGTTCAAGGACTGAGCATCTACAGCCGTCTGGGGTAGTGAATTCCATAAATACCCTCCAGAGTGAAGAAATGTTTCCTCAACTCTGTTCTAAAAGGCTGACCCTTAATTTTAAGACTGTGACCCCTGGTTATAGATTCTCCTACCAAGGGAAACAGTCCCAAACTGTCTACTTTATCCAGCCCTTTAAGAATCTTATATGTTTCAATAAGATCCCCCCTAATTCTTCTGTACTCTAGAGAATACAGCCCTAGTTTATTCAACCTATCCTCATAGGTCAGTCCCCTCATCCCAGGAACTAACCTAGTGAATCTACGCTGCACGCTAAGGCAAGTATGTCCTTTTTTAACTAAGGAGACCAAAACTGCACACAATACTCTAGGTATGATGGGTTTCCGCACGAGTCATTGACATTCGGTTGACTAAACAAAAAACTGATCATTATCCACAGATATCCACAATCAGAACAGAATGGTGTGGCTCGTCAAACAAGTTTCACAAATAAATGAGCAAAATACCAGATCTGAAAGATAACATTACCTATATGAAATCTGAAGACCAAAGATGATGAAAAGCAAACTCACATTTCATATCGTTGGCTTTTAAAGTGCTGCAGACATCCAAAGTGGCAAATCCTAACAGAACATCGGACTTCAGTGTCTGATGGCTCCACACTCGGAAGTTGATCTTGCTGAATGGCGTTACAATCCTGTCAAAGCAAAAATATGATCAACATTTCCTCTTCCCCTCACACTTCACCGCTTTTCATCTGATTCCCAGCAAGGCACAACACGAAACATTGGGTTTCCTTGCTCCAGATGCCTCTGTTAGGCTAGCAGTAAGTAGGAACCCGATTGGTAGCCGACTGGCAGAATGCTTTCCCGGGGGTAGGTAATAATTACTTATTTTCTCTTAGTTTGTGAACCCACAAACTTACACTGTGATGTGCTGTTTCCACTTTGGGTTGTGTGTGTTGGTAACCTTCTCTGTTTTCTTTGACTGGCCATCGACTGCCACCTCCACATAGGGACTAGGTCCAAACCAGTTCTTCCTATTTTCTCTGAGCTTCGCACAGATAACTGTTGGAAAAATTAACAACAATCTATATTATATGTAGTCTATAATGTTGGAATGCTTCACAATAAATTGTTGTAAACTATATTAACTCTATTTAAAAGCAGATTGCTTTTCTAGGGGGGTAGTAATTCCTTTAAAATAAATAAAATAATAATTCGGTCACCATTTTTCACCAACAATATATGCCATTAATCCACCTTATCCATTCCATCCCACAGTGCCTTCCTCCCTTGCCTCCTTCAAAGCCATCTGAAGACCCTCCTCTTCGATCATGCCTTCTGCTGCCCTCCCAACTCTCTCGCTCCCCTCCACCTATCTGAACAGGTCAACAGAACGTCTGTTTAACGTCTCATCTGATGGACAGCATCTCTGACAATACCATACTCCCCCAGCACCTTGGGATGTCCTCCCAATGTGAAAGCCCCTCAAAAACTGTAATTTTGTTGTTGTTTATTACTGGAGTGTGAATGTAAAGTACCAATAAGGCTCGAGTCCACAGTCTTCTAACTCAGATGAGAGTGCTACCAACCGGGTCAAGTTGACCACAAAATATTTAAAGGCAACAATATGCATCTCTCAATTTTGCTGAACTGGCATGTTTAAAATTAAGATTTTAACAACCTGCTAATTAAACATGGTTGCTCTCCAGTGATTAACCACAGCATAATCCCGCAGTCCGATTTAGCAATCTATAAACACCAAGCAGCAAAATGTTCTGACCAGTTTGTCGAAACAAACCACGTCAACCAACACATAGAACAGTTTGGATACAGATTCTCACCTCAGGGTTCTCATAAGTCAGAAACGGCTTGAGATTCACTTTTGTGGTTTAGTTTCATTTCTGCTTTGTGACAAGATTACTCCCTAAACAGAAAGTGTTTTCCTTGCAGGCTGTACAGAATACACACATGTCCTGCTCCAGCTTTACTAACTACGTATGGGACAGCAATACCCAGAATAGATTCACTATCTACTTCAACTGATCCGGGGATAATGCTTTAGTAGATTTGCATCAGCATGCAAATCTACTAAGAGCTTCTGTGAAAACCTGGAGAAGGTAATAGCAAAAACCATAGCGCAAGAAACAGGATTATAAGAAAATATTTTATCACCACCTGATGAGGGCACACTGTGCGCATGCTAACCAGCCCCAATTCTGAAGTTACAAGTGGTTTTAATTTGCTGCTCCAAGGGACAGAGATTTTATAAACATCCTCTCTATAGCCAGACCTCTCCTGCAAAGTGTGCCTCAGACACCTGAAATTCCAGCTAATTTTAACTAATAATTACAACTCACCTTAGAATATTACCACAGTTCTTAAACAACAACAAAATTACAGTTACAGAGCGCATTTCACATTGCAAACCAATACAGAAATTAACAATTTTCTGCAATGCTGCACAATCTTAAATTAAGACAATTGTGAGAGGTAAAGAAAGGGGGCCTCAGGAACCAAGCATGGTCCAACAGTCGGGATAAACATTTACTGGTCAAGGTTATTAGAAATATCATATCAAAATGGCATTGAGGTTGCATTCGCTACTCAAGGAGCGAATGCTCATGTAACTATGTTCAAGCAGGAATCAGTTCAACCTGGAAAAGTGGGGTAGAAAAGAAAAACAATTGAAAGACCAAAAAATTATCTTTCAAAACGAACCTGTTATACGAAGCTGTGACTTCATTGTGTGACTGCTTACTGACCCCAACTGTGGACCATTTGTAGACATGGCTCAAGTGATTACGATGCCTGAAACATAAAATAAACCAGGTCAAGAGTGTACACAAAACATCATAGAAAAATATAATCATAGTGATGATACCTTAAGAGACATCTGGTCACAGTGAAATTGGCAATTATTTTATATTTAAAATTTTAAATGGTGTGAAGGAACAGAGAGACCTGGGGATTTGTGTTAGTGACTCGTTGAAGGTGGCAGGACAGGTAGACAAGGCTGTTAAGAAGGCATATGGGATACTAGGCTTTATAAATAGGGGTATAGAGTACAAAAGTCAGGAAGTGCTGACTAACCTCGATAAGACTTTGGTGAGGCCTCAGCTGGAATACTGTGTTCAATTCTGGTCACCACATTACAGAAAGGATGTGAAGACATTGGAAAGGGTACAAAGAAGATTTACTAGGATGGTGCCAGGATTGAGGGACTTCAGCTATGAGGAGAGGCTAGATAGGCTAGGGTTATTCTCTCTGGAGCAGAGAAGATTGAGGGGAGACCTTATAGAGGTTTATAAAATCATGAGGGGTTTCGACAGGGCAAATAGAGAAAAACTATTTCCACTCGTGGGCGAATCTGTGACTCGTGGTCACAGATTTAAAATAGTTTCAAGGCGAAGTAGAGGGGAGCTGAGGAGAAATTTTTCCACTCAGCGAGTTGTTCGAATCTGGAATGCATTGCCTGAAAAGGTGGTGGAGGCTGATTCGATAACAACTTTTAAAAGGGAATTAGATCTTTATTTAGGGAGAACAGGTCTATTAGGCTATGGGGAGCGGGCAGGGCAGTGGGATTAAATCGCTCTTTTCAAAGAGCCGGCACAGACTAGATGGGCCGAATGGCCTCCTTTTGTGCCATAAAATTATATGAATCTATATACAATGTAAAATAGACATCCCTCATCCCATACAATGTAAAATACAACTCAGTGGAGCATCAGTACAAAACGTAACAGATTGCATGCCAATTTGTCTTTGTTGCCTATATAATTGGAAGTCCGAGAGTACAACCACCTAACTCTCTCTTACTATCTGACTAGGATCACCATTGCACAGGAGGCCAGGCTACAGCTAACCATATCCAGCCCCACACTCGACCATTATTATTAATGGTGTAAAACAGGGGGGAGGGGTGGGGTGTACAACAAAACTGGTGCAAAATAAAGAGGGGGGAAATTGCAACAGAATTGGCAGACCAGAGAGAGAAAAGGTATGTCTGGGACCTGGCTGATATGATAATGGTCATAGAAAAGGGGAGGGGAAGGTGAGCTGTAATGGTCTGAAAATTGTTGAAATCAATACAGTAAAAGCACATTAATCTGTCACCCCTGGGACCTAGCCAATGCCGGTTAAAGTGCGTGCCTGATATTCGGCCGAAAAACACAATTTTAAAAAATTAAATAATGCATTGTGCTGGATAAATTCCGATTAATCGAATGCAGATTTTTCTTTGAGCTGCCGGTTTTATGGAAGTTACGGTTGATTGGGTCACAGATAAACGGGCTTTTACTGTATTAAGGTCAGAGGACTGTAAAGGTCCCTAGCAAATAGCAGAAAGGCTGTTATTCCAACTTGTACTGTGGTTCATTGAAACAGTGTAGGAGACCATGGACAGACTACGAGTGGGAAGGAGAGTTGAAGTGGCAAGAAACCGGACGCTCAGGGTTGTGCTTGCAAACAGAATAGAGGTGTTTGGCAAATCGGTCATCCAATCTGCGTTTGGTCTCCCCAATGTGTTCAGCGAATCTAGTATACTCATTGGTGGTAGTACACGTAAATCACTGTCTCACTTGAAAACCGTGTATAGAGCCTTGGACTGTTGCTGAAAGGGCAGCAACAGTTTGTGGTGCTGGAGGAAAATGCAAAATACTACAGATGCTGGAAGTCTTAACACAAAATACTGCACACTTCCAGCATCTGCAGTATTTTGCCAACAATTTGGCAGCCTTGACAGCTAATTTGCACCACTTATCCAACAACAACAAAATTACATTTGTATGGGGACTTTCACATCGGGAGGACGTCCCAAGCTGGGAGCTGAGCTGGGATCAGGGAGTGGGGTAACTGATGGCACATCACATATTAAACTTGTTTGAGTTTGAATTATGAAATCATGCATATAAAACTGCCCGAGGGGACAGACACAGCTGAAACCAGGTGAACCATATGAATACTAGCAGCTCAACAGGATGCTTTGTTGCATCATACAACAGGCCTACAATTAAACGTTTCCGGGAATGTTAACTTGAAAAGGCAAAATTCTGCACATTTTCCCCATCATCGTTCATTCTTTTTTCCTTCTAGGTCCCCGTCAATGAATCACACAGCCAAATGCAATGGCCAGAGAGAGGATTTCAGCAGAGCAAGACAGAAATATGATGTGCAATTTGACCACAGCCACTATGGGAGAAAAAAGGTTGAACTTTCTCAGAACAGATTGCACTCTGATTCAAGCCGTTTGGAGAAAAAGCAATTACAGAGAAAAATTGGCCGATTTGGCTTTAATGCCATAATAGCCCTGGCAATGGCCACCTTTAAAAAGGTCTGAACTCTCATAAACCCAGTTATGATAGTCCTATTTGTTGTTACTATCAAAAGAGCTTGCACAGACTATTCTAAAAAGCCATTAAAATTGTTAACTATTTACCTGAGCAAAATAACTTCCATTTATAACTTCCATCTGATTTGAAAACTGCAATAACACAGAACAATACATGGAAGCCAAGATTTGAATGTCCTACTCTCTTATGTTCTGAGATAACCAGAAAAGAGTTTTGAAGCCAAGCCAGTGGGCAATTTAAGAAATTTCTCTCTAAGGGAAAGAAAAAAGGGTTGACATTCTGGAAGGGTGATATCAAGTAGGTCGAAAGATCTTTTCAATCCAAACAACTTGTGATTGTCCACATTCAATCCACAACTGTTTGTGTGACATTGGCGTGTGTAATTGGCTGCCACGTTTCACCCACAAAATACAGTCTATTCACTTTACAGTATATCCGGTGAAGAGCTTTGAGACGTCTCAAAGACATGATAAGGCACTATATTGTCTCTTCCAAAGGCTTTTTCTCCAGCCCCCACACAGTCACATGCGGTGTTCCCCAGGGCTCTGTCCTCAGCCCCCTGCTCTTCATCCTCTATATGCTCCCCCCGAGCGACATCATCCGCAGACATGGGGTAAATTTCCACATGTATATGGATGACACCCAACTCTACCTTTCCGCGCCCACACTCAACCCCAGGACTACTGAAGTCCTGATTGCATGTCTGTCCGACATTGAATCCTGGACGAGGGCCAACTTCCTCCAACTCAATGTCAACAAGACGGAGGCCCACCTCCGCACCTCAGGTGCTGACAATATCAGCATTTAAGGCTGCTCTCTCCACCTGTCGAAGCCAGTCAGGAATCTGGGCATTTTGTTTGACCCCCAACTGTCCTTCCTCCCTCATATCTGCTCCATGAGCGGTACAGCCTTCCAACACCTCCGCAATATTGCCAGACTCCGCCACTACCTCACCCCCCCCATGCCGCTGAATCACTTATACACGGCTTCGTCAATCTAGGCTCGACTATGGGAATTCTCTTCTCGTCGGCCTTCCCAGCTCCTCCCTTTACAGGCTGCAGAACATCCAGAACTCTGCAGCGTGTGAGCACAGGCTCTGTATCAGGCTCTGCGACTACATCACTCCAACCCTCGCCCGTCTCCACTGGCTCCCCGTCCCCCAGAAGATCGAATTCAAGATCCTCATCCTCACCTTCAAGGCCAGTCACAGCTTTGCCCCCACCTATCTCTCCGACCTGCTGTCTCCCTATCAGCCTGCCCGCTTCCTCCGTTCAACAGCCCGCTCTGCGTTCACCACCCTAACCGCCCCACTATCGGCAGCTGGCCTTTCAGCCTCTCTGCTCCCACACTGTGGAACTCCATCCCGCAGCCCCTCCTTCTTGCTTCCTCCCTTTCCTCCTTCAAGGCCGGTCTCAAGACCTTCCTCTTCGACCGCGCCTTCGGCTCCCCCACTAACTCTTCCCCCTCTCCTTCCCCCTACACCGATTCTCCACCCACCCGCTCAGGTCCTGACCTGACTGTTCAGCGCGTTGGGACGTCCTCCCGACGTGAAAGGCGTTATCTAAGTGCATTTGTTATTGTATATCAAATACAAGGATTATTATTTGAGATCTCGCAAAATAACAGAAATAGTTATTATAGCAACTGGTATTATTTGGGACATAGGTGGAGTCCTGCTCAATGGTTAGAGATGCCTAGAAGATGTAAAAAGCGCTGTATTAAATTCAAGGATTATTATTATGTCCTTTAAGAGAAAGTTTCAACATTTCTTCATTTGAATTTGGCATACTGTGAAACTGCTGGGGGCACCAATTTACAAAGACGCTAATTCATTGGAAGGGATTCAGAAGAATTGAATAATAAATCTAAGATATCAAGGCAGACTGAACGCTTTGAGCCCATTAGCGACTAAGTTGATCGAGAAGGGAGGCAAAGTAAATCAGACAATTTAAAGGGATAATGTGGATGTAACCAGGTTACCTAAATCATAGAACTAGATGGACTGGTACAAAGTAATGAACTTCATGCAGGTCAACAACAATTTCCCCACAACATCCTGCTTTAATTAAAAGTGCAACAAAACAGTTCAACATTTCTGCAATGCAACCAACGTGTGAACAACAAGAAAAATAATTTTGAGGTGCATGTAGGTTTAGAAATGCAAAGGAAATTGAAGATTATTTCAGAACTTGCTATTTCTCTTTTAAATGTAGCATTAAAAGATTAATTAGGTCCGTCCAAATTTTACAGATATAGTTGAATGCAAGCCAATCATCTGCCACGTCCTGTTCACTTTGTGAAGTCTATGAAATTGCTGACAAAGAGAGTGGATGGGATCAACTCATCTTTCCGACTGCAAGGTCTAGATAACAACAGACTTATTACTGATTTTTTAAATTAAAAATTAAATTTTGTAGTATTTGTACGAAACATAAATAAGCGATTTCTCAGACTCTGAAATGCTAGATTACAATTGTCTGAAAACCCAATACTAATGAAACTAGTGGTCACAATTAATTGGTGTTAAAATTAAGAATCAAAGATCATTTCTGCATTACAGGATCATGGAGACAGTTAGTTCATTCAGTCCCTAATCTATCTGCTGTAATTTAAAGATAAAAATGTCATTATTGGCTCAAGAAGAAACTTCAAGTTCTTCCAATTATTCTATTGTTTTGCTTTTCTATACTCTATCAGCACCATCTCAGATAGAAAAAAATGCATTTACATAGCACTCTTCATGTAGGCCGATCAGAGGGCTTTTCAATTATGAGGTTTGTCACCTGGCAAGAGAGAGGTAACAGGTGTTAGGGGATGTGACCAGAAGTATTATGAAGAGGTATAATGTGGGATTTAAAGACTGGGTGAGAAGGTGAGGCAAAGAGGCTGAGTTCAGGATAGCAACTCGAGGCCCAGCCACCAATGATAGTGCTTTTAATTTAGCTCTCAAGAGGTAATGGCACTAATTAGAATTTGTTACCCTTGGATGGAAACACATCTACAGAAGTCTCCTGGTACAACTTTCAAATGCGACCACTAATTCCATAAGTTTAATCAGTTCCCATAGTGGCTCACTGAGGAAATGTACCACGCATTACGATGCCCAATCTCAAATACCAGGAATGTTTTCCCTGCACAGTCAATTCAGTTATAATATATTTTGTAAAACGCTTCGAGACGTCAATGATATCAAATGCAAGGATTATTATCTGTACTCAAAAATGAACTGTCTGTCTGTCAATGTATCTGACAATCACTGAATAAACAATTGACATGGAGACATAATTTATACCTCATCGGAATGGTCTTGCAACCTGTAGTATCGTGGGCATATCTTTTACTACATTTTGAAAATGTTTTGATGAAGCCCCAAAATATGAAGTATACTTCATATTCTGCATCTACATAGCAACCAACTCACCCCCACCCTGGTCACAGAAATAAATCTACATTCTGCAACAAATGTATGGTACTTTTTCTGGTTGTCATGGGAGCTAGAGTCCTCCCATATGGGACAGAGAGTCTAGGAGAGAGCGACTGAGATAGTGAGAGAGAATACATTAGAAACATCTCCTAGTGTGAAAGGCACCATACAAATGTAATTTTGTTGTTAGAAAGTGTAGTGACTGTGTACTTTGTGAAAGATAGAGAGACCGGGAGAAAGAGAGAGAGACAGACACTGGGAGAGACTGAGAGAGAGGGAGACTGTGAGAGAGACAGAGAGAAAATATATCAAAGGAGTCCTCCTGCTGGAGTCCTCCCAGCTGAGGACAAAGATAGATAAAGACAAAATGTCTGCCTCCGTGCAAATCTACATTCTATATTTGATTGCAAGCATAGCTGCAATAGGTATAGCAAGTTAAATATAAAGTTAACACAATCTCACCTCAATCTCCACCAAGATAGCTGTTCTCAGGTATGGAAATGAAAGGCACATTAGAAGTTGTGGTGGGGCGGCGGGGGGGGGGGGGGCCTGGGGCGGTGAATGAGGGTCAAAGAAAAAAAAAAATCAACCAAAACTCCCATTCTATGTTCCTGTCCAATCTTAACCCTGTTAGGCCATGGCTATCAAGCGTTGCAGTAAACAACCAAGTTAAGATACTTGCTAAAATTCTAAACCAACAAGAAATCGTCAACTCTGCAACCCAGATGTCTGTGATAATAATAATTATTTTTTATCTATATTCTCCATCTTGGTGAGATCATCTATAGACATGGGTCAACTTCTACACATATGTGGATGACATCCAACTCTATCTCTCTGCCTCCACCTTTGACTCCAGGACCCCCGCTAACCTGACAGAATGTCTGTCAGAAATCAAGTCCTGGATGAGAGCTAACTTTCTTCAACTGAACGTCAACAAAACTGAGGCCCATCTGATAGACCCCCTTCAGCACCTCCGTACATGAGCCGCTGAAGCATCATCACGGATGCATCTCTCATCTTACTAAGCTAGTCAGTATTTGGGCATCTTAGTTGACCCTCAACTATCCTATCTATCCCACATCTGTGACATGACCCACTCTGTCCTCCCCACCTCCGCAACATTGCTTACGCCGCCGAAATCCTCAGACAGCGATAATGACATCCCTGCTGGTCGGCCTCCCCTGAAGGGATATGGGGAGAAGGCGGGAAATTGGAATTGAAAGGATTAGTTGAGGTACAGATCAGCCATGATCTAATTAAATGGCGAAACAGGCTTGAAGGGTTGAATAGCCTATTCCCATGTTCCCAACTTCTACCTCAATAGGCTGCAGATCATCTGGAAATCTGCAGCCCATAAGCATCAAGCTCCATGACTCTATTACTAACATCCTTGATGGGGGCGAAAACACAACTGCCAACTGCGCACAGCAATGTCCCACAAACACTTGTGGATTAAATGACCAAATTATTATTTGGAAGGAATTATTACCCCCGGAAAAGTAATTCGCCAATCCACTGACAACCGGGTTCCTATTTACTGCTAGGGAAACAAAAGGGTATGGAGTAAGGAAATTTACCCAACGTTTCACCCAGCAGGAAATCGAACCAAGGTCTTCTGGCCTGTGAGTGATCTAACCAATAAGCTACAGGATTCCACAGTACATATTGGTGCCTTCAGGAAAAGGTAAGAGAATTACAGCAAACAGTTTTCAGTAAGTATGACTTTTTGTAACCTCTATCACCTAAACAACAACCCTATATGTTTATTCAGCATCATTCCTCAGATTACAGGTGAATGCGATTACCCAACACCATAGTTCAAATTACGTTTGAACACAGTATCTGACTGGCTTGTGAGGACTGAATAGCAGCAGTCAATGTGCTACATCAACAATAGATATTATGGCCCAAGAGTGACTTGTCAAAGGGTGTTGCAATCAAATAATGAGTTAAAGATACCTGTATCCCAGCAGAATATAAATATACTTTCCAAACAAACACATTTGACAAAGTGCCACATGAGAGACTTATTATGAAATTAAAGGCCCATGGCGTAAAAGGGACAGTGGCAGCGTGGATCCACAACTGGCTGCAAGACAGAAAGCAGAGAGTTGTAGTGAGCGGCTGTTTTTCAGATTGGAGGGAAGTGAGCAGTGGTGTGCCACAGGGATCGGTTTTGGGACCATTGCTGTTTGTAATCTACATCAATGATCTGGACTTGGGTGTACGGAGTACAGTTTCCAAGTTTGCAGATGACACTAAGTTAGGGAGAATAGTAAACAGTGAGGAGGATAGTAGCCACCTGCAAGAGGATATAGACAAATTGGTAAAGTGGGCAGACACATGGCAGATGAAGTTTAATGCAGAGGTGTGAGGTGATGCATTTTGGGAGAAGAAATGAAGGGAGGCAATATAGGCTAGATAGTACAATTTTAATTAAATGGTGTAAAGGAACAGAGAGACCTGGGGATTTGTGTTAGTGACTCGTTGAAGGTGGCAGGACAGGTAGACAAGGCTGTTAAGAAGGCATATGGGATACTAGGCTTTATAAATAGGGGTATAGAGTACAAAAGTCAGGAAGTGCTGACTAACCTCTATAAGACTTTGGTGAGGCCTCAGCTGGAATACTGTGTTCAATTCTGGTCACCACACTACAGAAAGGATGTGAAGGCATTGGAAAGGGTACAACGAAGATTTACTAGGATGGTGCCAGGATTGAGGGACTTCAGCTATGAGGAGAGGCTAGATAGGCTAGGGTTATTCTCTCTGGAGCAGAGAAGATTGAGGGGAGACCTAATAGAGGTTTATAAGATCATGAGGGGTTTCGACAGGGCAAATAGAGAAAAACTATTTCCACTCGTGGGTGAATCTGTGACTCGTGGTCACAGATTTAAAATAGTTTCAAGGCGCAGTAGAGGGGAGCTGAGGAGAAATTTTTTCACTCAGCGAGTTGTTCGAATCTGGAATGCATTGCCTGAAAAGGTGGTGGAGGCTGATTCGATAACAACTTTTAAAAGGGAATTAGATCTTTATTTAGGGAGAACAGGTCTATTAGGCTATAGGGAGCGGGCAGGGCAGTGGGATTGAATCGCTCTTTTCAAAGAGCCGGCACAGACTAGATGGGCCGAATGGCCTCCTTTTGTGCCGTAAAATTCTATGATTCTATGAATAGGCTACACTGTCCAGTTAAATAGGCATGCTGATTGACTTGCTTTAATGGGGCTACTTTCTCTCAATTAATAGTTACAAAGATTGCGTTGCAAACTATTTTATAGTAAGTATCTCTAAAGAAATGGTAAACTACATCATCAGTCTAGCAAGTCCATTACTGTATTTTTGTTTTTCAAAGTTTCATCTCTCTAATCAAAAAATCATTATATAACTGTATAACATGCAGGCATCAGGGATAAGCAATTCAATACAATATTTATCTAGCAAGGTGTTGTTTAACGTTACAGGGTGAACATGTCAGGGGGTGGGTAATGAACATGTAAGCTCTAAGTCACATTGAGTTTTACAAGGACAGAGCAGGGCCATACGGCAGAAGAGAAGGGTCCGTCTCCACCTATCAATGTTACGGTCTTGAACCACCTTGTCAACTACTTGACAGCGAGATAGCTCAACAGTTAGCTCCAGTTCCAGATACACTTCTCCTTTTCCTCCATGTTCTTTCACCTACAAAGGAATCAATAATCAAAATGTGCATCTGAAATGAACAACCAAATTCTGAAGTTGCGTGCACATTGATTTCTGCCTTTGTCATGTGGAAAAATCAACTCGTCACTGAAGTGCAGCAGGGTCTAAATCTTTCAAGTTCTTACATCTTTCAAATACACAGCATATTAAATAAACTTGCTCACCGTTATACCTGGAGCTGACCCATAGGCAGAGGGAGCTGGGGAATCAGAAAAGTGGAAACTGAAAATCTAAACTTTCAAATTATAATTAAGTGAACTCTATTTAAGATTAAGTTTATTAAGGGTGATCCAAAGTAAACTGAAAGCCTGTGAGGAATACCAAGTTAAGTTTCTATCTCCTAAAGTCGTAAGTAACAACCAACTTTATACCTCAGGTCATCTTAAAAATTTAAGCACTTCTGAAATAATAACAATAATAATAATCCTTGTATTTTATATAGCGCCTGATCACACCTTCGCGACGTCGCAACCCGCATCACAGAATACACCGAAAAGTGAATCCGGTCACTCAAGTCACTGGGCAAAAATGCCCCATGTATAACAACAAAACTACATTTGTAGAGTGCCTTTCACGTCGGTAGAATGTTCCAAGTGAGGTGACCTGATTACTGAAACAGGACGGGTGAATCAGGTCACTCATATAATGTTAAGAGCATGGTAATAGGCAACAGTGATGAACATTCAACAACCATACTTTGCAATCTCAATAAATCAAAGGTATTGTCACATTTAAAACAAAAGTTGGTATCCATTCAGCCTAATTCTTGAGAAACTCTTGAGAAAGCATCCAATTTCTGTTCTGCCAATGCCATAGATCACAGCTAACTGTCTATGTCTTTTACCGTCAATGTTTTGATTAAGTTCACTGTCTAGTGTAAGGACACCTCCTTCCATGGTGGCATGTTTGCAGCACATGTACGGATTATTAGAATTGGCTGCATAAACTCAGGCGCTGAGCGAAGTCGATTTTCCGCTTGCGCCAGTTTGGCGATCCCAATATTCCCCACATCTGTGAGACCAGAGGCCACTCCCCCTAAAGTAGCAGCAACCAGGGCAACATTGAGGAAACAGCGCTGGCAGGATGTGGGCATAAGCATGGTTGAAGTGGAAAGTTTTCTGGCGGGACTTAAAAATGGGGCTGGGGAGGGGGGGCAAGGAGAAGAGATTGAGGAAGAATTCTCCAGAATTTCAGGCATAATTGTTAAAACCGCGATCTCTGATGGTGGGGCAGAGGGCGTGAGGAACAAGCAGGGGTCTAGCGCCAGTTGAGCGGAGGCTTCTGATGATGGGTTAGGGTGTGAGGAGGTCAGAGAGATACAGAGGTGCCAGAAAGTGAAGGGATTTGAACACAAGTGTGACCATCTTGAAGTCGATTGCATTTGGTGATGAGGAGCCAGTGGAACCTGGGCCCAAACTGGTGAGATGTGGGCATGGAGTTTGGTCCCAATCAGTATGTGGGCAGCAGAGTTCTGAAGGAGCTAGAATATTTGAATAGTGGAGCTTGGGAGACCGGTGAGGGGTGTGTTTGAATAATCCAGACAGGGGATGACAAATGCATGCACAAGGATTTGCGCTTGTGTAAGATCAGTCGAAGGTGGACAATATAGTGGAGGTGGAGGAAGGCGGTCCTGGTCAGAGACCAGATTACAAGGTGACCGCAAACCGGGTTTCTACTGTATATTTTGTGTGCAAAACCACAGCAGCGAATTGCAAACAGTGTCTCACAAACATTCGTGGACTGAGTGATCAAATTCTTCCCATTAAAATTTTTTCTAAAAGAAATTATCACCGCCCAGAAAAGTGACGCGTTAATTGACTAACAACCGGGTTCCTAGTTACTGCTAGATAGAGGCTGTGATGTGGATCTAAAAAAAATGCTGCTCTCCAAACAAGACGCATTAAATATGAAAAGGATACATAAATGTTCTCTGTCTATTAACAATAATTACACTATTGTGTGGCTTGCAGTATCTGTATTTCACCTGCCTCATTTGAAATCTTGAAAGATGCTTCCTAATGTTTCAAAGTAGAAAAGCAGAATCACACTTCCCAATACGAAACATTTTCTTCCAGGCTTGAGGCTGCGACAAGCAATATACAGACAGAATAATAATATTGTGGGAACTCAATCCACAACGGCTTGTGAGACATTGACATGCACATTTAGCTGCAAAGTCACTCTACAATATATCCTGTGAAATGTTTTGATGCGTCTCAATTATGTGATAAGACACTACCGGTATATCAATTGTTATTATCAGTGACCGGAGTTCTTTCTCTCTCTGCCTCCTCGTCAATGCTTTCACTACCCCCGTCATACATGCCCATCGACAGCTTCTGCTACGGTCCTGGCACCGTGACGTTTGCTGTTCGCTCCCCAGAACTCGGTCCTCAGCTTCATAGTATATTCTATGAAGCACTTTGAGACAACAACAACAAAATTACACTTGTATAGCGCCTTTCATGTAAGGAGGACTTCTTGAAGGAATTATAAGATGCTGCAATGATCATTATTATTACTGTTAATAATAATAACTGCACCCACTGAGCTCTGCTTCTCAGAGCCAAACATAGTTTAATTTATGAAAGCGAGGATTAGTCACAAGTGTTCAACAACACAGAAAATGAAACAACAATTTACAGGAAAGTAAACGTAAAAAGTTGTTATATAAATTGTTGTATTAGATGGATCAATTATTATTTATTAATTTTATTATTACAATAATGAGTGGACTGCCATAGATGCAATAACAAGAACAAAATTACATTTTTGTAACGCCTTTCACATCGGGATGTCCCATGGGCAATTATTTATTGTTAGAAAAATTTCAAAAAGTTGGTTTTGTTTGGAGTAAATGTGTTCACAGATCATTTTTTAAGCAGTTATTTTTAAAACAAAAATTTCAAACACTTGTTTTTTTCTGCTTTGTACACAGAATGTTTGCTACTGATCTTCCACATGATGACCAGACAGTCACCAGGTTTAGCCTACAATATATATATATACATGCACATATTATATATATATATATATACACACACACATACAGTAAAAGCTCGTTTATCCGGCACCCGATCAACCGCAACTTCCGTTCAACCGGAATTGCACAAAAAATATTGCCATTCGATTAACCAGAATTTATCCGGAAAAATGCATTGAAATTTTTTTTAATTTCATTGTTTGCGGACGAATATCCAGCACGCTTTAACCGGCATCGGTGCCAGATAAACAGGCGTTTACTGTATGTATGTATGTGTATGTATATATATATAGTCAATTCGCTTTACAACATATTGTGTGAAGCACTTTGAGCTTAACCAGTTAGTACCATGCATTGCTGAGATTGGGTGGCTCTGAACCTTGTCCTAGGCCAGTCCAAAGTCCTTGCCCTAGTTAAACTCAGTGACTACTCTAACAAGCATCTGCCTTTTCTATATGTCAGATCATCAATGAAATCCATGAGCTAAATAATGTAGAACCAGGAGGAAGTCTCTGCTACAGGGAACATATAGGTTAGAACTTCTTTCTGATAGCTATGGACAATAAGAATGTCAAACAATATTGACAGATATCAAATTATACTCCCCATAGCTATCTATAAAGACTTCCCCCATTCTCATCTAAGCTTAACGCACTACTATTGTGATATGCTTCTTGTACAATATTCTCAATGTATAATTCAAGTTATTGGCATCAATGTTGGCGGCTAGCATGGTCGAAGAGGAAGGTTTTCAGGCAGGACTTGAGAGTGGGCAAGGCAAGAATTGAGGCAGTGTTCCAGAGTCAAAGTTCTCACAACAAAATTGTTGTAATAACATTGACTCTCAAACATTACCATTCTACACAAAAATATCCTACTTTCTGACTGTATTGTAAAATATGAAAGTGTGACAACATAGTGAAGCCAACTAAAGTGGCCCATTCAACAACCTACCAAGGTCCATACAAGTTATAAAATGTCCGATAGTACGAGTCACACACGATCAGTTAACACTTAAGTTGGAAATTCCTAGCAGATACATTAAGCAGAGAGAGAGAACATTTACATCAAAGTATGAACATTTTGGGCGGCACCCTTCATTTAGAATACTTCCACCGCAAGTCAGACACCATAATCAAAGCCAAAACGATCTCATCGAGCCCGAAAGATGGTCAGGACTCTGCTTCAGAACCGGACTGATTCAAGCTGTTCCAGCACACGAGGAAACCTGTCGTCTTTAGTATCTGAACTCCTACTCGGGAGGTTTAGTGATCTAAATACGTCTTGTCGGTTCGTTCACTGATTTCCGCAGTTGCCCGGTTTTGTGCCGTGGCTGTTAACGCAGCAACTTTAGCAACACCCTGACCAAGTTTATGGCAACATGTACGGTACACAACAGCGACTCGATGGCACTTGTCTCCCCGGGTGGTGGGGAGGGGCTATTTTTAATTTACACACATCTCCCACACCGTATAACCAGGCCTCCCTTTCCACAACAATGTCAGCAGCTCCCCCCACCCCCCACCACACACGCAATAAACTTAAAAGAGCAACTAGACAGTCTGGCCTTTAACTCCCTGCCCCCCCTGAGGAGACTGTTTCAAACTTTGTTCCTACAGATAAAAGAGAGAGACAGAGGGAGGCAAATTGTCGCCTCAAAAACTCCCCGAAATATCCCAGACAGACAGCTCTGCCTCCCTCCAGGAACATAATCCCCAGCCACCCCCCCCCTGAGGCAAGTCTTTACATGTTTTTATTTTTATGATAGTTATCGAAGTCCTGTGTGTGGGGACACACATACACACACAATTTGGGGCGGGGGGGGGGAGAGGGGAGTGTAGCCAAAGTATATAGGGTGTTACAGAAAAATATTAAACACGATTTTTCTAAGGAAAAAAGCTTGTGACGCGGGGGGTGGGGGGGAGCGAAGGTCAGCAGTTTAAAACAAATACGCAAGCCCCACTGCCCAGCTGAGCTCAGGCCTGAGCTGCTCCCACTGCCTTTAGGCCACACAGAGCCCTGAGTTACCAACCGGTCTCTGCTCACCGGGGCAAACTGTCACCTCACAAACAATAAAGTACCTGATATATCCCTCAAGGCGGCTCTCGCTCTCTCCCTCTGTCGCCCACAAAATCCCTCCTTCTCCTCGTCCTTTTTTCTCTCCCCTCCAATCTCTCTCTCTCTGTGTCTCTGTCTCTCTTCGCTCACTGCCTGGCAGCGCCGGGCCGATCACGACAACCAGCTTCCCGCCGCCGCCATCTTGCAGCGCCTTCCCTGATCACATGACTCTCCCTCTCCCTGGTGAGGTGAGTGGGGGGCGGGGCCAACCCTCTCCCCGCCCACACGTCATCGGTCAGCCGCCTCCCCTCGCCCCGCGCTTACGTCAGCGCGCCCCTGCTTACGTAAGAAGGCGGGGTGAGAGGAGAGCTCTGTCGCTCACATGATTGGTCGCTGTGGGTGTCAATCAAACGCCCTGATTTTTCCAAGTGCGTCATCCAATCTCTCGCCCCGCCCCCATCCTCAACACGTGGTTCTCTCACTACTTGTTGCCAAAGTAGAGAATGGCACACAGCAGTCTGTCAATAATGTTATGATCAGAATCCTTACATGTGATGGAGATTTTCACGTCTTCTAGACGTCTCACAGATTATATTGTAAAGCGAATTGACTGTGTTATTTGTAGGCGAAACCACAACAAAATTACATTTGTATAGCGCCTTTCACGTCAGGAGCTGGACAGTTACTGACCCGAGCTGAGGACAGGAGGGGAGGGGGCGGGGAAGGGGTTGCCAATGGGGTCCATCGAAGAGGAGAGTCAACAGGCGAGACTTGAAGGAGGCCAGGGAGGGGGCGAGATGGAGGGGCTGCGGGATGGAGTTCCAGAGGTTCGGGGTAGAGTGGCTGAAGGCTCACCTGCCAATGATTGGGCGGGTGGGTTGGTGGACGTGGAGCAGAGCCTGCTGAGCGGAGGGGGCGGGCAGGTTGGTAAGGGGATAGGAGGTCACCGATGTTCTGTAGGTTGAGGTTGTGGAGGGCTTTGAATGTGAAACACGGCAGCCAATTGCACACACCATGATAAACAGTCATGACCAAATTATTATTTTCTTTGGAGGGATTTTTATCAGGCGTGTAATAATAATAATAATCATTGTCCTTACATGTGACAAAGCACTTTTCACATTTTCTAGACGTCTCAAAGCACTTCACAGAATATACTGTAAAGTGAATTAACTGTATGTTTTGTGGACAAAACGTGGAAGCCAATTGTACACAGCAGTGTCTAACAAACAGTCGTGTGTTTTTTCTTGAGGGCTTATTATCAGATTTGTGGAGTAAGGAAACTTGCTCAGGGCCCCTGCCTGAAATTGAACCCAGGTCTCTTGCATGTAAGGCAAGTTCTCTAACAATTGAGCTACAGGACTCCACCACATTATAATAATAATAATCCTTGCATTATTATCACAGCACCTTATCAGGTCTTCAAGACATTCTGAAGAACTTCACATGACATACTGCAAAGTAAATTTACTGTAGATTTTGGAGGCAAAACGCAGCAGCCAATTGCACATTAATAAATAAATAATCCCTGCATTTGATATAGCACTTTTCACGTCTTCTAGGTGTCTCAAGGCGCTTCACAGAATATAAGGTAAAGTAACTGACTACATATTTGTGGGCGAAACACGGCAGCCAATTGCACAAAGCAGCCTCCCCACAAATAATCGTGGATTGAAATGACCAATTTTATTATTATTATTATTGGGGGGGGTTTTAGGTTTGCCTGGATTCGAACACGGGTCTGACGCTTGTAACGCGAGTGTTCTAACCACTGAGCTACCGGACTCCACAAAGTCGACACTTTTTAAGATATTTGTCTAATTTGCTTAGTTGGAGGTGCTGTCCTTATGATACGATTAACTGAAGTCCCATCTGCCTGCTTCACTGTGGACCTCCATGCTGCCTCACTTCCTCTCTTTCCTCCTTTAAGGCCGGTCTCAAGACCTTCCTCTTCGACTGTGGCTTCTGCTCCACTCCTAACTCTTCCGTCTCTCCTACTCTCCTTCCCCTTCCCCCTACCCCGATTCCCCCCCCCCCCCGTGCTCGGGTCCAACCTGACTGCTCAGCACTTTGGGACATCCTCCCGACGTGAAAGGCAATCTATTAATGTAATTTTGTTGTTCAGTTGGATGTTGACCATCCTGTCGACTTGAAAACAGAAGGGAATTTCTCTTTATATCTTATACTATTGTTCATGGCTGTTTGTAGCACATTGCTTTGTTCCGCTTTACAGGTCTCAATATTTCAGTCTTCCCCCAATACAGTATTGGACTGATAATAATACTAATAATACAACTTTGATTTATATAGCGCTCTCCTCGCCGGACGGTATCTCAGAGCGCTTCTCAATAATGGATCCCACGCCCGAGCCAAGGGGAAAAAGATGACTGAAGGTGCGGTCGAAAAGAAACTGAGAAGAGAGGGGGGCGAGGCGAAGGGAGTGAGGAAGGGAGTTCCAGAGCTGACAATAATATTAGTAATGATAACGGATAATAATATTAATAATAACAGATAATAATGTTGATAATAACTGATAATAATCCTGATAGTGATGGTAATTGTAATCTTTGCATTTGACAGAACCCTGTATCACTTCCTCAAGCACCTTTGTGAAACGCCTTCCTCTTCGACCGTGCCGACAGTCACCTCCCCCTCACCCCTGTTTGCCATTGTGCTCAGCCACAGTTGAGAGCTCTGGGACACGGCCCCGCACGAGGGCTGCCGTATAAACGCAAGTTATTGTTGGCGTCCTCACCATCAATCGGCCCCCGCTCCTCACCACAAGGAGATGAGTCATTCAAGGCCAGTCACAATCTGATTCTGTCCCCTCCAATTGTGTTTTAAAAAACCTGTCAAAAAAATGTCACCACGTAGAATAATTAGTCATTCACTCCAATGGGTGGTTATTTGATATTTCCTTTACAGGATGCAAATTGGCTGCCAACCTTTCCCTCCACAAACTTCAGGTTATTTCCGAACTCTGTAACTAGTGTCCTCTCCCACACGAACCACCATCACCCCACACCAATGGCTCCCCAATCCCCACAGCATCAATTTCAAGATCCTCGCCCCCACTCGTAAAGCCCTCCTCAGTCTTGCTCCCCCTCCCTACCTTTGCGACCTACTAAAATGTTGCCAACCTGTCCGCTCCCTCCGCTCAGTGGGCACTGGCAGGGTTCCACATTCCCCCACCTTGCCCCTGGGTTTGATTCCCGGTCAGGGCAAGTTTCCTTACTCCACACGACTAGATGTTCCCTCCCCCTCTCCTTCCCCATCTTGAATGAAATGAGTCATTGCAGGGTTGGGTACAGCATGAAACAATATGAAAATATGCATCCACAATGCAGACGAAGGCAGATTAGTCCATCCTGTTTGTCTAGCTCTTTTGAATGTTTTTATTGGAAGGCTATTTTTAGATATTAGGAGGTTTCTTCCTCTGCTCACGCAAACACACACACACCCTCATCTTGGAGAGAAGATATGTAAACTTGGCTGCGTTTGACTGGTGCTGGCTGCTTATATAATAATAATTCTTACATTTGATATAGCACCTGATCATGTCATTGAGACGTCTCAAAGCGCTTCACAGAATATACTGTAAAGTGAAGTGACTGGACTTTGGGGATGAAACGGGGTAACTAATTGCACCCAGCAATCATGGAATCATACAATTTTTCAGCACAAAAGGAGGCCATTCGGCCAATCGAGTCTTTGCCGAGACTTTGAAAAGAGCTATTCAAAGTCAATCGCACTCCCCGGTTCTCACCCCATAACCCCGTGAACCCGTCCTCCCCAAATAACCATCCACTTCTTCTTTAAAACTTGCTATTGAATCGGCCTCTACCACCCTTTCAGGCAATGCATTCCAGATTCAAACTAGTTGTATGAAACACATTATCCTCACTCCCCTCTGTGTATTTTAGAAACTATTTTAAATCTGTGACCGGTGGAAACAGTTTTTCCCTGTTTACCCCATCGAATCCCCTCAAGATTATCCCACAAACAGTCACGGGTTGAATGGCCAAATTTGTTTTTAAAGCATCGATTGCCCCTGAAAAGTGATCCGCCAATCGACTAACAACTAACTTCCTACTTATTGCTGAGTAAAACAGATGGTATAAGTAAGGAAACTTGACTAAGGTTTCACTCTGCCCTGGAATTGAACCCGTGTTCCTCTTGCTTGCAAGGCCAGCAGGCTAACCAACCTGCTATGGGACTACTACAGTGAACGGTGAGTTCAGGTGGGGTATTTGATTGTGACGGCTGGACAGTCTCAATTGATAAACCCACAAGTGAATCACGGATTACACAATATTATTGGAGAAATAGATGAGGTGAAGGATCACCGCGATAATTGCTGACTGTCAGGCCATGTTTTTAGGACGGGGAAGGAGTTGAGGTTACTCCTCCTTATTTCTTTCTCTTTGAATTTACTCCTCAAATCCATGGGATTGAAGACAGGATTGGACCCTGGACTGTGAGCCCAACTGCTGAGGTGGGTCTCGAACCAATAATCTTCTGACCTGGAGAGGAGAGCGTTTGTGCTGGCAGCTGAACCCTCTGATGCATGAAATCCTGTGGATGAATGGCAACAGGAACTGAAACCTTTGCAAACCCATTTAAGCTGTGGACATCCAAATGTCAGTTCCTCATGACCAATTCCACCTAGAACCTCCTCAAATTAAACCTCTAAATGATACCACCAAAGATTCCCCCAGGGACCGTAAGCAAACGGAGCGGCCGATTTGGGCGAATCAATGTCCTATACTGTACTGTACTGTAGAGTCGGGAGGTTGGACGATCACAACAACAGCAACAAAATTACATTTGTACAGCGCTTTTCACGTCAGGTGAAATATAGCTCCCTCCGTGGATCCTGACCAGGATCTTGAACTGGATCCTCTATGTGATGGAAAGCCAGCGGAGTCGGGCGAGGATGGGTGAGATATGGTCACAGAGCATCGTGCGGGAGAGGACATGTGCTGCAGAGTTCTGGATGATCTGCGGCCTGTAGAGGGAAGAATTGGGGTCGCCGACAAACATGGAGTTTGTATAGTCAAGCCTGGATGTTATTATAATAATAAGGGATAGTGGAGGAGCTGGGCACTGTTGCGCAGGTGGTGGAAAGCAGAGCAGGCCAAGGCACAGATGTGGGGTAGAAAAGATAGTTGAGGGTCAAACAATCGCCAAAGTTCTAGACTGACTTAGTGAGATGAAGTGTTCATCCATGGATGGTGATGCTGTCAGCGCCTGAGGTGCAGAAGTGCCAACAGGAGCCAATTGGGAGGGCCTCGGTCTGGTTGACGTTCAACTGGAGAAAGTTTGCTCTCGTACAGGATTTGATGTCCGACAGACATTCTGTCAGGACAGCAGCGTTCCTGGAGTCAAGGTGGGAGGCAGAGATAGAGTTGGATGTCATCATGTACCCTATGTTGCTAACAGGGAGCATATAGATATTGAAGAGGAGGGGGGACCAAGGACAGAGCCCTGAGGAACACCACACAAATGGTGCGGAGGAGAAACCATTTGTGGAGATGAAGTGAAGAACGGTGTTTGAGATACGAACTGGACCATTCAAGGACAGAACCATGAAGGTCGAGATGAGAGGATAGGCGGTGAATGAGGATAGAGTGGTCAACAGTGTCAAAGGCAGCTGAGGCAGAGAGATCAGGGAGTGCGAGGAGGCAGAGGGGGCCCTGGTTGCAGATGGGCAGAATGTCATTTGTCACAGAGCTGTTTCTGTGCTGTGCGGGATGGTGACCTGATTGGAGGCGTTCATTAAGGGAGAGGAAGAGGAGCGAAGGGAGTGGAAGGAGAGGTGGGCGCGGAGTTGGTTTGCAACAATGCGTTCGAGGACTTTGGCAAGGAAGAGCAGGTTAGATATAGGGTGGTAGTGGCTGGGGTTTGAGGGATCTAGGGAAGGTTTTTTGAGGAGGGGGTAATGGCAGCAGTTTTCAGGGGGGTAGGGACTGATCCTGTGGCAAGGGACTGGTTAATGATAACAACAAAATCGCACTTATACGTCGCGAGAACGTCCCAAAGCGCTGAATACAGGTCGGGATCCGAGCGGGAGAAGGAAGGTCGAGGGGGGGGCGGAGAGTGGGAGGAGTCCGAGCGGGGGAGGGAGGGTCAGGGGAAGGCGCGGTTGAAGCCAGCAGTGGGCAGAGGAGGGGGAGCTGGGTCACTAATTGGTGGGAAGGAGGGTCGAGGCAGCAGGTGGTGGGATCCATTGAAGTGATGGTGCGTGAGAGGAAGGAGAGACGGGGAGAAGGAATGTAGGAAGGGGGTCGTGGTAGGAGCTGATGACGGGGAGGGTGAGGGGGACGGAATCGGGGTGGTGGTGGTGGTGGACGACAAGAAGCAGGAGGATGAGGCTCTGGGGGATACGGGCCGTTTTCTCGCGCGACAAGAACAGCGGTAACTGGAGATGCTCGAGTCACAGTTGGTGGTGAACCGTCAGACAGGTTTCCTGCTCCAGCGCTCGAGCAGCCAGGGAGCGGAGATGAGTATTATATGGGGGGAACACGTAGGTTTGCAGATGGACCTGGATGTCAGGGGACGAGAGACTGGCTACACGAATGAAAAATCAACCGGGTTCCTAATTACTGCTGGTAACGGAACGTGTGGTGTAAGGAAACTTGCCACAGGTTTTGCCGCCTGAGAATCGAACCCGGATCCCCTCCCTCGTAAGGCGAGCGATCGGACGACAGTAAAAGCTCGTTCCAACCGGAACTCTCAACCGACCGGTATCTCCCAACACAATTCACCATTCCAGCAACCGGATCTCGTACCGGAGCCATCCGGGACACTCGCGGTGTGCTCACTTTGCGCACGCGTGCACATGCGCACTTACCGAACGCTGGAGTTTTGTTTTCCAACCGAATCATTTTACCGAGTGTGCTGGAAAGCTAAAGTTAAAATGTTAAAAAAAAATTTGTGTAGGATTTTCGGCAACTCGCCACTCGAATGTCCGGCGTATCTGATTAAACGGCACCTCGAGGTCTCGAGGCTGCAAGACAACCGGGGTTTTACTGTATAAACTACACAATTCTAAAAAGCAGACAGTCCACACCAGAAACTGCAGTCAACGTATTTATTACTAAATATATAATAATTTCTCATCTATAGGATTTTGATTTTATTTGACATTATACAAGACTAAAAATGTGTAATTTGATGGAAGATTGGTTTGTTCGGCTGGTGAACAGTTTGGTTAACAGAGGGAGGTAGTCAGCAAATGCGGAAATTATTTACTCCAAGTTTATTAGAGATGTATTGAGAGAGCAAGTGTTCCCAGTGATTGGGATTAAGGGGAGAGTCGGCTCATGACTGCAGAAGCCTTCATTCGCTTCATGCTCTAAATCACGATTTCTATTAAGCTCTTACACATTGTCTGACACATCTTTTCGGATGGGGAAAGGTACCAAGTGGAGGTTTTATGAAAATGATGGCGGGAGTGTGGAAAACGAAAGAAGAAAGACAGAGGCAGCGAGCGGAGAATGCGGGAGAGAAAAAAGTTTAAAGTAACTGTGGAATAATTGAAGCACTTGTATAGGGCCTTTCAGGTCAAGAGGACGTCCCAAGGCGCTGGACAGTCACTGCTTCAGACTTGAGCTGAGGACCAGTTGAGGGGAGGGAAACGAGGGATTAGGAGTTGCTGATGGGTCCATCGAAGAGGAGACTCTCAGACGAGACTTGAAGGAGGGGGTGAGGCGGAGGGACTGCGGGATGGACTTCCAAACTCAAATAAATCTGATCTGTATCAATGGTATAAGGCGTACATCTGCCCACGTCTCGCTCAAGAGTTTATATTCTGTGAAAATTTCCCGGAACTTGTAGTTCGCATAAGTCATCAGTAAATTTTTTACGAGGCCGTGAGGTTGACCTTGTTTTGGTGGCTGACTGTTGTCCTCTAGTGGCAGACACCCTGTACTGCAGGCCTGAGACGCTGCCAAGCTCGGAAGCAGAGTTTCCGTTTCCTCATCACAGAACAGCAGCTTCACAAGAGGAAACCGCGGTTACGGCTGGTGGGATGGCGACGGCGATGGCAGAATGACGCCCACATACAGCGGAAAGTAATGATAAATCAAACCCAAGCATCTCGAGACGCTGGCAATGTTCCCCAACAAAGACTTTCATCTGACAATTCTTATTAAGTTCTTAATTGTTCTCTACCCCGCAAAGGAAGTGTGCTGTGCTACTGTGACTAACCGTGACACACACACACACACACACACTGTGATGAGCTACGAGGAGAGAACCTTGCAGGACTGATAGAGGCAGGAGCACACAGGACAGAACTCGGGAATGCTTGGGCAGACATGAGGAGGGATGAAGGGAAAGAGGGCTGAGAGAGAAAGGAAGGGAGAGCTCTTGTTGGGGCTAAATCTTCATTACACCCCAGTGGAATGGTTATACAGAATGCTGGCATGTTCAGTGACCCAAACATATCTATTCTGTGAACTTTTTCCCCTTCAACCCTTAACTGGGAGGAAAATTGGGAGGAAAATTCATTGAAAAAAATATACCTTGGTGTTCCAGCAGCCAACACCCCATCATCCCTGCCCTCATCTCCCGCACTCCCCTGCCCTCACCTCTCCCCCTCCCCTGCCCTCACCTCCCGCATCCTGTCCTCACCTTCCCTGGAGTGGGCTCTCTGTCCAGCCTCCTACTGAAACTGAATAGCCTCTCACAAGCTACAAGGAGACATTCCCAGTGGATCCTAACCTTGGCTTCCCCGTCAGCCACACCTTAACAACAAAGCTACTAACATACAAATCGACGAGGGGAATGCAGCTCAAGTCCTCTCTACCCCCTCTAAACCTTGCCCAGGAACTCTGCTTTGACTAACTCACCACAAAACTATGGGGGAAAACAGGATCTGATGCAGGATGAGACCCGGCCTCTCCTTCACACTGCGTACGTTAAACTGTCCTCCTCCCACACGCAACACTGACCACTCGCCAGCCACTGCAAACGTTTGGCTTTATTCTCCAGTTTGGGGTTTGGCTGGTGGATCCCGCTACTGCTGTTGGTGATGGTGGGGGGGGGGAGGGTGGGGAGGGGGGTGGGTGGGGGGGGTCCTGCTAGGCTGGATCCCCCCCACCACTGGGTACTTGACTCACCGGTCTCAAAAGCGAGAGGGAGGGGGGGGTGGGGGTGGAGGGTGGAAAGGGGAATGAGTTGGACCAAACCTCTGTAAATTTCGCTTTGCAATACAATATGAAGCCTGGAGGTCAGACCAGGTAAGGGCTGTCCAGCACAGCCACCCCAGCGGCCACTCCGCCGTCTGCAAATTCTGTACTCTTGGTCCTCAGCAGGTGTCCCGGGCAGTCGTTCATCACCAGGTTCCCGCAGCGCCTGTTGGGTGTGAAAGGCACAGCGAGGGTGAGAGCTCACAGTAGCACAGGTCCAAACAATAATAAAGACGCTTGCGTTTGATCCTAAACACGTTATTGAGGCGTCTCACAGCACATACTGTAAAGTGAATACAGTATGGGGGGGGGGGGGGGGGTGGAGGGCGAAATGCAGCATCAATTGAGCACGGCAGTGTCCCGCAAACAGTCATCGATTTGGTGACAAATGGGTTTATTTGAGGGATTATTAAGCCCGGAGAAGTGATCTGCCAATCAACTAACAATTGTATTCCCACTTACTGCCAGGCCAACAGAGGTGCGCGGAGTGAGGAAACTGGCCTAAGGTTACGCCCCCGCCGGGAATCGGTCCTCTCCCTTGCGAGGACAGCGCTCCAACCATTAAACTACTGCGACTCCACAAACATAAGACGCAACAACGACAACAACATTATATTTGTAGAGTGCCTTTAACATCGGGAGCACGTCCCAAGGCACTGAACGTGTCAGTAAATGTTGAGTACCTGATATAGATCCCGAACATTCCCAGCTCCGTAACACAGTCTGCCAATTTCAGAGGGACTCCCGGGTGCACGAGGTAATTTACCACAATCATGGGATTGATTTTCTCCATCAGGATATACCCTGCTCGCTCTGGACTATCTTTAATGCTTCCCAGAAGCTGCTTGAGCTCCTCCCCAAAGATATTATTTCCTGATGAGCAATAACAACACAAACAGCACAGATTAACTAGAGATTCAGATGGACCACGACCAATTCAGTTATGTAATAACCCAACGTTTATTAAATAATAAATTAGCCAGAAAGTCAGACAGGCTGGCCTAGTTTAATAAAAATAATAATCCTTGCATTTGATAGTAGTGCTTTTCACGTCTTCTAGAGAATATACTGCACAGTGAGTTGACTGTGTATTTGTGGGCGAAACGTGGCAATTGTCACAGCAGTGTCCTCACAAACAGACGTGGATTGAAATGACCAATTTTTAATATAGGATATTTTTGGACAGATTATTATTAGGCATGTGGAGTAAAGAAACTTGCCCAAGATTTCACCCTGAACTGCCTGGATTCGAAACACAGGTCTCACGTTTGTAAGGCGAGTCCTCTAACTACTGAGCTACAGGACTAACCAATGAGCTCCATATATCCTTCTAATGTGGAGTCCTGTGGCTCAGTGAGTAGAGCACTTGCCTTTCAAATGAGAGACCTGGGTTCGATTCCAGGCAGGACGAAACTTTGAGCATGTTTACCCCGTACACCTGATAATAATCCCTCCAAAGAAAAACAATAATTAATTGGTCATTTCATTCCAAGACCGTTTGTGGGACTCTGCTGTGCACTATTAGCTGCCGGTTTTCATCCACAAATATACAGTCAATTCCCTTGAAAGTATAATCTGTGAAGCGCTTGAGAAGTCTAGAAGACGTGAAAAGCACTATATCAAATGCAAGGATTATTATTTTAACTGAGCTCAATAATTACAGTAAAATCAATACTGTTTCCAGTGGGGATCCCACTGACCCTCTACGACGACTTGAACTATTCCAAAGTTACGGCTCTCTTTTAACGTTTTTATGTCTCTAGTTTTTCGGTTGAGAAAATGGCAGTTGTAGCCGCCTCCCTTCTCAAGATGCTGGTGATCTTGAGCAGGCAGTCGCAGAGAGAGAGAGAGAGATATGGACAACTTCTGGGCAATCTTCCACTGTCTGCTTGAGTCTCAGCCTTGAGATAAGCCAGTGTCTAAGGAACTGTCTCCGTTCTGAGCCACTTTGTTTCCACATCTGCACTCAACTTTGCGATTACTCAAATCTCAGAGAAGTGAAGATCTTCCCAGGAAAAGATGGAGCTTCATCAGAAACTGACCTCAGCCAAGTCTGGCCAACATGTCTACCTTCGCTGGCGCTAGTTACCACATGCACCCAGGGACAGGGAGGGGAACTGGGGAAGGCTGCTATCACTGATTATCACCACTCTCTCAGGGGACCTGGGCTAGTCATGAAAACACATGCCCGAGTCAGCTAAACTGAAACGATTCTAAATATTTACTCACATTCTAAAATGTCTAAAAAGATGAATTAACACACACCTTTTTAAAAAAAAGCATTAAGTATTTCAAATATAATCTTACATGTATGTGTGTGTATGTATTATATACAGGGTGAAACAAACGACCTTACACAGAGAGGTCTATAACACCTGATCAGGTCTTTGAGACGTCTCAAAGCACTTCACAGATTGTAAAGTGAATTGGCTGTATATTTTGTGGGAGAAACTCAGCAGCCAATTGTGCACAGCAGTGAGGATTGAGTAACCCAATTATTTTTTTAAACAAAGCAATTCTCCTGATTCACCCAGAATATATTTCACCCACAAATTATAGTCACAATACTGTATATTCTGTTTTGAGAGATCTCAACAATGTGATAAGGTGCTATATCAAATGAAAAGATTATTACTATTATTACTGCACACCAAAAGGCAAGATTTATTTATATATATATATATCTATATATTTATATATAGCATTCCCACAAAGAGAATGACTGATTTTTATCTGGGGGAATATTGACCCGGGCATCTTAAATGTCCACATGAACTGGCACAGACAGAGACCAGACTCTGACTCACCTCCTCCCTCCCGCTGTGGTTTAAGCACAAACTGATCTGAATTTGCCATCGCCATAGCAACCACTTTGTCTCCTTCTTCCCCCTGTGACGACGACGACAAGAACAACAACAGATGTAAGTTTGAATAGAGCCAAGGCGTTGGACAGTCGGTGTTTCGGCCCCGAGCTGGGGTCAGGATCGGGGAGGGTGGCGGGAAGGTTGGGTGACGGACGGCACGGTCGAAGAGGAGGGCCTTGAGGCGGGACTTGAAGGAGGCCAGGGATGGGAGCGAGTCGGAGGGACTGCGGGATGGGGTTCCAAAGTTTGGGGGCGGAGTGGCTGAAGGCTCACCCGCCGATGTGGGGCGGGAGGGTGGGGGGCATGAAGCAGATCAGAGCCAGCTGAGCGGAGAGGGCGAGCAGGTGACCACAAGGAAATGATGGGGGTTAGGAGATTAGAACGGTTTCAGGATGTTAGAGTTACACATCGCCCCCCCTTTAGATCACTATCGCATTCCAATTAGTTCTCGCCAGGTTCTCACGCACACACACACACAGACATACACAAACACATAGGTACAAACACATACACACAGACATAGATACACAGATACAAACACACGGATACAAACACACACACAGACATGCACAAACACACACGCAGACATACAGATACAGACACACCCAGAGATACAAACATAGACACAAATGCACACACCACACGTACCTCGTCAAAGGCGTACAGACCCATAAAGGTAGCTCGAATGCGTTCCACGGCCTCAGGGTTGTCGTGGAGAAACTTCTCCAACACTCCCGGCTTCGTCAGCTCCTGCTGCACCTTCTTGGTTCCCACCAGGTGAGTGGCGATGTCAGGGCACTTGACAGCCTTCGATCGCTCCAGCAACAACCGCCCCTCCCAGTCCTGGGCAGGAGGGAACAGAGGAAGGAGATGACCATCTCGAGAATTAACTCATTCACCGGGCTTTTGTTCGTCAGTCCTCCTCCCCCCCCCCCCCCCACCCGTCTGTCCAGCAGCATCAAGTACAATTTAAGATGTTCCTCAGGCATGAATGGCACTGTAAATTGTTACTGCATTGTAACACCAGCCTAGTGCAGTGGTACAGCATGCTGGGCTCTGAGTCAGGACGACCAATTCGGGGGTATAATAGTCCGAGGTTTATTAAGTAATACAAACAGCTTAACTTTACTCTTGAAACTGAGACCACAGATACAGTAGAATCGATACTGATTCCACTGGGAAGTGCACTGACCCTCTAGACAATTCCCAAACAGTTCAAAGTTACGTCTTTCTTTGACGTGGTTTCTAACGCCACCTCTCCTCGTCACAGAGGTAGTAGCCCCCAGCCTTCGCGGGCCGCTAGCCATCTTTGAGCTGGCTGTTTCCGTGTGAGAAAATAACCGATCAGGAGACAGAGATATGGAAGCGAACTAGGAGGGTTCCTTATTTCTTAGCCTTGAGCTAATTAGATATCCAGCTTCTCTTTCTGAGCTTGTCTTTACATCTGTGCTCAAGCACATGATTACTGAATTCCTTGGTGGGAGGCTGACAATGGGATCCAGACACCCAACGAGGGAAAAGTTATCAGACCTTGACCTCAGCCAGGGTCAAGCCAATATAGCTTTACTTTTGCCGAGCTAATTGGCACCTGTACCTCAGGGGCCCTCAGTTAATTATTAAGAATGAATAGTCTTGGCTATGCCCTGATAAGTAAGGACTGCTACACTCTGCTATACTAAACAGATTAGAAGTATATTTTGAAAGTATACTAATTTAAAAAATCTTAAAAACAGTAAGCAACACGAATATAAACTTGTTGTCCTCCCGATATGAAAGGCACTGTATAAATGTCATTTAGTTTAGTAATTTAGTTGTATGCTGCTGTTGTTGTTGTTGTTAAAAGATCCCGGGGTGCTATTTGGAAAGAAAAGAGTTTCTTTCTCCCAGCGCCCTGCCCGACAATGCCCCGAATAAATACAATGGGTATTTGTGAGACCTGCAGTGCACAAATGGCTGCCGAGTTTCGCCTACAGAATACGCAGCCACTAAACTGCGTCGTCTGGCCTGCTCCACATGCCCCGGAATGGTCCCATCGGAAACTCCTAATGCCCCACTTCCCTCCCACCCCCACTCTCCTCTGCTCCGGTCTGAAGCAGTAACTGTCCAGCGCCTTGGGACATTCTCCTGACGTGAAAGGCGATAAGTGTCATTTTGTTGCTGTTGTGTGTGCGCGCGTGCTGATTGGTGTACGAGAGCCAGAGGAAGCATGGCAGCTGAAGCCACAGATCCGAGACTTCCAGCACACGGAACAAAACAAGAGAAAATTGAACCCAGTTACCAACCTCCGCGGACGTGTAGTCGTCTGGTGAGTATCCAGTTCGAAAGTAAGCGACAGCCACTTCATAGCCATCTCTACAGATCAACACAAAACAAGGCGCACATTGATAACAATAATAATAATCCTTGCATTTGATACCATACATTACCATGTCATTGAGACGACTTAAAGCATTTCACAGGATACTCGCACATTGAACATTCGCTCTGATAGTTTAAGCCTTTATTGGTCTGGGCCAATAAAGTCCTGGAGCTCAGTAGTTAGAGCGCTCGCCTCACAAGTGAGACCCAGGTTTGATCTCCCATGTAGGGTGAAATCTTAGGCAAGCTTCCTTGCTTCACACAGAAGCTTCCTTGCTCCACACATGTTTACCTAGCCGTAAGTAGAAGCCCAGTTGTTAATAATAATACTTGTTTTTGATATAGCGCTTTTCACGTATTCTAGACGTCTCAAAGCACTTCACAGAATGTACTGTGAAGTGAATTGACTGTATATCTCTGGGCAAAACCTGGCAGCCAGTTGCACACAGCAGTGTCCCCACAAACAGTCGTGGATTGTTAGATACAATTAATGATCTAATTAAGTCACATTAAATATTAAATCAATGAATTATTGAATTACTTAATTAATTATGGCTTGTTAGTCGATTGGCGGATTTTTTTCTGGGGGTAAATAAAAACATTTGTGGTCACCCAATCCATGTTTTGCGAAACTACTGTGTGTGGGGTGTGGGGGCGGCGGGGGGGGGGGGGGGGGGGGATTAAGTGGCTCACACAAAACTTACACGAAAAGCTTCCTATCCGCATCTAAAGACCCTCTCTGGTATACTTCCGCCGTCTTCCTCCTCAGCACAGTAATATTCCTGTACAAAAGAGAGTGAAAAAACAACAGCGAATGTAAGGGACATCAATTGAACATCAATTGCTAAAGGCAAAGTTTGGAGTGGATGGTGGGGGTGGGGGGTTAAGAAAACAAATGCAAATGCAAACCTGCAAATAACCAAGAGCTCCAGTGACTGAGCCAGGCTGATGGGTGTATCATTGTGCACACAGCTCATTGACATTGTGGTATTGAATACGACCTACAATAAGAAGCTGGCACAAATAAAGATGGGTGTTTCTCTCTCCCCTCGGAGTCCTGGCTGATATTCCCCCCAAAATAAAATGGGACACTTGCTCCCTGGCTGTTTGTGTGACATTATTGTGTACAATGTCTGAACTGTCGAGTTTCGTTCACAAGGTATAGTCTCCGCACTTTACAGAAAACTTTACGAATCATCTTTTGGGAGGTTTTGCCCCGCGTCAAAGGTGAGGATTATTACACGTCTACCTGCGCCACAGCTCCATTTCCAAACATCGCTGATCAAAGATGTTCCTCGAGATGTTTTCAACCACAAAGACAACCACCGCCCTGGGCAAAACACAGCTGCAGATCAGTCAGGCTCCCTCCCTCCCCACCTCACTCAGTCATTCACTCCTCCCCACCTCACTCAGTCATTCACTATCCCCCTCCCTCCCACCCCCCACACCTGCTTCACTCAGTCACTCACTCAGTCACTCACTCGCTCGCTCCGCCCCCACCCACATTCACTTACTTCAGTCACCCACCCACTTACCCACCGATCCACTCACCTTCCCACTCAGAGAGGGTGTAAGAGCATGAGAGAGCATGTGAGAGAACAAAAGAAAGTGATTGAAAGCGAGAGAAAGTGAGTGAGTGAGAGTGTGTAAGCCTGAGAGATTGAGCAAATCAATACGTGGGTGTGTGGGCAGGTGCTTTGGGTTGGGTTGAGAGCAAGTGAGCGAGCCCAAAAATGAGACCAATGATTAATGAAGATTTTCAGCCCTGCTTACTTCTCTGAGCCATACATACGCCAGGCTTTAGCAATCCCATCAGCAAGGTGATAGACTCCGTCACAATTCAGGATCTTGGCTGCCTCTTCGGGTTTCCCACAAACCTGGAACACGTGTCTGTGTTAAACAAAACACAATGAGACGGTCGTTCAATACACTCAACAAGAAGAACAACTTACGTTTGTCCAGCGCGCCTCACGCAGGGTTGCGTCTCAAGAGCGCTTAATGTTGGCAGAGCACAATGTCATGTCAGCTCCAGCTCAACTCAATCCCAGCAAACAACAGCAGCCGGAGTTAAACTCTCCCAAGATTCATTTTATTCGTGGGATTGTTGGCCGGGTCTCTGGGAAAAACTGCTTCTCTCTTCCCTCCCCTCCTCTGCACCCCCCCTACATCCTCACAACAGGACCCGTCACCTTCGCTCCACTGGATCTGGCCTCCTCCTTGTCCCCCCGAATCCTCCACTCCACCCTGCCTTCAGCTACTCCGCCCCGAGGCTCTAGAACTCCCTTGCTCACTCCCTTCGCTTCGCCCTCTTTCTTCCTACCTCCAGGTTTGGCTAAAGACCTTTCTTTTCGACTGTACTTTCGGTCACTTTCTTCCCCCCCACCCGGCTTAGCCCCGGGATCCATTATTGGGAAGCGTTCTGAGAGGCCGTCTGGCATGGAGAGCGCTATATAAATCCAAGTTGTTGTTGTTCCGGTCAGGAGGACGTCACAAGGCGCTGGACAGTCTTTGTTTCAGACCCGAGCTCAGGACAGGGGGGGTGGAGGAAAAGGGAGGGATTTGGAGTCACCAATGGGGCCGTCGAAGAGGGTCTTGAGGCCAGGGAGGGGGAGAGGCGGGGGGAATGCAGGATAGAGTTCCAGAGAGTGGCTGAAGGATCGCCTGCCAATGGTGGGGTGGGGTGGGTCGGCAAACAAGCCGGAGCCTGCAGAACGGAGGGGGCAGGCGGGTTGGTAGGGGGTTAGGAGGTCGCGGATGTAGGGTGGGGTGAGGCCATGAAGGGCTTGGAATGTACACAATATACACAACCCAACACGGCCTCTTAGCGTCAGCTTAGTCAATTTGAGTTCCAAGTCCCAATCTGGCTTTGTCACCTCTTGAGTTACTGTCAGGACTTTGAGCTCACAGCCCAGACTGCGCACTCTCCAGTGTATGAAAGCATGAGTGCTGCACTATTGGTCACTATTTTCACCTCACACAACATACAGTCATTAGTGTTACACATTACTGTATTCTGTGAAACGCTCTGTGGTGTCGCACTGACATGAAAGGTAATGGATCAAGTGCAAGGATTCTTCTTTTATTTCTGTATAATAACATTTCCAAGGCAGCCAATTGCTCACAGACGTGTCCCACAAACAGTTGTGGATTGAAAATGACCAATTTGGGTTTTTGGGAAGGATTATTATTAGGCGTGTGGAGTAAGGAAACTTGCCCAAGATTTCGCCCTGACCTGCCTGGATTCGAACACAGGTCTCACGTAAGGCGAGTGCTCTAACCACTGAGTTACAGGAGATTAATGTGTAATCTAAAAATTATTCAAGAGATAAGAGTGCAAAAATCTTCCGCACCAATCTCCTCCCACCTCTCCGCACTCTCTTTGTTTTTTCACTGCACACCCAAGTATTCAAATTGCTGCTCAGTATCTCTCAGCACTTCCCTTTTGAGGACACACGTTGCATTGTCCTGCCACAGGTAATCTACAGGACAGATCTATTAAGATAATATTTTAATCTGGGCTGGGCTGCATGGAGCACTTTAGTGCAGCACATACCTGACCCTGGGATAGAGGTCAAAGGAGTACACACTTGAATTCATAATTTGGTCACTCAATCCAAGACTGTTTGCGGGATGCCGCTCTGTAAGCAATTGGCTGCTGCCTTTCATCCACAAATATATATACGTATACATTTTGTAGATTGAAATGATAAATTTTTTTGGGGAGGGATTATTATTAGGCTATTATACTCCACTATTAATATTATTATCACTTATTATTTCTGGAGTAAGGAAATTTGCCTTTGCCCCATAACCCTTGATACCCTGACCTAACAAACATCTATCTCCCTCAGTCCTGAAAATTTCAATTTATCTAGTTTACCAACAGCAACATACATTTATATAATAATAACTCATTATTAGACGTCTCAAAGCGCTTCACAGACTATACTGTAAAATGAATTGACTTCATATTTTGTGGGCTAAACATGGCTGCCAATTTGGACGCAGCAATGACCCACAAACTTTGACCAATTCTTTTTTTAAAAAATGTTGACAGGATTATTATCCCAGAAAAATGATCTGCTAATCAACTAACAACTGGGATTCTACTTACTGCTGGTAAACTGAGGCATGTGGAGTAAGGAAACTTGCCCAATCTTTTGCCCTGCCTGGGAACTGACCCCAGGTCTCCTCACTTGCGAGGTAAGGCTCTAACCACAGGTCTTCACAGAGCGCCCTTTACGCAAGGCAGGGACTCAGAGCGAGAGATTAAACCAACATTTACCGATGTATATCTGGGATGCGGCTGCCCAGCCCAGCGAAGCTCGCTGCTATTGTGTTGATTTCTATTTGCTTGAGAGTCGGTTTGTCACTGTGCCCATTGTGAAACATGTAGTCTGATCGGTTTATACCTAAAATAATATTCTAAACAGGGATAGAAAACACATATGTTTTACTCCTAACTTCGTAACATTCAACGAGTGGCGCTATGTTACACAGTGAAGCCTTTTAGCTATTTTTTTCCAAATAAATGACAAACTGTTGAACTGATCTATAACGTCTGAATATTTTTTGGGGTGTTTGACTCGCACAGAAACCCATCATGCTTAAGAGGAGTTCAGCAACTTACCCACGTATAGAAATTGCAGTGTGTGAAATGGACACAGAATTCTAGAAAGTCTTAGGCAGCAGACTGGCAACAGCCAACAACAACAAAATTACATTTATATTCATGTCGGGAGGACATCCCAAGGTACTGGGATTTGGACTTACCCCATCCCACCAAAGAATGTGCATTTGGGTAACCGCTGAGAGCTAAAACAAACCAACTAAACCTGCAGCTCAGCAAAGATCCTTGTGATGTAGATTACCTGGTGAATGCCTTCGTCCTGCACACTTTTGTAGATCTCAAATAGACGAGCTGTAAAATCATCCACTTTTACCGTACTTAAGAACAAGGGAGAGAGAGAGATAAATTAGGAGGTTTAAATTGACAGTGGGCACGTTCAAGCAGATAGTTTGAAAACTGAGCAGGGGCTAACCTAACTCATATTAAATATATATATTTTTAAAAAAAGAGATTTAAAGGTGATGGTGAAGTCACTTACCTTTCCAGGGATTTGGTTAAAAATTCCTGGTCCTGACTGATTCTATCAACCAGGAGATTGAAGTCTTTCTGGACATCCATCGCCTCTTTAAAGAGTTTCTCTGGCACCGGTGAAGGGAAGAGACTGAACGGGGCATAGTGGATTATCTTAAAAAGTAGATTTTAAAATATATATTTTAAAAAATCAATTAAACAAACGGAAACGGTTTTAAGTCACTGTAAAAGAATGAACAGCAAGATTTTTTGTCAAAGGGATCACGTTAGTGCCTGATAAGAGTAGCACTCAAACCTCCCTGGGCAGCGAGAAATAGACAGGTAAAATTGATCATTCACATTGCGTCTGAGAGTGGGATATAGTGGCCAGTGCCCAAATTGGCTACATCTTTTGCCTCTTACAACATCAAAATGACACTTGTATAGAACCTTTCATGTCAGGAGGACGTCCCAAGGCGCTGGATAGTCAATGTTTCAGACCCGAGCTGGGGTCGGGATTGGGAGGGTGGAGTGAAAGGGAGGGGATTTGGGGTGACCAATGGGACCGTCGAAGAGGAGGAGCTTGAAGCGAGATTTCCAGGAGGTTAAGTGGTACACTGCAGGATGGCGTTCCACAGGTTGGGGTAGTGGTCAATGGTGAGGGAGTGGGGAGACATGGAACAGGCCGGTGCCTCCTGAGAAGAAGGTAGGGCGGTTTGGTTGAGGGTTAGGAGATTGGAGAGGTGGGGAGGGTGGGCCCATGAAGGGCTTTGAAAGTGAGGACCAAGATCTTGAATTGAATCCTCTGGATGATGGGGAGACAATGGAGTCGGGCGAGGATAGGGTCGCGGAGCCAGGTGCAATATAATTATAGACCAAAATTACAGTCTCTTATGCTCTTCATACTCAGATGTTATGGGCAGCACTTTGTAGAAAGAATTATTATTAACAATAAAAACACTGAAGAACAAACCTCGGATGAATTTGGCTCCTCGACGGTCCTCATGAGCACTCCATGATACAGAGCGGCATCTTTGGCGGCAATCAGAAGCCCCTGAATAAGATACACGTCCTGCAAGGTTTCTTCTGAGACCGAGGATGTAACAAACATCTACACAACAACAAAATTATGAAGATGTCTTAAGGTCGGATTTAGGAGATCGCAGATTTAAAACCAAGCTAGGGGTAGAAAGGGTTAGATGGGTGATAAAAAGATGTAGTTGAAGAGGAAGGTCTTGAGACAGGCCTTGAAGGAGGTAAGAGGTGGGATGGAGAAACTGTGGGATGGATTCCTAAAGGATGAGGCAAAACGGCTGAAGACTCAACCGCCAATGATGAACATGGTGGGCGAGGGGGGTCAAGCAGGCCAGAGTCCAATCAGCGGATAGTCGTCAGGGAGTTAACAGGTCACAGAGGTAGGAACAAGGCAGTGGAAAGCTTTGAAAGTGAGGCTGATAATTGAACTCTGTTCTCTGGAGGATGGGAAGCCAGTGGAACCAGGCGAGGAAAGGCGATTGGTTCACAGTGGTGAGGGGAAGCAGGAGGCGGTGGAAGAGGTAGGTTTCCAGGAGGAATTTGAAGACAGAGAAAGAACGAACCAGGGGGAATGGAGACCGGGAGATCGTTTGCTTCAAGCTTTTGTTCATTCCGAAAACTACACATTAGATATGAATATACTATAATTCTAGATTCCCATCACACAAGTACGAGATTGCTATTAAAACCTGCGGCCTGAGGTAAGCGATTTTTCATATATTTATATATATAAATATATATAATTCTGAAAGACATTTTTAAAAAAAATCCTGGCATACAGATGTGCAGTGTTCACCATGCATTCGTCCCCCTCCCCCCGCACCCCCCTACAGGCTCTGTTGTGGTTTGATAATGGTTAATACAATACCCATCTTACCCTCTATACTGAAGAGCAGGAAATCTCATGGCAACCAAACTGGCCCACAGATTTCACTTTCCCCACTGCTTGCTGACACATTGAAAAATAAATCTCTGCAGCTTGATTTGCAAGGTCAGCAATCCGCAGCAGAACCCCCAGGGAAAAGTGGGGGGGGGGGATTTGGGGGTGACTGATGGGACTGTCGAAGAGGAGGGTCTTGAGGTGGGACTTGAAGGAGGCCAGGAGGGAGCAAGGCGGAGGGATTGCGGGATGGAGTTGCAGAGGTTGGGGGCTGAGTGGCTGAAGACTCATGGAGCAGGAAGGAACCTGCTGAGTGGAGGAGGTTGATAGGGGGTAAGGAGGTAGCAGATGTAGGATGGTGTCCAAAAATCAATCCCGCACCCTGCACTCTCCCCATAGCCCTGCAAACCTGTCCACCCCAAATAAGTATCTACTGTGGAGTCCTGTAGCTCCGGACCTGGGTTCGACTCCAGGCAAGGTGAAAGCTTAGGCAATGTTTCCTCACTCCACGTGGCTGATAACAATCCCTCAAGAAAAAGAACAGTAAAAATATTGATCATTTTAATCTATGGCTGTTTGTGGGACACTTTTGTGCGCAATTGGCTGCCGTGTTTCGCCCACAAATATACAGTCAATTCACTTTGCAGTACATTCTGTGAAGCATTTTGAGACTTCTAGAAGAAAAATCCACTGATAATTTTGAAAACCTCTATTAAGTCTCCTCTTAACCCTCTCTACTGCAAGGAGAATAATCCTAGCTTAAACTAGGTTTCTCTGCCTACATATATAATAGGATCTGCATGATCGTATTCAGATCCCTTCACTGCCTTAATAATAATCCTTGCATTTGATATAGCACTTTTCACATCTTATTGACGTCTGAAAGCGCTTCACAGAATATACTGTAAAGTGAATTGACTGTACATTTGTGGGTAAAACGCGGCAGCCAATTGCACACGGCAGCGTCCCCACAAACAGGCATAGATCGAAAATGACTAATTTTTATGTTTGTGTTTGTTTTGGAGGGATTATTGTTAGGCGTGTGAAGTAAGGTTTCGCCCTGACCTGCCTGGATTCGAACACAGTAAGGTAAGTGCTCTAACCACTGAGCTACTGGAGCCTTACCTCCTGACTCCGCAATCCACCCAGAGCCTCTGTATGTCTGGCACTGAGCTCTTGCTTGTCCCTTGCACCCTCTGCCTACTATCTGACTTTGCACTTTCAGCCACTGCACTCCACACCTTGAGAACATTCTCCCTCGGGGGTGGGTGGGGGGAGCTGTGTGTGTGTGTGTGGGGGGGGTGGGGGAGCTGTGTGTGTGTGTGGGGGGGGGGAGCTGTGTGTGTCTGTGGGGGGGGGAGCTGTGTGTGTGGAGCTGTGTGTGTGTGGGGGGGGAGCTGTGTGTGTGTGTGGGGGGGGGGAGGAGATGTGTGTGTGTGTGTGGGGGGGAGGAGATGTGTGTGTGTGTGTGGGGGGGGGGGAGGAGATGTGTGTGTGTGGGGGGGAACTGTGTGTGTGTGTGGGGGAGCTGTGTGTGTGTGGGGGGGGGGGGAGCTGTGTGTGTGGGGGGGGGGAAGCTGTCTGTGTGTGTGTGTGTGGGGGGGGGAGCTGTGTGTGTGTGTGGGGGGGGGAGCTGTGTGTGTGGGGGGGGGGCTGTGTGTGTGTGTGGGGAGCTGTGCGTGTGGGGGGGGGGGCTGTGTGTGTGTGTGTGGGGGGGGAGCTGTGTGTGTGTGTGTGGGGGGGGGCTGTGTGTGTGGGGGGGAGAGCTGTGTGTGTGGGGGGGGGGGAGCTGTGTGTGTGTGTGTGTGGGGGGGGGCTGTGTGTGTGTGGGGGGGGGGAGCTGTGTGTGTGTGGTGGGGGAGGGGAGCTGTGTGTGTGGGGGGGGGAGCTGTGTGTGGGTGGTGGGGGGGGGGAGCTGTGTGTGTGTGGTGGGGGGGGGGAGCTGTGTGTGTGGCGTGGGGGGGAGCTGTGTGTGTGTGTGTGGTGGTGGGGGGGGAGCTGTGTGTGTGTGTGGTGCTGGGGGGGGAGCTGTGTGGGGGGGGAGCTGTGTGTGGTGGTGGGGGGGGAGCTGTGTGTGGGGGGAGCTGTGTGTGGGGGGAGCTGTGTGTGTGTGTGGGGGGAGCTGTGTGTGTGTGTGTGGGGGGGGGAGCTGTGTGTGGGGGGGGGGCTGTGTGTGTGTGTGGGGGGGGCTGTGTATGTGTGTGGGGGGGGGGAGAGCTGTGTGTGTGTGGGGGGGAGAGCTGTGTGTGTGTGGGGGGGAGAGCTGTGTGTGTGTGGGGGGGGAGCTGTGTGTGTGTGTGTGTGGGGGGGGCTGTGTGTGTGGGGGGGGGGGGAGCTGTGTGTGTGGGGGGGGCTGTGTATGTGTGTGTGGGGGGAGCTGTGTGTGTGTGTGGGGGGGGGGGAGCTGTGTGTGTGTGTGGGGGGAGCTGTGTGTGTGGGGAGCTGTGTGTGTGGGGGGGGGGGGGGGGGGAGCTGTGTGTGTGTGTGGGGGAGCTGTGTGTGTGTGGTGGGGGGGGGAGCTGTGTGTGTGGTGGGGGGGGGAGCTGTTTGTGTGGGGGGGGAGCTGTGTGTGTGTGTGGGGGGGAGCTGTGTGTGTGTGTGTGGGGGGGAGCTGTATGTGTGTGGTAGGGGGGGGGGAGCTGTGTGTGTGTGGGGGGGGGGGAGCTGTGTGTGTGTGGTGGGGGGGAGCTGTGTGTGTGTGGGGGGGGAGCTGTGTGTGTGTGTGGGGGGGGGGGGAGCTGTGTGTGTGTGTGTGTGGTGGGGGGGAGCTGTGTGTGTGTGGGGGGGGGGAGCTGTGTGTGTGGTGGGGGGGGGAGCTGTGTGTGTGTGGTGGGGGGGGGGAGCTGTGTGTGTGGTGGGGGGGGAGCTGTGTGTGTGTGTGTGTGGTGGGGGGGGGAGCTGTGTGTGTGTGTGTGGGGGGGGGAGCTCTGTGTATGTGTGGGGGGGGGGGGGAGCTGTGTGTGTGTGTGTGGGGGGGGGGAGCTGTGTGTGTGTGTGGGGGGGGAGCTGTGTGTATGTGTGGGGGGGGGGGAGCTGTGTGTGTGTGTGTGGGGGGGGGGGGAGCTGTGTGTGTGTGTGGGGGGGGGGAGCTGTGTGTGTGTGTGGTGGGGGGGGAGGGAGCTGTGTGTGTAGTGGGGGGGGAGCTGTGTGTGTGTGTGTGTGGGGGGGGGGAGCTGTGTGTGTGTGTGGTGGGGGGGGGGAGCTGTGTGTGTGTGTGGTGGGGGGGGGGAGCTGTGTGTGTGTGTGTGGGGGGGGGAGCTGTGTGTGGGGGGGGGGGGAGCTGTGTGTGTGTGGTGGGGGGAGCTGTGTGTGTGTGTGGGGGGGGAGGGAGCTCTGTGTATGTGTGTGGGGGGGGGAGCTGTGTGTGTGTGGTGGGGGGGGGGGGAGCTGTGTGTGTGTGTGTGTGTGGTGGGGGGAGCTGTGTGTGTGTGTGGGGGGGGGGGGAGCTCTGTGTGTGTGGGGGGGAGCTGTGTGTGTGTGGTGGGGGGAGCTGTGTGTGTGTGGGGGGGGGGGGAGCTGTGTATGTGTGTGTGGGGGGGGGGGGAGAGCTCTGTGTGTGTGGGGGGGGGGGAGCTGTGTGTGTGTGTATGTGTGTGGGGGGGGGGGGAGCTCTGTGTGTGTGGGGGGGGGGGGGGGAGCTGTGTGTGTGTGGTGGGGGGAGCTGTGTGTGTGTGTATGTGTGTGGGGGGGGGGGAGCTGTGTGTGTGTGTATGTGTGTGGGGGGGGGGGAGCTGTGTGTGTGTGTGGGGGGGGGGGCGGAGCTGTGTGTGTGTGTGGGGGGGAGGGAGCTCTGTGTGTGTGTGGGGGGGGGGGCGGAGCTGTGTGTGTGGGGGGGGGAGGGAGCTCTGTGTGTGTGTGGTGGGGGGGAGCTCTGTGTGTGTGTGGTGGGGGGGAGCTCTGTGTGTGTGTGGTGGGGGGGGGAGCTGTGTGTGTGTGTGGGGGGGGAGCTCTGTGTGTGTGTGTGGGGTGGGGGGAGCTCTGTGTGTGTGTGGGGGGGGGGGAGCTGTGTGTGTGGGGGGGGGAGCTTTGTGTGTGTGTGTGGTGGGGGGGGGGGGAGCTGTGTGTGTGTGGGGTGGGGGGAGCTCTGTGTGTGTGGGGGGGGGGGGGGGAGCTGTGTGTGTGTGTGGGGGGGGGGAGCTGTGTGTGTGTGTGTGGTGGGGGGGGGGGGAGCTGTGTGTGTGTGTGTGGTGGGGGGGGGGGGAGCTGTGTGTGTGTGTGTGGGGGGGGGGAAGCTGTGTGTGTGTGTGTGGTGGGGGGGGGGGGGGGGAGCTGTGTGTGTGTGTGTGGTGTGGGGGGGGGGGAGCTGTGTGTGTGTGTGTGGTGGGGGGGGGGGGGAGCTGTGTGTGTGTGTGTGTGGGGGGGGGGGAGCTGGTGACTTACCTCCACACGCCTTCCTGTGCCGTTGAGCACTCGGGAAGAGATCATCCCGGCGGCCACGTGACCTCGCAGCTGTGCCGAAAGGATCCTCTTCCCTCCCCGGAAGACACTGAAGAACAGGTTACTGATTGACAGCTCGGCTGTCCACTCACGGCCGCAGGCTGCGGGAGCTCGCACCAGTCAACGTGCGCAGGTGGGGCGGGACCTGGACGGCGTCCTGTTGCCATGGGGACGGAGCGCAGCGCAAAGACAGGGGATGGTGAGCACGTGACCTCCCCCCCTCCCCACCCACTACCCTCCTCAGTGTAAGTGACAACACTGCTTTGTGACAGTGGCTGTGAAGCCTTGACCTTGGGATGTCCTTCCCATGTCAAAGGCCATGTACCAATCATAATTAATATAATAATTATTAATATAACAATTAATACAATAGTACTAAAATATAACTATTAAGAACATAAGAATCAGGACCAGGAGTAGGCCATTCAGCCCCTCGAGCCCGCTCCGCCATTCAATAAGATCATGGCTGATCTTTTCACCTAATTCTTAATTAACTGCCTTATCCCCATATCCCCTAATCCCTCTATTTTTCAAAAATCTATCAGTCTCAGCCTTGAAGACTGAGACTGATAGATCTCAGTCTTGAAGAAAATGGGCAAGGACTGAGCATCTACAGGCTTCTGGGGGAGTGAATTCCATAAATTCACTAACCTCTGAGTGAAGAAATGTTTCCTCAACTCTGTTCTAAAAGGCTGACCCTTAATTTTAAGACTGTGACCCCTGGTTATAGATTCTCCTATCAGGGGAAACAGTCCCTCGTTGTCCAGCCCTTTAAGAATCTTATATGTTTCAATAAGATCCCCCCTAATTCTTCTGTACTCTAGAGAATACAGCCCTAGTTTATTCAACCTATCCTCATAGGTCAGTCCCCTCATCCCAGGAACTAACCTAGTGAATCTATGCTGTACGGCCCCTCTAAGGCAAGTATGTCCTTTATTAAATAAGGAGACCAAAACTGCACACAATACTCTAGGTATGATGGGTTTCCGCACAAGTCATTGACATTCGGTTGACTAAACAAAAAACTGATCATTATCCACAGATATCCACAATCAGAACAGAATGGTGTGGCTCGTCAAACACGTTTCACAAATAAATGAGCAAAATACCAGATCTGAAAGATAACATTACCTATATAAAATCTGAAGACCAAAGATGATGAAAAGCAAACTCACATTTCATATCGTTGTCTTTTAAAGTGCTGCAGACATCCAAAGTGGCAAATCCTAACAGAACATCGGACTTCAGTGTCTGATTGGCTCCACACTCGGAAGTTGATCTTGCTGAATGGCGAGAGGAGGTCAGAGAGATAGGGTGGTACAGAGTGGTGGAGCAGGTGGAGTTAGATGGTGGAAGACCCTCAACTCTCCAGTCGCCACCCTCACCCACCCCCCCACATCGATTAAACAAGAAGCCTGTTAGATTCCATTCTTATTCAAATTCTTTATCAAATGCTGTTCGCAATGTCATCCCCAAAATACAGTCAATTCACTTTACAGTATATTCTGAGACCTCCCAACAATGTGATAAGGAGCTATATCAAATGCAACGATACTGTTATTATTATTGATATTATATGGAAGTTGACTATTGTGCCATATCTCCAGGCCTTCAGATAATGTAAAAATTCTGCTTCCTTATAAGCACTGTTAAAATGTTGACCATGGTATTGGGTGTGGCAGCTGTTACTACTCCTATATCTAAAGCTAAAATAAATAATAAGAACAATCCTTGTACAGTATTTGATATGGCGACTTATCACATCATTGAATCATCTCACATTGATTTGTGTACGTTGTGGGCAAAACGAGGCAGGGTTCCACAAACAGTCATGGAGATAGTGACTGGTTTTATTTGGATGGAGAGGGATGTTGACATGAAATCTTATCGCAGTGTTCCTTCTGTGATCTGGCTGATTTGAAGGGGCTACAGGGCATTGGGGAAACTATCAGGAGTCCATGAGCGTCCACAAAGCTAATGTACAGTATTTTTGTAACTTATCAGAAGCCAAGCGTTCCTGCCAACCAAATTGACTGATTGTTCTCTCAATCAATGTCAACATTCGCAGATAAAACACACAAGTAGTTTGTAAGTCTGACTGTGGGGCCATTGACAACTCTGTACAATGATAGCACATCCCCCGTTACTGCTGACAAGCTGGCTCCGGGAATCAGCCCCCGTATTGTTTAGCAACTAACAAAATGCGGATGATAAGGTCTTTCCTTGTCCGGTTGCAATCTCTTTGCCAATCAACATCTAAAGCATTATCCTCTCGGCATGAATGGCACGTAGAGACATTAACCCTAGGGTGTTAACCCAGTTGCAGCCTCTAAAGTGTCCGTGGCCCGTGTTTGACCTCCCTCTCCGCTGTGACTTCCAGAGATTTGAAACGTTAAAGGTTATTGCTTTCGCTTATCTTTTATACCCAAGTTGTCTCCCGCTCTGTGTTGTGTCTAGGAGATGCCCTTGAGCAGATTCATTGTAAATTACTGTTACAGCTTCACTTAAAATAATCCACTGAACCTAGAGCAACTTCAGCAAAGCCACTGACTTAGCCGTGAAGAGCTTTAACATTCAGCCCACAGAGCTCCACCATATTTGCAAATGCCCCACTCCTGCAACCCCCAAAATCAAAACTGTAATCAATAAAAAAAATCGAAATCAATAGAAATAAAAAATATGCCATCCGACTGCGAAACACTGTCCGCAGATACTTGTTGCTGGAAACCTCGCCTGTCTTTATTTGCCTAAAGGTTCACGGTGGAAACAGGATAAGATAAAAGGCGGCATCACAGAGCGCTTCGCGGTGGTGGAGTCGGAGGCCAAACCAGGGGGAGGGGGGAGGTGACCGTCAGCGCGGTCAAGCAGAAAGGTCTTCAGGCGTGACCTGAACATGGGAAAGGAGGGGGCAAGGTGCATGGGTTTAGGGAGGGAGCACCAAAGTTTCGGGGTGTAGTAGCTTAAAGCACGACCGCCGATGGTGGAGCGGAGGATAAGGGGGACAAGGAGGAGGCTGGACCCGGTAGATTCATAGGATTGCAGCAGGTTAAACTAGTGTCAGCTCGGCTGGGTTGGCCTCACTCTTGACTTTATGGCCACCACCTCCCCCTGCTCGGAGTCAGTCTCCGCCACTGTTAAGCGCCCTGGGACGCCACCCTGCGTGGAAGGCGCTATATAAGTGCAGGTTGTTGTCATTGAACCAGAAGGTTTGGGATTCAAGCTGCACGTCCCAGCTTGTTGAGCTCGTGGACAGTCTCCAGTGAGATGCTGGGGGAGTTTCCACTGTATCCTCGGGGGGGGCAGACAAACAGATTCCGGTTAACCTGAAATTCCCATTTATCTTATTTTGTTTCCCGCCGCGTTTCGCCCACAAATATACAGTCAATTCACTTCACAGTATATTCTAGAAGTCTTTTCAGTCTCGACACGGTCTAGAAGAACTGAAAAGCACTGTATCAAATGCAAGGCTGATGATGATGATTGTTACTGTATTATTACTATACTGTGAGTGTGCACCACCCAGATCTGAGTGTCAGTAGCGTGGGTGATCAGGAGGCAGCTGTGGTATGTCTTTAAATAGCAGTAGGAAGGCAAGCGTGTGTTTGACAGGGGGATTGGAGCCATTGAGCGAATCAGTAGTGACTGGGCGTTAGTGATGGGGAAGGCAGCTCGTCATTTCCTGATGTGAAGTGTCCTTTACTGTTCACACTGACCAGAGCTGCTGGGGGGGTAGGACACACACACACAGAGAGAGAGAAGGTCCTTTATTCCTCTCCTGTTTTCCCCCCCAAAAAAGCGAAACAAGTGGGAGATTCATTCAGCGCCGAGCAAAACATCTACTCGACATGAGCCAGAGCGAGAACCGAAAGAGACCGAGAGAGGAGCGCAGCCTATCGGAAGGCAGTGTGGCCAAGACGCCAGAGAAGAGAGGTTCCTTGGTCCATTTTGGAGTTAGCGCCGATTACAGGGACTGGGGAGTGGGGGAGCTCTGCAAATATCTGGCAAGTAACGGCTGCCAGGGTGTGCAGCAACACTTCAGAGGTGGGCTACTCTAACGTTTCATATCTGTCTTTGATAATAATTTATAACAGTGCTCTATCTCTCTGTCTGTCTGTCTGTCTGTCTGTCTGTCTGTCTGTCTGTCTGTCTATCTCTCTGTCTGTCTGTCTGTCTATCTCTCTGTCTGTCTGTCTCTCTGTCTGTCTGTCTATCTCTCTGTCTGTCTGTCTGTCTGTCTCTCTGTCTCTCTATCTATCTATCTATCTATCTATCTATCTATCTATCTATCTATCTATCTATCTATCTATCTATCTATCTATCTATCTATCTATCTATCTATCTATCTATCTATCTATCTATCTATCTATCTATCTATCTAAACAATCATGGATTGAGCCATGGATTTTTGTTATTTTTACTTGTAATATTATGGACAGTGTGACATTAGTAGAGCGCCAAGCTGCCTGCATTGTGGAGCTCCTGTGGCTCAGTGGTTAGAGCGCTCGCCTTACGAGCGTGAGATCTGGGTTCAATTCCAGGCGGATCAGGGCGTAAACCGTGGGCAAGTTTCCTTACTCCTCGCGCCTAATAATAATCCCTCCTCCGTCATTTTCAATCCACGACTGTTTGTGGGGGACGCTGCTGTGCGCAATCGGCTGCCGCGTTTCGCCCACAGATACAGTCAGTTCACTTTACAGTATATTCTGTGAAGCGCTTTGAGACGTCTAGAAGATGTCTACATCAAAATGCTCTATATCAAAATGCAAGGATTATTATTGTTATTGGAGTCCTGTGGTTCAAGTACTCGCCTCACAAGCAAGAGACTTGGTTCAATTTTAGGCAAGGTAGGGTGAAACCTAAGGGCAAGTTTCTTTACATGTCTGATAATAATCCCTTGGGGGGGAAAAAAAAAGAACAAATTGTTCATTTCAATCCGCGACTGTTTATGGGACACTGCGTAATTGGCTGCCGCGTTTGCCAACAAATATTCAGTCAATTCACTTTCCAGTACATTGTGTGAAACGCTTAAGACATCTGGAAGATGTGAAAAATGCTACAGCGAATGCAAGGATTATTATTATTATTATTATCAGTCAACTGATTTCAATAGCTGGGAAAAGGAAGCATGTGAAAATGTAATTCACTGGACGTCAAATAACTTTGACACTCTCACGGCTTGTAAATAGAGCAATTCGGACTGCTGGTGAATTGTTTCATTTTACAAACCATTACAAACCATTAACAAGAACAACATTACGTGAGTACAGCGCCTTTCATGTCGGGAAGACTTGAAGGAGGCCAGTGAGGGGGCGAGGTGGAGGGACTGCGGGATGGAATTCCAGAGGTTGACAGCGGAGTTATTTGACGTTCGGTAAATCATTTTATTTTCAAAAAAAAGGTCGAAAGTAGTGATATACTTTTTATAATAATCTTTGCGTTTGATATAGAGCCTTATCCTACTTATTGGCAAATAAACAGAGGCATGTGGAATAAGGAAACTTGCCTTGACCGGGAATTGAATCCAGGTCTCTCGCTTGCGAGGTGAGCGCGAGCTCAACATGGACTATGTAGCTTTGGTCATCTTCCCTCTCTGTCCAGCTCAGTCAAATCACACAGTGTTAAGCACTCTGACATGTATAAATGCAAGTTGTTGTCGTAAATAAAATTTTGGCATCGATTGCAAGGTGATATTGATAATTTGTTCTGGGGAGGCTCTTTCTTCTGTCTTTATCATTTGTTAGTGTGTGTGACTGAATTGATTTCTTGATGATCTGTTACTTTACAGGATTATTGGATTGTATACTGATAATGTTGAAGGTGCTTCACAGCTCTCTGTAGCACATTATCCAACTGTCCAGGGTGTGGCCTTTGTCTTCTGGCATAGGTTCCACAGTCGGTTTGAAAATCTAGATTCGTTTTTTGATGTTCACTTCCCTTTTTGTTTTCCCAGATGCACAGATAACTGGAGCTCAGCTGCCCCACTTGACGGAGTCTCGCTTGAAGGAGCTGGGTGTGGAGTAAGTTTTGAGGCAAGATTGAGGCCGTTCCCTGTTTGGTCTGTTTTCACTTTCTAGGGGAAAACAGGAAACCTGATCAATGCTGATTTAGCACTTGGTGTTACATGAACTTTTGACATTGTTGTCAACTGATGAATGTTTCTCTATTTCGAACTAGACAGTGTGTGTTATGCCACTTAAGGCTTCTGAGCTGAGGGTATTGTGGTCAGGAAGTGGAAGCATTTATTCTGCAGATATCTCTGATCTTAATGGCCACACTTCAGGGCTTGAGCTCACTGTCCACGCTAATTTATTTATTGTTTCATAATAAATTTATTGTAAGTTATTCACATGCGACATCCACAGGCACTGCACTTTACAATATATTCTGTGAAGCGCTCTAAGGCATCTCAATGACGTGACAAGGCATTGTTTCAAACGCAAGAATTATTATGTGGTGTGTTGAGGGAGTGATTTTGTTTTTATGGATCAGTTTCTCTAACCTCTGGATAATGACTCAGGGGAGACACATGTTGAAGTGACATCTTGATAATTCTTTTTTCATTCCAGTGCACTCGGATCGCGACTGAACGTTCTCAACTGTATCCAACTGCTTTTGCAGAACCCGATTATGGTCAAGGTGAGAGAATCTCATAGGCTCCCGCCCAGTCAGAATTGATAGGAGCTTTGTGAATTAGGAGGGGGAGGGGGGGCCTAACTAGGGGGTAAGCCATAACATCAAAAGTAGAAAACAGCACTTTAAGGTTCTTATCTTGATCTTGAGTTGCGTTTGTCTGCCTGTTCTGGTGGATGTTAAGGGCACTTTTTGAAAACAGAAAGGAGTTTCTCTCTCCTGCCCAACAATCCCCAAATAAAATTGGTCGATTGCTCTGTGCATATTTGTGTGCAAACTGGTTGTTGTGGTTTATCCACAAAATACACAGTCAACCCACTTTACAGTACATCCTGAGAAGCGTATTGAGAAGTCTCAATGACATGATGAGGCGTTATATCAATGGCAAGGATTATTTTATTATTATTGTACTGCTTGCTCTGTAGGTCTTCAATGATCCTATTCACGGACACATTGAGCTTCACCCACTCCTCATCCGAATCATCGATACTCCTCAGTTCCAAAGGCTTCGCTACATCAAACAGCTTGGTGGCACTTACTTTGTGTTTCCTGGAGCCTCGCACAACAGATTTGAGCATTCCTTAGGGTAAGTGGTTGTTTGAGGGTGTCCCGTAGGGTAGTGGTTAGAGCACTCACCTCGCGAGCGAGAGGACCGAAGATTGATCCCTGGGCGGGGTAAAGCCTGAAGACAAATTTCCTTATTTCACACGCTGGTTTGCCTAGCAGAAAGTAGGAACCCACTTGTTTCTGCTTGTTTACCTAGCAGAAAGTAGGAACCCAGTAATAATATATAATTCCTTAAAGAAAATTTGTCGCTCAGTCCACGACTGTTTATGGGACATTGCGGAGTGCAATTGGCTGTTGTGTTTCACCCATAAAATACAGTCAATGTCTCAAAGCAGTGATAAAGGGCTATATCAAATGTAAGAATTATTATTATCGTAAAAGCAAGTTGTTGTTGTTTCTTGCCCTGCAGGGTGGCTTACCTGGCAGGGCAGTTGGTGAAATCCTTACAAGACCGGCAGCCAGAGCTTCAGATCAGCTACCGGGACATATTATGCGTTCAGATCGCAGGGCTCTGCCACGACCTGGGTAAGTGTCAGCATCAACAGCCTGTGGCAAAACCACCCCCTTGATTCACGGCTGTTTGCGGGGATCTCCCTCTGCGCTCACTAGCTGCCACGTTCACTTGCAAGATACACAGTAACTACACTTTACAGTAAACGTTGCAAAGCGTTTTGCTATGACCTCCCGACAAAATAAATCACTATTAATTGCAAGGATTAGTATTGCGTTCTATTTTAAACTTAAACAGTGTACACTTTCCACTATGTTCTAGAGTTTTTTTTCCTGTCTGCGTCATGCTTTCTTTAACTGGGGAACAGAGTAGATTAATGCTGGATCCCCAAAATAATAGAGTATTTCTTCTCTCTACTTTAAAAAGAAAACATCTAAATTAACAATTGGTGGCTCGAAGATTGACCGTGTTGCTGCAGATGTTTAATAGTGTGAGGTGGTAATGAGCTGATAATCGCCTGTAGATGGAATGGAACTTGCTGAGGGGAAGCTGAAAATGATCTTGGTTGCCATGTCAAAAACATGTGTTGCCACAATAAACCTGACAGAGTCTGGACTTTATTGACAGCGACTTGACTTTAGATTCCCCAAAGTGATAATAATAATAATAATCCTTGCATTTGATATCGCGCCTCTCACGTCTTCTAGACATCTCAAAACACTTCATAGAATATATACTGTACAGTGAATTGACTAAAGTATATTTGTGGGTGAAACGCAGCAACCAATTGCGCACAGTAGTGTCCCACAAACAGTCGTGGATTGAAATGACCAATTCATTATAGTTTTTTTTAGATGGATTATTATTAGGCGTGTGGAGTAAGGAAACTTGCCCAAGGTTTTGCCCTGACCTGTCTGGATTCGAAATGTAAGGCGAGTGCTCTAACCACGGAGCTACAGGACTCCACATGATTCTTAAGATATGGCCGTAGTCCAGAAGAGATCAACAAGAATGAGCTGTGATTGGACAAGTTAGGGCTCCTTGGTGTTGAAAAGACTTATCTCAAAGGGAACCAAGTGGTCTATAAGATTTTAAATGCGATTGGTTGTTGACGTAAATTTCATACCTTCTCTTTCTCTTGGCAGGTCACGGGCCATTTTCCCACATGTTTGATGGAATGTTCATCCCGGAAGCTCGTCCAGGATTGAATTGGAAGGTAACGCTCTGGATGGGGGTGGTGTGAAACGATGCTAAAAGTATATTAACCAGAGCTGTGGCCTCAGTAGAGCTGGGGTTAGGTTGAGGATCACTGGTTGGTTTTAGTGGATTAGCGCTGACCTTTCATCACTGGTCCCTGATTTCCAAATCTTCTAAGACCAGTGGCTGAAAGTCCTTCGCTCACTCAATGCTGTAATGGCCTAAGACAGGGGGAGGGAATGTGGGGCGGAGCATGTGCCAGGGTGGTCTACTTCTTTCATTGCTAGACAAATCATTGAGGAACAGAGAGCCTCCGTCTGGTCCCTGGAACAGGGAAAAACCTAACAAGTAACTTGCAAACATGAAACACTCCTGAACTCCATAAATTAAGTCCAACCAGCTGGCCTGGCCCAAGGGTATCAATATCTGCACAATCCTCGCTGTATGTAAACCTCCTGACCTGAATTGTGTTATGTGACCTATAACGGCCTCAAGATGGATAGGTATTTGAATTGAGGCAATGAAAAAGCGTAATTGGATGATATAATATTGAATGGGCTGATTGGCCTCCTGGTGGCCTAACAAGAACTTGCATTTGTTATACAGTGCTCCCCGAGCAGGATAATATCTCAGAAAGCTTTGACAGTGGTGAAGCTTGGCCCTGACCTGGTGGGAGGGGATTGTAGGCACAGTCAGAGGGTCTTCAGATGTAACTTGAAGATGAGGAAGGGGCAATGAAGAGGGATGTTGGAAGAGTGTTCCAGAGGTTTGGGGTTTAAATTGACAAAAGGTTGAAGGGTAACGAGTGGTGAATGACACTAACCCTTTGGTGTTCTCCCGTCAGCATGAGGAAGCTTCGTTGAAGATGTTTGAACACCTGATCAAGTCCAATAAACTGGAGGATGTTCTGAAAGCAAATGGGCTGAAGCTGCCAGAGGATATTGATTTTATTAAGGAGCAGATTGCAGGCCCAGCAACAGCCGGCCAGAGCAACGGAGAGAGCAGCAGCTCCCAGTCACAGTCGGTTAGTGAGACTATGTCAGATTGTTTTGATCAGATGAGTGTCTGACACATGTAGAAACCCATCAACATGTTTAAGATTATCCAAACCACATTGAGAATTGCATGCAACCCACTTACATACAGAAATTCTGAAGATACATTGTTGGAATGGAATGCGCACACTTTCTCTGGAGGGACGCATCCTGTTTACCTAATATTAGGTGCAGATTGTTAAGAGCCCAGGCTTGGGGGAGCCCAGAGTGTGCGTTGGGGTAACTGTCATCAAACACTCCGCTGCTTATCCAGCTAGGATCACCCTACACTTTAGGGCTTTGGTTTGTAAGGTTAAGATTGATTTTTAAACAATAATTTTTAATTATAATTTTTCCACAGTTCTGTATCACTCTGAACGATTTGGGGGCCTAGGATTGGGATGTAATCTTAAAAGTCTGTTTGATCTTAAAAATTGAGAAAACAATGGGTAGAATTTCGGGCCTCTGATGATTGACCTACTATTTTATCTCATCGATGCCTGTGGCAATCAGAGAGGAAACTAACTGGTGCTGTTCTCTTTTCAGTGGTCGTACATAGGGAGGCCTGAAAATAAGAGCTTTCTGTACGATATCGTGGCTAATAAAACCACTGGGATTGATGTGGACAAGTGGGATTACTTTGCCAGGTAAGGCTGCTCTCCAAACCTCTCGTAACCAACCAGTGACTACTTGGCACATAAATCTGTTCCCCTCTTCTACAGTTCTCTATTCACTTCTCACTCATGCATCACGTTTCCTCTTGAGTAGGTTGATGCTTTTTTTGCTTCAACCACAGCTTCCGGCAGTGAGTTCCAAATTCTCACCACCATCTGCAGAAACTAGTTTCCTCTAACCAGCCTTTCAGATGTCATGCCAGTTATCAAAATACAATTTGGTGTTATTCGGTTGGTGTGTGTTTGTCATATAAAATTAGATTTATGCAAGTCTTCATGTATCTCATTCTTCGTGTTGTCATTAAATGTCAGCGCTTTGGGACGTCCTCCCGACGTGAAAGGCGCTACATAAGTGCAATTTTGTTGTTTGTTGTTGTAACGGTCCCGTTTGATTTGAATTTGACTTTCGTTTTGGACTCACTAATCACACACTTTCTATAGGCCAAATCTTTGACACACTTGAATCATGATAATACTAATGACACCATTTGATGTCATGTCCATTGGGTCAGCGAGCATTCCAGTCACTTCAAACCTGTGGAGCTCACAAAGATCTTAATTTGTCTGTTTCAAGGGATTGCCATCATCTGGGAATGAAGAATAATTTTGACTATAACCGTTGTCTGAAGTTTTCTCGAGTGTGTGATGATAATAAGAGGAAGGTTATCTGCACCAGAGATAAGGTAACTGACTTTAGGCCATTGTGTTGAATTGATAGTCGGGTTGTAAACGCCAAAGTGTGGGAAGGCATCCATGCTGAGCCGCTGTGGTGAGAGTACTGTGTATCTGGCAGATTGACTCCCTGGAGGAGGTTTGATTGGATGGACTGTTCTCCCGCAGTTCCTCACTTTGTGTTCAAGCTCAGAATCTCGTGCCGCACATTCCATATTCCATCTTTTCCTCCTCTTACTATCTCCTCCACCCATTTATACAACAGGAGGTTGGCAACTTGTACGACATGTTTTACACTCGCAACTGTTTGCACCGTAAGGCCTATCAGCATCGGGTGGGAAACATCATCGAGATCATGTGAGTAAAGCTCTGTTACGTTTGTGCACTTTCACTAGCAATACAGTTACTAGGCATGGCAGTCACTCCCCGTGAAGCACTTGTGATGCTGGTGACATGAGAGGAACTTGATCAAATCCAAGGATTGTTGTTTGTATGCAAGGAAATTTTCAGCACTGACAGATGCTATAAACTCACAGTTAATTCGTGGATTCCAGGATCTCATTGGTAAGAAAACGCACTTTGCAAGCGGGAAATCTGGGTTCGATTCCAGGTAGGTTGAAACCATGGGCAAGTTTCCTTACTCCACATGCCTAATAATAATCCCTCAAAAAAAACAATAATAAATTGGTCATTTAAATCCACAACTGTTTGAGGGACATTGCTGTGTGCAATTGGCTGCTGTTTTTCGCCCGCAAAATGTACAGTCAATTCACTTTGCAGTATATTCTGTGAAGCGCTTTGAGACGTCCAGAAGACGTAAAAAGTGCTATATCAAATGCAAGGATTATGATTATTGTGTTGCTGTTGCTCCTTCTCTCCTTATTGGGTTAAACCGGTCTCCTTTGCCTGTGTAAGTGGATGTCAAAGATCCACAGCACTTTTCAAGAAAGGAAGAGTTCCTCTCTCCTGGTGGCTTGGAAAACAATCCCCACAAATAAAATTTGTCACTCAATCCATGGCTGTTTGCAGGACATTGTAGTGCGCAACTCGCTGTCGCATTTTCCCCACATAACACAGGCACTTTTTCCCCACATAACACATAACACTTTATTTCCTGTGAAGCACTTTGAAACATCTCGTTGATGTGTTAATGGGCTGCATCAAATGCAAGGATTATGATTATTGTTGTTGTTGTTGTCAGGATTACAGAAGCGATGCTACTTGCAGACAAGCACATGGAGATCACCGGGGCTGGGGGGAAGACTTACACAATCTCCACTGCGATCGATGACATGGAGGCTTACACCAAACTCACAGGTCAGCTCTTGCTCGGTTGGATTCTGTTTGAACGCCATTACTCCCCAGCACTGAGAGACCATTCAACCCATGGTGTCTGTGCTGTTGCTCTTGCTCTCTCTCTTCATTGCTTTCTCTATTACTCTCACGATCCAGCCCTCTCCCAAACTTCCCTCGATCTACTTTGCGATTTATCCAGTTCCCTTTTGAACAATTCTATTGATCCAGCTGCTCAAAGCCACTTATACTAAATCCCAAGGACCCAATGACTCTCTATGTGTGGACATTAATGTGCATCTTTACTGAGTTTCAGGCATTAGCTCTCAGAAATAAACTCTTTCCCCAGCCTGACCGCTTTGTTGCTTTTCCAGATGACATTTTTCACCAGATCCTGTATTCCCCGAAAGTTGAGTTGCGGGAAGCGCAGGACATCTTAAACAAAGTCATCCATCGGAAACTCTACAAGTGCCTTGGAGAGACCCAACCTGAGGAACAAATTAAAATCAACCAGGTCAGGTTACCCCTCTTCTGTATATGCCGCATTCTGCTTCACCTTTTAAAGCCCTTCCGTCTTGCTCCTTACTATCTGTGATACCTATTAAAACTTCACCAACCTCTACCCTCGGCAGGAACTGGTCTTCTCCATGCTCCCCGGCGTGCCTTTTCCATTTTTGGTGTTTGGGATTTCAGTCGGTCTGCCCCCACCTTCTGAAACTCCATCCTGAATCCCTCTGCTTCGCCCCAACTAGGGTCCGTCGATATGGAACATTTTCCGATTAGATATATCGATGGGCTCATATCGAGATATACCAAAATATCGATATTTTCGTTTTTTTCGTACTACGCATGCGCGCGCGCATCGGGGGTGCGCACGCATTCCGGGTGCGCGCGCATTCTCAGGAGGTAAATATCTTTCTCTCTCTGTGTCTCTCACTCTCTCCATCTCTGTGTTTTTCTGTCTGTGTGTCTCTATGTCTCTCTCCCTCTCTCCTCTCTCACATCCCCCCCATCTCTATCTGTATATTATCACATCCACCCCGTCTCTCCCCCCCCGCCATCCCTCTCTCGCACACCCCACCCCCGTCGTCTCTCTCCCCTACCACCCCCGCAGCCATCTCTTTCTCCCCCCCGCCGTCTCTCTCTCCCTCCCCCCCAGCTGTCTCTCCCCCTCTCCTCCCCCCCCAGCCGTCTCTCTCCTCCCCCCAGCCGTCTCTCTCCCCCTCTCCCCCCCCCAGCCGTCTCTCTCTCCCCCCCCCCAGCTGTCTCTCCCCCTCTCCTCCCCCCCCAGCCGTCTCTCTCCTCCCCCCAGCCGTATCTCTCCCCCTCTCCTCCCCCCCCAGCCGTCTCTCTCCCACTCTCCCCCACCCCCAGCCGTCTCTCTCCCCCCCCAGCCGTCTCACCCCCCCCCCCAGCCATCTCTCTCCCCCTCTCCCCCCCCCCAGCCGTCTCTCTCCCCCTCTCCTCCCCCCCCCAGCCGTCTCTCCCCCCCTCCCCAGCCGTCTCTCTCCCCCTCTACCCCCCCCAGCCATCTCTCTCCCCCTCCCCCCAGCCGTCTCTCTCCTCCCCCCAGCCGTCTTTCTCCCCCTCTCCCCCCCTCCTCCCCCCCCAGCCATCTCTCTCCCCCTCTCCCCCCCCCAGCCGTCTATCTCCCCCTCCCCCCAGCCGTCTCTCTCCCCCTCTCCCCCCCCAGCCGTCTATCTCCCCCTCCCCCCAACCGTCTCTCTCCCCCTCTCCCCCCCCCAGCCGTCTCTCTCCCCCTCACCCCCCCCAGCCGTCTCTCTCCCCCTCACCCCCCCCCCCAGCCGTCTCTCTCCCCCTCACCTGCCCCCCCAGCAGTCTCTCTCCCCCTCACCCCCCCCACCCCCAGCAGTCTCTCCCACCCTCACCCCCCCCCCACCCCCAGCAGTCTCTCCCACCCTCAGCCCCCCCACCCCCAGCTGTCTCTCTCCTCCCCCCTCACCCCTTGTATACCTGTATATTGTATTCGAGTACTGTGAATACAAGATGGCGGCTTTGCACCTCGGTCTGTGCATTGTTTATAGAGATGAGCATTCTGGGTCTTGTAGTTCAGTGTGCTCGCATCCCGATTTTTTACCTCGATATATCGTTTTTTCGATATATCGATATTTTTTAAATGTCTATATCGGCATGTCGATAAGAAAATTATATCGGGTTTTAGCGATATATCGATATATCGCCGGACCCTAGCCCCAACCATTATCGCTTTCAAGATCTACCAATCTTCTCCGCTCCCTTTCCCTCCACACCAATCCAATTCCAGCTCGTAGCTCTGGGGCAAACCCCTCCTTGCCCCGTGCCATGGGACGTCCTTCCAATGTGAGAAGCGCTATATAAATGTAATTTGTTGTTATTGTTACTAATCCTCAGTGACAACCAGCCTGGTTTAGTGGGCAATGTTCTGGAATTAGTGGGATACGTTTCCTTGAGCTTACTGTCTAAGCTGACTATGTAGCACAGAGCTGGGGGGGTGCGGGGTGGGTAAGCCTGTGTTTGCCCTACAAAAAAGTTAGTCAGTATGCCTTACAGTGTTGAGGAGTTAAATGGCGAGGTGCTATAATAACGCTTTCTTTTCGTTGTCAGGAAGAGTGTAAAGATTTTCCCAAACAGGTGGCTGCTGCTGTTCCCCAATCCATGGACAGCAGCCTGGCCGCAGAGGACTTCAAAGTCACTGTAAGTACTGCGTGTGCCTCCCTCTCCCACCTTATGCCTTGTGATTCCCTCCCCTCTGTGCGCTGTATAGCTATCCCTCTTCCCCTTCATCGGTCTAACTTGCAGCTCGGATACAAACCTTTTAATTTTCCTTCGGACGTCCTCCCATCGTGAAATGCTTTATAAATGTTGTTGTTATATGTCCCCATCCTCTGCACTACGGAATAGAATCCTGTCCCCAGTATCTCATGCTAATAGGCACTAATTCCTGCATACTCGCCTGCAAATACACTACATTTTACAGTGTATCAGTGCTTTAAGATGTGCTTCCCAACGTGATAAGGCGCTGTATCAAAGGTCAGGATTATAATTATTAGATACGTCCTCATCAGTGAACTTAAAGAAATTACACCAAAAACACAGGAAGAGGGCTTGGGTCATGTGTGACCGAGTGGAATCAAGAGGGTGAACATGTAACACTCTGTTTTGCTCAGGTCATTGAGATGAGCTATGGAATGAAGGACAAGGACCCCATGGAAAAGGTTTGCTTTTATTCCAAAGAGGACATCAACAAAGCATTCAAGATTCGCAGAGTCCAGGTAACATCCCTGTTTCCCTCCTCTCCCTCTGCCCACCCCACTCAACACCTCCCTTGTCCATCCGTCTATCCACAGTCACATTTACAATATTTATCAATCAAACCTGGTGGGAAGAGAATAGATATTGGCAGTAAGTTGGGGGTAACCAGAAGACATTGTCAGGTCATTATCAACAAAAGAAGAAACAAGGAGAGATTAGGACACACAAACAGCACCAAATAGACATGAATTATTATACAATGGAGTCATCAATATTCTGCTAAATTATCTTTATTGAATGGAGAGTTTTCAGAGAGATGGCACAGGCAGGAGGGGATTATGGCCTCCTGGGCTGTATGATTATCTGATCCAGGCCTTGTTTGTTATTCTGTAGTAAAACATTTTGCTGTTTTTTTAAAAAAAATTAACTTTTAAAAAATGTATTTGCTTCTGTTCCTTGTTGCTGCCGGGAACTTGACCTGAACCTCTCCCCCTACAATGCTTGACTCCAGGTGTCTCAGATGCTGCCAGAGAACTTTACGGAACAGCTGATCCGGGTTTACTGTAAGAAAACCGACCCACAGAGTATCGATGCAGCCAAGAAGCAATTTATTCAGTGGTGCATCAATAAGAACTTCACCAAACCCAGGGTGAGAATCTGGGGTCAGCGCCGGGGAATAATAATAATAACAATCCTTGCATTTGATATTGCGCTTTTCATATCTTTTCGATGCCTCAGAGTACACTCTGAGTACAGAGTATACTGTAAAGTGAATTGACTGTATATTTGTGGATGAAACGCCAATTGTGCAAAGCAGTGTCCCCACAAATAGTCGTGGATTGAAATGACCAATTTTATTATTATGGGTTTTTTAGAGGGATTATTATTAGGCGTGTAAGTGGAGTAAGGAAACTTGCCGAAAGTTTCGCCCTTACCTGCCTGGATTTGAACACAGGTCTCATACTTGTAAGATGAGTGCTCTAAACACTGCAGGACTCCCCAAGTTTTTTAGTGTTGAAATGGGGTCATGTTGGGGAAAAGGTTGGGCTGGGCTAAGGCATTGGTGAGGGAATCAGGTTTAGGTTTCTCAGACATTCAGCACCTTTTAGAATGGAGCATCTGTCCAGACCAGGCGAACTCCACCTAAACAGTGGGTGAATGTGTTGGTAGGTGGGATGGATAATAATCATAATAATCCTTGCATTTGATATAGCGCTTTTTACATCATATCGATGTCCCAAAGCAACGTCCCAAGGATATGATGGTAAGGGAGGGTTTATACTTGAAGTAGGTATAACTTCAATTATGAGGAAAGGCTAGAGAGGCTAGGTTTATTCTCAATGGAGCAAAGAAGGTTACGAAGAGACCTAATAGAGATGTTTAAGATCATGAGGGGATTCGACAGAGAAAACAGGGAAAAACTGTTTCACTGGTGGGTGTCTCGGTGACTCGAAGTCACAGATTTAAAATAGTTTCAAAAAGAAGCAGAACTGAGGTGAGGAGACATTTTTTCACTCAGCGGGTTGTTGGAATCTAGAATGCATTGCGTGTAAAGGTGGTGGAGGCCGATTCGATAACAACTTTTAAAAGAGAGGTAGATGTTTATTTGGGGAGGATGGGTTTGCGTGGTTATGGGGAGAGAGCTGGGGAGTGGGATTGAATTGCTCTTTTCAAACAGCCGGCACAGACTCAATAGGAGAATGGCCTCCCTTTGTGCCATAAGGTTTTTATGATAATAGAACACCCTAAACAACAGCCAATGTGCACAGTGGTGTCCTACAGACAGATATGGACTGAGCAACAACAGCACAATTATATTTGTAGAGCACCTTTCACATTGGGAGGACATCCCACGTGACCAATTGAAGCGATGTCTCCAGGGGGAAGCATGTAGATGTTGAAGAAAAGAGAACCAAGGACAGAGCCTCAAGGAACGCTGCCCGACACGGTACAGGGGATGGAGGAGAAGCTGTTTCTGGAGGAGAAGCAGCTGGATTGAAAATCATCGGTTGATACTCTTATATATTCAATGTTACTTCCTCTGTGTGTGAGACAATCGGTCTGATCACGAAGCACCAAAGCATTTCACATTAATCGATCTGGTGTAAATGACTATGTGTGGGCAAAGTCCGACAAACAGCCGTGAGGTTGATGGCCATTTATTCTGGTCAACTGTTGTGGAAAACAGACACGAAGGGAAAAAATTCTCTTCTCTTTTCCAAATAACTGTCATAGAATCATGGAATTATACAACAACAACAACAAAATTGCATTGATAGTGCGCCTTTCACATCAGGAAGAACAGTATAGCACAGAAGGAGGCCATTCAGCCCATTGTATCTGGCTGCTCTTTGAAAAGAGCTGTCCAAATCAATGAAATCAAATCCCCCGCTCTCTCCCCATAGTCCTTCAAACCCTTCCTCCCCAAATAACTACTTCTTCCTCTACCCTCGATTCCAGGAGCTCTGCTGTTCTGACAGACTGCCTGTCAGACATCAAATACTGGATGAGAGCTAACAAACAAACAAACAACAAACAAAACTTACATTTATATAGCGCCTTTCACGTCAAGAGGACATCCCAAGGCGCTGTACAGTCAGGTAGGACAAGAGCAGGGTGGGAAGGATCAGGGCAGGATAAAGCATAGTAGGAAAAGTAACTGTATTAGTGGGCGAAACATGGCAGCCAAATTGCGCACAGCAGTGTCCCACAATCAGTTACAGAAGTGGGACTAGGGGCAAAAGGGGGTAAAGAAGCAAAAGGGGAGGGGTCGAGGCAGGGGGAAAAAAGGCAGGAAAGTCGACTGTATATTTGTGGGCGAAACACGGCAGCCAAATTGCGCACAGCAGTGTCCCCACAAACAATCGCAAAAATGGGGCCAGGGGAGAAAGGGGGAAAAGAGGGTAAGGGGGGAGAGGGAGGGAAAGGTGGGATGGGTTAGGGTTAGGGAGGAAGAGGGGGTAGAAAGGGGGGCAAGGAAGAGAGGGAAAGATGGGAGGGGGCAAGATCAGGAAGAGGGAAGAGGGAGGGAAGGGGAAAAGGGAGGAGAGAAAGTGGGGAAAGGGAGTGAGGGAAGAAGAAGATGGGGGCAGGGGTGGGGGGGAATCAAACAACAATAATAAACAATAATACACAACAAAAGCAATAATATTAACAACAAAAACAGCAACAAACAATAACCAACAATCGTCCAGCAACCACTCCCTGTCCTCGCCGCCCGCCCGGACGATCCCTGAGATGGCGGGAAAAAAAGGGCGTGGAAAAAAGGGCCCAGTGTGGTGTCAGGCCCCCAAACCGACCGGCTCCTCAGTCCGTGAACCCGACTTTCTACAGTTGAACGTCAACAAGACTGGGGCCCTCTTGATTGGCTCTCACTACCGCCTTCACACATCAGGCACTGGCAGCATCAACCACATGGTGGTACTCTCCACCTCATCAAGCCAGTCAGGAACCTAGGTGTCTTGTTCGAACCTTAACTGTCTTTCCTCCCCCACATTCAAGCCATGACCTTCCCTCACCTCCGCAACATTGCTCGACTCCGCCACTACCTCACCCCTCAGGCCGCTGAAACCCTCATGCCTTCATCACATCCAGGCTCGACTACACCAACACCCTGCTTGTGGGCCTTCCCAATTCCTCCCTCCATAAGCTGCTGATCATCCAGAACTCTGTGGCCTGTGTCCTCCACCGTGACCCCATCTCCCCCGACTCCATTGGCTCCCCATCATCCAGATGATTAAATTCAAGATCCTGGTCCTCGCCTCCAAAGCCCTCCACGGCCTCACCCCACCCTACTTTTTGTGACCTCCTAGGCCCCTATCAACCTGCCTGTTCCCTCTGCTCAGTGGGCTTCGGCCTGCTCTTGCCACACAATCGGCAGGCGAACCTTCAATCACTCCGCCCCTAACCTCTGGTATTCCATCCACCTTGCCCCCTCCCTGACCTCCTTCAAGTCCTGTCTCAAAACCTTTGACGGTCCCATCGGTCATCTCCAAATCCCCTCCTTTCCCTCCACCTGCCCTGATGCCCGCTAGGGTCTGAAATCCTGTCCAGCGCCTTCGGACATCCTCCCAACGTGAAAGGTGCTATACAAATTTTTGTTGTCATTGTTGGAAATTATAAGTTCCGCAATGCTATTGGAGAAGACTTTCTCCTGGCATTCTGATTAAAGCCAAAATAGATAAACTGGTCACCGACATCCTGGCTGAGTGCGGGAGCTTGCTGTGCTGTGTTGGCTAACAGTCAACTGATCAACGCTTGACAGTCATTGCTGTGAAACACGTTCGTTGTTGATGTCTGCATTCTGATAAAAGACAGTTCATTCTTTCCTTTTCATTCATTCTTTAATTATCCATTCTTTCGTTCTCTATTTTGTTCTATTTTCCAAGTGCCTTGGGCTGTCCTTTTGATGTGAAAAGCACAACAGTTCTTTCTTTTTTCCTTTTTCTCTCTCTCTAATCCAGTCCTAGTGATGGTGAATTTGCTTTCCTGGGCTTTGCCCTTTAGGACGGTGATGTGGTGGCCCCTGAGTTGACTCCGCTGAAGGCTAGCTGGAATAACAAAGATGACGAGGTTGAGTGTGAGTCCTTACAGCTTCCCAACAATCACAAGCGTCTCAAACCAAAGATGCAGCCACTGGATTAGAGTTCATACTTACCACGGGATGCAAGTCCAGCCATGTCCTGTGAGATCACCTCACCACCTTGCTCTCGGATTTTTTTTAAACCATGGATAACCTCCAGATGCAAAGTCACCTCAGATAATGAATCAATTTAATTGAAGGAAATGAAACTTTGTATAAATTGTTCCAGGTCTGAAGGGACGTGGCCTGAGAATCTTTTTTTCACAAATCAGGTGCTCTGATATCATGAAACCAATCTCTAAATATACAATTGGATTTATAAAAAATATATATACAGTATATAGTAATGAAACCGAGCTAACCTCAGGAATCTGACTGGTTTTCACATGTTAAATTGCACAAATATACTGAAGAAACAGCTGGATTTCATCAGATTCACAGTAAGGAGCCAAGTCTTACTCCTCAAATCCTAGACTGTAGACTATCAGCCTAGACATTGGATTCAAGCCCTGCATTGGGACTTGAGCCTTGGTGTCCAGACTGATGCTGCAGCCCTACACTGAAGGGAGAAGGAGACAGAGTGGTGGGGAGAAAAGGCTGCTATGTCAGACGTAGTATCCTTTGGATTAGATATTAAACTATGGTTGCATCTGCCTGTTTATCAGGTGGACATTAAATATCCCTATTTGAAAAGAGAAGGATGGTTCTCTTGGTGTCCCGCTAACAGTTACCTGTCTTTTCCCCACACCCCCGATTTAAAAATTAGTTGTTCACTTCACAGCTGTTCGTGGGGTGCTGCGGGTAGAAAATTACTGTCATGTTCACTGACAAAAAGTTCCTGGTGTCTGCATGCTTGGTAAACGTTTGAGACGTTTTGATGTCTAAAAGGAAATTAGCAGGTTCCTTCTTTCCCAAAATTGGAGGATATTTACTCAGCTCTGGTCAGCTGAGAAAGCAGATTTTTCAGACGCATTTTTCTCTTGTGTGCTGGGAAACAGTTCAGTTAATTCAGAGCTAATCCTGTTCAGTAATTGCGTACCGATAGTTCCTGCTGATTGATGATCAAGTATGGAATATGGATGAGCACACATGTGTGTCACCGATCGCGCTAGCGCTACGCAGTAGGGTGGAAACAGTGTTTGGCAGCAAAGATCCCTATTCTTACCCAAATACTCGTATTTCATTTAATGTGAGTATTATATTGTATAGATTCTAATTTTTATTTTGTTTTTTAAATCCTGTGTTTGAATTGTTTAGTTTCTCCTCTGCATGCGGAGTTGAGGTTTGCAGTGGGGGGGGGGGGGGGGGGGGGAGGAAGTAAAAATAATTTGAATATTTTGAATCTTAATCTATCAGGTTTCCCAGAAACTTTTAACAGGAATCAATCTGTTTGTATCAGGGACTTTTTGTTTTGTTTTAAATGTATTTTTTTAAAGAAAATTAAACGTCAGGAGACAAAACCTGATGGTACACTGAGCCTTTTAATCATTGAGATTTTTTTCTCTTTATAACTTTAAACAACTGTTCAAAAATTTGAACAACTGTTTTGTACTGGAGTGTTCAGTCCGTTGGGAAGGGTAAGCGGATGTTTATTGTAAGTTTTTTTGAGATGAGAAGGATTGGTATCTTATGTTGAAACAGCCTTTCCATTTGAGACAATTGGGAAGCAATCTTCCCCAGTGGGGAAGCGCCTGAGACTCATCCCCATTGGAATTCTATGCACGGATCAGGAGTGCGTTTTACCTGGAGGATGGGAGGAAGCCATAGTAAATATTTTACAATGTGGATGTTACTGGGATTGTTTACATTTGTGAATTTTTTTTTCTCAAGATCCTTCCCTATCGGAAAACAGTGGTGGATTGGGGGAAGGGGGAGGAGGATAATCCCAGTGATTTTTTTTTAAAAAAAGGTAACCCACATCCAAAGATTGGTTTATATATTTAGGAAGACAATTGGGAAAAAAAAGTCATTCAGTCAGTTCGACTAAACTCTCCAAATATGCAAATGTGAAACTGTATTGCACTCCAGTGTGGGTTGGTAAGTAACCCAATTCAAACCAACCATGAGGTCTGGTTTTCTATGTTACGTACTTGAATATGAACAGGTCAAATCGATGGAAGCAATGCATAGCCCTTGTTTTGTGGAAGTTTGCATGTGAGTGTGTGGGTAGCGGTATGCTTGAGAAAGGTGGTTGTAGTGGAGAGACATTTCTCTCTAGTTTTACCAGGAACATAGCAGGTCGCTAGATCCAGGATATCTTTCCAGATTCGGGCAGGGGTGGACCCTTGAATTAACAAATAAAGTGAAACCCATCTTGTGACGCACACATTGGTAGTATTGCTGGGCTGTTACTGCTGGGTTGACTGCATTCCTGGCTGTTGTGTTACAGAACGATACTGAGAAAAATAAATGACTGCGTGCGGGTTCAGGCTATTTTTGGTTCGCTTTGGAAGCGATCAGACGGTATCCACATATGTATATACTGTATTAATACCTGCACTGTGCCTTTTCTACCGAGCTTGTGAGTGCAGCTGTTTATTCTGCCCGAGGTTTGTATTTACTCTAATGGAGCTATTTGTATTTTCTGTTTTGTTGGGTGTGCAATTAATAAACATTTACTTGCAAAAGGCAGTTAGTTGTCTGTCTCTCGGTTGCCCTCGACACTGCCAGGTTTCTGAACTCCCCCCTGAACCACAGTGTTTGTCATCACTGTGTCACGGCACCCCCGCTGACTTCTGGGAACTCTGTCCTGCCCGACAACCCCCCAAATCAAACCACTCGCTCTCCAGCTCCATGTCTGTCTGTGTGCAGGAGATACCGCTGTGCGCAAACTGCCTCTGTGTTCGCCAACAATATACAGTATCTAACTTCATAGCAAAATCCCACCAGGCGCTTTGAGACGTGAAAGGCGCTGAACCAAACGCAGGTGGAAAAATGTCATTTGTCACTTTGACGAGGGTGGTCTCCGTGCTATTAGCAGCATGAAACCCAGATTATAGGGGTTACAGGGAATACTGGGATAAGAAAGATTAAAACTGGGAAGTGACGACTTGTTCCATGACCTTGGGAAAAAACGGTTTGAAATGGGATAGTAGTTGGAGAGCAGAGATGGATCAAGGGAACATTTGTTTCAAGGGAAACATCTCAACAATATGATAAGACACTATATCAATTGCAAGGATTTATATTATTTTTACAACAAAGTTACATTAATAGAGCGGCTTTTGCTTCGGAAGGTATGAGGGAAGATTTAGCTAAAATAGGGGAATTAGATTAAATGACAAACGTTTAAAGAATAATACATAATTCCCAGTGGTCACATATTCCCTTGAAGAATACAGTGGTTGATGGTATCGAAAAAGACAGACAGAGCTCTGGTGGGTAGAATGTAATTTGTCAGTTCAATCTACAATTGTTTGTGGGGCATTGCTCTGCGCTATTGGCTGCCACATTGTGCCCACAAAATATAGTGAATTCACTTTAAGGTATATTCTGAAATGCTTTCACGCATTTCAAAGGTATAATAATCCTTGCATTTATCAAGGATAAATTTGCATCTTGCATTTATCAAGGATAAATTTGCATCACATGCAAATTTATCTACAGATGCAAAGCATCTGTAGATGCAAAGCATCTGTACCAAAAATGTCACTGGGTGTGGTACAGATGCAAAGCATCTGTTCCACACCCAGTGACATTTTTGTTTTATGTCTTTCTTGTTATTCTCCCTTTCGTTTTTTGTCAATTTACTTGAAGGGTTATCGAATAACATCAACACGGCCAACGTGGCACCTTCCACAACAACAACAAAATTACATTTGTATACCACCTTTCACATCAGGAGGACGTCCCAGTGAGCTGGACAGTTACTGCTTCAGAACGAAGCTCAGGACAAGGAGGGGGGAGGGTAGTGGGGGGGATTAGGAGATGCTGATGGGTCCATTGAAGAGGAGAGTCTTGAGGCGGGATTTGAAGGAGGCCAAGAAGGGGGCAAGGTGGAGGGAGGGAGGGAATGCAGGATAGAGTTGCAGAGGTTGGGAGCAGAATGGCTAAAGGCTCGCCCGCCAATGGGGGGGTAGGTGGGTCGGGGGACATGAAGCAGGCCAGAGCACGCTGAGCGGAAAGGGCGGGCAGGTTGGTAAGGGGATAGGAGGGTGGGGCAAGTTTGTGGAGGGCTTTAAATGTGAAGACCAGGATCTTGAATTTGATCCTCTGGATGATGCCATCCTTGCCCGCCAGTGGAGTCAGGCGAGGGTGGGGGAGATGGGGTCACAGAGTTTGGAATGGTAGAGGACATGGGGCACAGAGTTCTGGATTTTCTGCAGCCTGTGGAGGGAGGAATTGGGAAGGCCAGGGCATTTGCATAATCGAGCTGGGATGTAATGAAGGCACTTTAGCAGCTTCAAGATCCTCACTCTCATGTTCAATTCCGATCACTCCCTGGCACTTCCTTACCTCGCCGACTTCTACACTCCCCAATCCACTACCCGGTACATCCGCTCAACTGACTCCGACCTCCTGCTCATCCCTCGCATCTTCCGTCCCACCATCACACTTACTGCAACTACACCCTTTCATCCACTACACCCGTAAACACTGGAAGACTATCCCTATCATCCATCCCTCCGCCTTGCCCCTTCTCTTCCCTCTTTCAAGTTCCGCCTGAAAACTTTCCTCTCCATCCATATTTATGGCCCCTGACCCTTCGCTCAAAGTCAGGTTCCGCTACTATTAAGAGCTCCAAGACGCCATCCTGCATGGAGGATGCTATGTACTACTACTACTACTACTAATAATAATAATCCTTGCATTTGATATAGTGCTTTCCACATCTTATCAACGTCCCAAAGTGCTTCACAGAATATACTGTAAAGTGAATTGACTGTATATATTTGTGGGCGAATTTCGGCAGCCAATTGCGCACAGCAGTGTCTCACACACAGTCGTGGATTGAAATGACCAATTTTATTATTGTGTTTTTTTGGAGGGATTATTATTAGGCGTGTGGAGTAAGGAAACTTGCCCAAGGTTTCGCCCTGACCTGCCTGGATTTGAACACAGGTCTCCCCAGCTTGGTCTCCCCAGCTTGCAAGACAAGTGCTCTAACCACTGAGCCACAGGAGCTCCACTGCAAGTTGTTATTGTTGGAGGTGAGGACGAGAATGTTTAACTCAATCCTCTTGGGAGCCACTGGAGCTGGGAGAGGCTGGGTGTGATGGAGTCAAGGAACCTGGTGTTGGAGAAGAAACAACCTGCAGAGTTTCTGGATGATCTGCAGCTTGTGGAGGGAAGAATTGGGAATGCCAACTAGCAGGGGATGAGACAATGAAGGCATGTTAGAGCTAGTTGGTGACTTGAAGCGTGAGGCAGTGGTGGAGTTGGGCAATGGTAGGGAGACAGAATGGGTCATCGCATGGACTTGATAGGACAAGAATAATTTAGGGTCAAACAATACGCCCAGGTTGCTAACTTGCTTGGTGGCTAGGACATAGATTCATAGATTCATAGAATTTTACGGCACAAAAGGAGGCCATTCGGCCCATCTAGTTTGTGCCGGCTCTTTGAAAAGAGCGATTCAATCCCACTGCCCTACCCGCTCCCCATAGCCTAATAGACCTGTTCTCCCTAAATAAAGATCTAATTCCCTTTTAAAAGTTGTTATCGAATCAGCCTCCACCACCTTTTCAGACAATGCATTCCAGATTCGAACAACTCGCTGAGTGAAAAAAATTCTCCTCAGCTCCCCTCTACTTCGCCTTGAAACTATTTTATATCTGTGACCACGAGTCACAGATTCGCCCACGAGTGGAAATAGTTTTTCTCTATTTGCCCTGTCGAAACCCCTCATGATCTTATAAACCTCTATTAGGTCTCCCCTCAATCTTCTCTGCTCCAGAGAGAATAACCCTAGCCTATCTAGCCTCTCCTCATAGCTGAAGTCCCTCAATCCTGGCACCATCCTAGTAAATCTTCGTTGTACCCTTTCCAATGCCTTCACATCCTTTCTGTAGTGTGGTGACCAGAATTGAACACAGTATTCCAGCTGAGGCCTCACCAAAGTCTTATAGAGGTTAGTCAGCACTTCCTGACTTTTGTACTCTATACCCCTATTTATAAAGCCTAGTATCCCATATGCCTTCTTAACAGCCTTGTCTACCTGTCCTGCCACCTTCAACGAGTCACTGACACAAATCCCCAGGTCTCTCTGTTCCTTCACACCATTTAAAATTGTACTATCTAGCCTATATTGCCTCCTTTCATTTCTTCTCCCAAAATGCATCACCTCACACATGAGAGATGGTGGAAGGTAAGGCCAGTAGTGTGATCTCAATCAGGGAGAATGTGCATCTGTGGTGATTCAGTGAGGGCCTGGAGCAGTAGAATAGTAAATGAGGCTGGGAGAATCACAGATAAATTGGAGAAGATCATAAAAAAATCAAAAAGAGTGGTGGATTATCTGCAGCTTGTGGAAGGAAGAGTTGTGGAGGTCAAGCCTTTCGGTGACAAATGAATGAGGGTTTTGGCAGCCTGAGGGATGAGGCAATAGTGGGGTCGGGCAAAGGTGTCAAACACACCTTCCCTCTCTTTAAAGATGCACCACACTGGTCAGCTGATTTCGCCACCTTTGTCTCTCTTACATAATTTGGATTTATCTATATTTCCTGGACATTGGGAGAAATGCCCTCCCCTTTTCAATAATGTCACTAAACATTTAGCAACTACTCTGAAAAAAAAACAAGCAGATAGCAGATTAACTGGTTCTAGCTACTGTACTAGGTGATGCTGCAAGCATACCCTTGATTTGTAATGAGTAATATTACAATGGAGTTAGACGTGAATCCACTTGGACTGCAATAGAATCATAGAATTATACAGCACAAAAGGAGGCCATTTGGCCCATCTAGTCTGTGCCGTCTCTTTGAACAGAGCAACTCAATCCCACTCCCCAGCTTTCTCCCCATAACCTACCAAACCTGCTCTTCCTAAACAAAGATCTAGTTCCCTTTTAAAAGCCTTTATGGAATCTACTTCCACCATCTTTTCAGGCAATGCATTCCAGATTTGAACAACCCGCTGAGTGAAAACATTTCTCCTCAGCTCCCCTCTGCTTCATTTTGAAACTATTTTAAATCTGTAACCACGAGTCACTGATTCGCCCACCAGTGGAAACAGTGTTTCCCTATTCACCCTATTATGACAAACCTCTCATAATCTTATAAACCTCCTCTCAATCTTCTCTGTTCTAGAGAGAATAAGCCTAGAATAGCCTTTCCTCGTAGCTGAAGTGCTTCATTCCTGGTACTATCCTGGTAAATCTCCTCTGCACCCTTTCCAATGCCTTAATATCCTTCCTAAAGTGTGGTGACCAGAATTGTACTCCAGCTGAATCCTAACCAAAGTCTTATAGAGGTTAATCAGCACTTCCTGACTTTTGCATTCTGTACCCCTATTTAGAAAGTCTAGTATCCCATATGCCTTCTTAACGGTCCTGACGAAGGGTTGTAGACCCGAAACGTTGACTCCTTTTCCTTTCTCTATGGATGCTGTTTGACCTGCTCAGTTTCCCCAGCAACTTTTGTTTTTGCCTTCTTAACGGCTTTCAAAGAGTCACTAACACAAATCCTCAGGTCTCTCTGTTCCTTCACACCCTTTAAAATTATATATCTAGCCTATATTGCCTCCCCTCATTTCTTCTCCCAAACACCTCACACTTCTCTGTATTAAACTTCATCTGCCATGCATCTGCCCACTTTACCATTTTATCTATATCCTCTTGCAGATGGCTACTATCCTCCTCACTATTTACTATTCTCCCTAACTTAGTATCATCTACAAATATGGAAACCGTACTCCCTAAACCAAAATCATTAATGTATATTAAAAAGAGCAGTGGTCCCAAAACTGATCCCTGGGGGACGCCACTGCACACTTCCCTCCAGTCTGAAAAACAGCCACTCACAACTCTCTGCTTTCTGTCTCACAGCCAGTTGTGGATCCACATTACCACTGTCCCTTTAATGCCGTGGGCCTCTATTTTGCTAATAAGCCTCTCATTTTGTCAAATGCCTTTTGAAAGTCCATGTAAACTACATCAACTGCGCTGCCCTCGTCCACCCATTCTATTACATCGTTCAAAAATTCTATCAGATTTGGAAGGCAAGATTTGTCTTTAACAAATCCAGGCAATCCATGCTGGCTGAACTTTATTAGCCTATATTTTTCTAAGTGAAGATCTATCTTGTCCCTGATTATAGACTCTAGAAGTTTGCCCACTACCGACGTTAGACTGACTGGCCTCTAGTTCCCAGGTTTGTCCTTCTGCCCCTTTTTGTACAGGGGAGTAACATTAGCAACCCTCCAGTCCTCTAGTACCACCCCTGTGTCCAAGGAAGATTGAAAGATTGTGGCCAGAGTCTCTGCTATTTGCTCCCGTACTTCCTTTAGTAACCTAGGATGCATCCCATCCGGACTGGACGACTTATCTACCTTGAGCGTCGTCAACCTTTTTAGTATTTCCTCTCTGGTTATGCTTATCTTATCCATTTCTACTACCCTCTCCACCAATACCATGACATTGGCTGCATCTTCTTCTCTTGTGAAGCCAGAGGCAAAGTACTCATTCAGTACATCAGCCATGCTCTCTGCCTTCACAATAAGATTTCCTCCTTGGTCCCTTATTGGCCCCACCCTACCAATCTTTTACCCTTAATATGTTTGTAAAATACCTTAGGATTCCCTTTAATGTTATCTGCTAATTGTTTCTCATCCATTCTTTTTGCCCCTCTCATTTCCTTTTTTAGTTCTCTCCTGCACTTCCTATATTCTGATTGGTTGAATTCTGTATTCTGGGCCTGACACTTGTCATAAGCCCCTTTTTTTTTGCTTTATTTTCACCCCAATTTCCCCTAGTCATCCAGGGAGGTTTGGATGCCCTACATTTTACCTTTGTTGGAATGTTTCTAACCTGTGCCCGAATTATCTCTTCCTTGAAGACTGCCTGTTAGCCGTTTTACCTGCCAATCTTTCTTTCCAGTCCACCTTAGCTAGGTCCCGCTTTAGTTCACTGAAATTAGCCTTCTTCCAGTTGAGGGTCTTCACCTTTAAGTGTTCCCTATCCCTTTCCATAATTACACTGAACCTAATGATATTGTGATCACTATTCCCTAGGTGCTCACCTACAGAAACCTACTCTACCCACCTCATTCGCCAAAACTAGATCCAGAACTGCTTTCCTTCCTTGTTGGACTGGAAACATATTGAGCGAGAAAGTTGTCCTGTATACATTTCAGGAATTCTTCTCCCTCCTTGCCCTTTACACTACTGTTCTGCCAGTAGACATAGGGATAATTAAAGTCAGCCAATATCACTACTCTATCAGCTCTGCATCTTTCTGAAATCTGCTTGCAGATCCGCTTGTCTCTCTCCTTCCCGCTATTTGGTGGTCTATAGTATACCATACCCCTAACAGTGTAACTGCTCCTTTTTTGTTCCTCAACTCCAACCAAATAGATTCGGTTTTCAGGCCTTCTTCCACCTCGATCCTTTCTAGGGCTGTAACCGAGTCCTTAATTAATATTGCCACCCACCCTCCTTTTCTCCCTTCTCTATCCCTCCTGAATACATTATAGCCAGGAATGTTCAGTTTCCATTCCTGCCCTTCCTTGAGCCAGGTCTCTATTAGCGCTACCACATCATATCCCCTTGCAACAACTTGAGCCTGCAGCTCACCAATTTTGTTTGTCAAACTACGTGCATTTCAAGACGGAATTGGCCTGCTCTATACTTTTCTCCTGTCCTACCCCTCCCCTTGTCCCCTGTCTTACCCCTCCTCTAACTGAACTACTGCATTCCCATCCCCACATAAAATTAGTTTAAATGCCCCCCTCCAGCGTTAGATAATCTCCCTGCAAGGACATTGGTCCCAGCCTTGTTCAGGTGTAACCCATCCATCTTGTACAGGTTCCACCTGCCCCAGAACCGGTCCCAATGATCCAAGAACCTGAAGCCCTCCTTTCTATACCACTTCTCCAGCGAAGCATTCATGTGCCTTATCCTACTGTTTAGAAATTCACTTGCTCAAGGCATCGGGAGTAATCCAGAGATCACCACCTTAAGGTTCCAGTTTTCAGCTTTTTCCCCAGCTTTTGATATTTTCCTTGGAGCATCTCAGGCCTCTTCCTCCCAATATCATGGGTCCCTACATGTACCACAACTTCTGGATGTTCCCCTTCCCCCTCTAGAATTTTATGTACCCGGTCATTAGTCGATTGTTTAGACTATGAGATTGGAAGTTGAATTAATTAACAACAATCCTTCCATTGTATTTGATATAGCGCTCTATCATGTCTATAGAATCATGTCTACTTTTGGTAAAAGATAGTTAATGAAAGGAGAATATGAGATAAGGATAAAGGACAACATAAAGAATGGAAATACAGCCACTGAGAGAAATGCATGAGTCCATGACAGAAAGATTGAGAGACAACTCAAAGTAAATGGAAATGAAGAAAATCATAAAGAAGGTAGAAAAACCTAATCATGATAATCCTTGCATTTGATATAGCGCTTTTCACATCTTATCGATGTCTCAAAGCACTTCACAGAATGTACTGTAAAGTGAATTGACTGTATTTGTGGGTGAAATGCAACAGCCAATTGTGCACAGCAGTGTCCCACAAATAGTCGTGGATTGAAATGACCAATTTTTATTATTGTGTGGCATTTTTTGGACAGATTATTATTATTAGGTGTGTCGAGTAAGGAAACGCCCAATATTCTGCCCAGACCTGGATTTGAACACATACCTCACACTTGTAAGGCGAGTGCTCTAACCACTGAGATTTAGGAGCTCCACAATGATCGGTGTGTGCAATCATGATTGTAGAAAAGCGGACAATTAATCAAAACTTACATTTATATACCTCCTTTGACATCGAAAGGATGCCCTAAGACAAGTCACTTAAGAATAGTTGTAGACCCACAGAGACGAAATAAAGCCATACATAGAGAGCTTTATACAATACCTACATTAGACCATATGTTGCCTCGAACATATTTTGAATGTTCTTCAGTTTACTAACAAATTCAGCCTTCAAAACAAACTGCAGAGCCAACAACATACTGGGTCCTAGCGCGAAATGCTAGTGTTAGTAATAAAACCTGTACACACAAAATTCACTGCCGCGGTTGGCAAAGTTGTTGCAGAGAGGAAACCGTATGCACTTGAAATCCGCGATTGCCATTCTAATAATAATCTGTGAATTTGATATAGTGATTTTCACATCTTATCAATGTCTCAAAGCGCTTCATAGAATATACTGTAAAGTGAATTGACTATACCTCACAACATTCTCAACTACTTTTGGATGAAATTATTTTAGAAGAACTCCATTTGGCACAAAGTCAATGCAGAATATTTTTCAGAAGAAATTTAAAAAGATACTGGAAGAACATCATCAATTACATCATCGAAAGAGGTCAAACGGGTGACCAGGAGGCAAATGATTTCATCTGGCCTGTGACCATTTTCAACATTCCAATTTCTGCTCCCTCCCCTCCCTCGGGAAAATCATCCCAGCCCAGCGTACCAAAGGAGGGAGTTATATTTATGAATTGTCATAACATATAAATGTAACAACAATGCATGGAATGAAAACAGGTTAAACCCATTGAAGTTGCCACGTTGACGGTGTTGCTATTGCTGGATAATCCTTCAAGTAAATTGACATTAACAAATGGAACAAGAAGAAGATTCCAGAAAGAGATATAGCATACCTTTTGTATATAATTCAACAGTCGGAGATCGGAATAAAATGGAGCTTGAATTTTATTAATTCACAATTAATTCATCATTATAATTTTTTTATAATTATACTTTTATTAATCACACAATTAGTAAAACAAACAGCAGAAGTAGAAAATAACCAATCAGCAATAGTCGCATATTAAAAGTGATGTGTCACTCATGACACACTCTTGGATTACAACAACAACCAAATTACACTGGTATAGTGCCTTTCACGTCAGGAGGACATCCCAAGGCACAGACCAGTCATTGTTTCAGACCTGAGCTGGGGTCGGGAACGGGGAGGGTAGTGGGAAAGGGGAGCAATTTGGGACCATCAAAGAGGAGGGTCTTGAAGGAGACTATGGAGGAAGTGAGGTGGAGGGACGGCGGGATGGAGTTCCAGAGGTTGGGGGCAGAATGTCTGAAGGCTCACCCGCCAATGGTGGGGCAGGTAGGTCAGGAAGCATGGAGCAGGCCGGAGCCTGCTGAGCAGAGGGGGCGGGCAGGTTGGTAGGGGGTTAGAAGGTTGCAGATATAGGGTTGGGCAAGGCCATGGAGGGCTTTAATGTGAGGACCGGCATTTTGAAATGGATCCTCTGGTTGATGGGAAACCAATGGAATCAGTCGAGAATGGGGGAGATGGGTTCATGAAACTTGGAACAATAGCGGACCCGGGTCGCAGATAGTTCTCCATATCTGCAACCTGTGGAGGGAGAAATTGGGAATGCTGACAAGCAAGGTGATTGGCGTAGTCAAGTCAGGATGTGATTACCGTGTGAATGAGCGTTTCAGAGGTAATGGTGGAGTCGGGCAATATTGTGGAGGTTAGGGAAGGCAAAGTGATTATGACAGTTCCAAAGGGCTGTGGCAGAGAAGCCCAAATCCTGGAAGCTAATGGAAGGGCAGGTCGGGCGGGAATCATGGAGCAGGCCGGAGCCTGTGGAAGAACGTCTGTGATTGTAGAAAAGGGGACAAATCATTTAAGAATACGCTTAGACCCACAGCGACTAAATAAAGCCATACATAGAGAGCTTTACACAATACCTATATTAGAGCATATGTCACAACGAGCATATTTTGAACGTTCTTCAGTTTACTAACAAGTTCAGCCTTCAAAACAAACTGCATAGCTAACAACATTCTCAACTACTTTCAGGTGAAATTATTTTAGAAGAACTCCATTTGGCACAAAGTCAATGCAAGAGATATTTCCGAAAAAATTAAAAGAGATACTGGAAGCGGGTCATCAATTATATCAACCAGAGAGGTCCTCCCCAGAGAGGTCCTCTCCAGAGAGGCAAATGATTTTATCAGGCCTGTGACCATTTCCAACCTTCCAATTTCTGCTGTCTCCCATCCCTGGAACATCATCCCAGCCCAAGGTATCAAAGGAGGGAGGGATACCAAACGAGGGAGTTATACTTATGAATTGTCATAACCTATAAATGTAAAAACAATTCAGAGAATTACAACAGATTAAACCCACTGAAGGTGCCACGTGGAAGGGAAAATATTATCTTTGTAACAAAAATGGGCCTTATGCCAGAAAGTGCAGAAGTAAACAACAAAAGCCAGAGCCAAACAACTGGTTAAACCTGTTGAAGGTGCCATGTTGATTGTGTTGCTATTGCTGTATAATCCTTAAGTAAATTGACAATTAACAAACAAAGCAAGAAGAAGACTCTAGAAAGGGATTTCAATATACCTATAGTTGACTTCATGAATATTGTGGGACGATAACAATAGAACCATATTAACAATATTGACAGATATAAGTTTGGCAACGGAAAACAACAGTAACAACAACAACAAGCTCCTTTGACATGCCGAGGCACCACACAGGACCTGAGTGTGAGAGACAGGTTCGAATGAGGGACAGCAGAGGAGGTAGAAGAGCAGCTGAAGACACAATCAAAAAGGAGGGTCTTGAGTTGTGCCTTGAAAGAGGTAAGAGCAATGCAAAGTGATTGTGCAATGCAGTTCGAAAGGGATGCAACATTCTGAAGGGATTCTGCAGATGGTAGGTCGAGATGGGTGGGAGAAATAGAACAGGCCAGAGCCTGTGAAACGGAGAAAGTGGGCAGGTTGATAGGGGGTCAGCAGGTCAGAGAGGTAGGAGGGGGTAAGGCCGAGGAGGGCCTTGAACGTGAGGATGAGGATGTTGAAATCTATTGTCTGAGGGATGGGAAGCCAATGGAGCCGGGGGAGGTTGTGGATGATGGGGTGGCTTGGTATGGGGAGGACACAAATTGCAGATTTCTAGATGATCGGCAGCTTGTGGAGGAAAGAGTTGTGGAGGCCAACAAGGAGGGTGTTTCCATAGTCGAGCCTTGAGGTGACAAATGCATGAACGATAGCGACTAGCTGGGTATTCCATTACACCCCAGCATTTAAACTTATGACTTCCACTTCATGCACCGCTTTCTCTCCCCCCACCACCATTGCCTTTGTGAGCCCTCCCGGTCACTCACTGGCAGTCATCCTGGAGTCTCTACCTTGGACATTCATCACAATAATAATTATAATCCTAGACACGGTGGAGAGTTAGCTCTCATCCAGGACTTGATGTCTGACAGACAGTCTGTCAGGCCAGTGGTAGTCCTGGAACTGAGAGTAGAAGCAGAAAGATAGAATTGGGTGTCATCCGCATAAATAGCCGAGAGTGAGGGACCAGCAGGGCGGCATCATCCCAGGGGATGTGTGGCCATGGCTAGGGGGTGACTAGCCAAGTCAGCCCTGCCATTGTCACCTATCCTGAGGGGGGATTCACACCATAATAACATCCTGACTTCACTACGCCAATTCCCTTGTCAGATTCCCAATTTCTCCCTCCATAGTTGCAGATATGGAGAACTATCTGCGAACTGTGTCCGCTACAGTTCCAACATTCATGAGCCCATCTTTCACATCCTCACCTGGCTCCATTGACTGATTCCATCATCCAGAGGATCCATTTCAAAATTCTATTCCTCACATTGAAAGCCCTTCATAGCCTTGCCCCACTCTATATCTGCAACCTCCTAACCCCCTACCAACCTGCCCGCCCCCTCTGCTCAGCAGGCTCTGTCCGGCCTGATCCTTATCCCCCGACCTACCTGCCCCACCATTGGCGGGTGAGCCTTCAGACACTCTGCCCCCAACCTCTGGGACTCCATCCCGCAGTCCCTTCACCTCACCTCCTCCCTAGCCTCCTTCAAGTCACACTTCAAGACCCTCCTCTTTGATGGTCCCAAATTGCTCCCCTTTCCCCCTACCCTCCACGTTCCCGACCCCAGCTCGGGTCTGAAATAATGACTGGTCTGTGCCTTGGGATGTCCTCCTGACGTGAAAGGCACTATACCAGTGTAATTTGGTTGTTGTTGTAATCCAAGAGTGTGTCATGAGTGACACATCACTTTTAATATGCGACTATTGCTGATTGGTTATTTTCTACTTCTGCTGTTTGTTTTACTAATTGTGTGATTAATAAAATTATAATTATAAAAAAATTATAATGATGAATTAATTGTGGATTAATAAAATTCAAGCTCCATTTTATTCCGATCTCCGACTGTTGAATTATATACAAAAGGTATGCTATATCTCTTTCTGGAATCTTCTTCTTGTTCCATTTGTTAATTGTCAATTTACTTAAAGGATTATCCAGCAATAGCAACACCGTCAACGTGGCAACTTCAATGGGTTTAACCTGTTTTCATTCCATGCATTGTTGTTACATTTATATGTTATGACAATTCATAAATATAACTCCCTCCTTTGGTACGCCGGGCTGGGATGATTTTCCCGAGGGAGGGGAGGGAGCAGAAATTGGAATGTTGAAAATGGTCACAGGCCAGATGAAATCATTTGCCTCCTGGCCACCCATTTGACCTCTTTCGATGATATAATTGATGATGTTCTTCCAGTATCTATTTTAATTTCTTCTGAAAAATATTCTGCATTGACTTTGTGCCAAATGGAGTTCTTCTAAAATAATTTCATCCAAAAGTAGTTGAGAATGTTGTGAGGTATAGTCAATTCACTTTACAGTATATTCTATGAAGCGCTTTGAGACATCGATAAGATGTGAAAATCACTATATCAAATTCACAGATTATTATTAGAATGGCAATCGCGGATTTCAAGTGCATACGGTTTCCTCTCTGCAACAACTTTGCCAACCGCGGCAGTGAATTTTGTGTGTACACAGGTTCTAACACTAACGCTAGTGTTACACGCTAGGACACAGAATATTGTTAGCTATGCAGTTTGTTTTGAAGGCTGAACTTGTTAGTAAACTGAAGAATATTTAAAATATGCTCGTTGCAACATATGCTCTAACTTAGTATTGTGTAAAGCTCTCTTTGTATGGCTTTATTTAGTCTCTGTGAGTCGAAGACTATTCTTAAATGAGTTGTCCACTTTTCTGCAATCACAAACTATCTTCCACAGGCTCCGACATGCTCCATGATCTCCCCCCGACCTGCCCTTCTATTAGCATCCAGGATTTTGACTTCTCTGCCTTTGTCCCTCGCCTCCTGGTAGCCCATTAGACCTCTCTGGTTGATATAATTGATGACCCACTTCCAGTATCTGTTTTAATTTTTTCGGAAACATCTCTTGCATTGACTTTGTGCCAAATGGAGTTCTTCTAAAACAATTTCACCCGAAAGTAGTTGAGAATGTTGTTAGGAATGCAGTTTGTTTTGAAGGCTGAATTTGTTAGTAAACTGAACAACGTTCAAAATATGCTCATTGCAACATATGGTCTAATGTAGGTATTGTATAAAGCTCTCTATGTATGGCTTTATTTAGTCGCTGTGGGTCTAAGACTATTCTTAAGTGACTTGACTTGGGACATCCTCTTGACGTCAAAGGAGCTGTATAAATGTAAGTTTTGATTGATTGTCCGCTTTTGTACAATCATGATTGCACACACCGATCATTGTGGAGCTCCTGTAGCTCAGTGGTTAGAGCACTCGCCTTACAAGTGTGCGGTATGTGTTCAAATACAATTGGCTATTGCATTTCCCCCACAAATACAGTCAATTCACTTTATAGTATATTCTGTGAAGCGCTTTGAGACATCGATAAGATGTGAAAAGCGCTATATCAAATGCAAGCATTATCATTATTAGGTTTTTCTACCTTCTTTATGATTTTCTCCATTTCCATTTTCTTTGAGTTGTCTCTCAATCTTTCTGTCATGGACTCATGCATTTGTCTCAGTGGCTGTATTTCCATTCTTTATGTTGTCCTTTATCTTTATCTCATATTCTCCTTTCATTAACTATCTTTTACCAAAAGTTTGTTTATATCTTCCTATTATTTCCCCTGTTACCAAGTTTTATTTTCTTCTTTCTTCACATATCATGTGCAGTCATGTAGCCCAGTGGTTAGAGCTCTTGCCTCGTAGGCGAGACACCTAGGTTTAATTCCCGGCTGCATGAAAAGTTGGGCAAGTTTCCTTACTCCACAAGCTTCTGTTTATCTAGCAGTAAGTAGGAAAATGGTCATTAGCTGATTGGGGCTCGCTTCTCTGGCAGTAATAATTGTTTCCAAAAAATCATTAAAAATTGGTTGCTTAATTCACGACTGTTGGTGAGACACTGCATAATTGGTTGCAGTGTTTCCTCACAATATGCAGTGAATTCAGTTTACAGTATATTGTGTGAAGCTGTTTGAGAAATTCTAAAGACATGATAGGGCACTATATCAAATACAAAAATGCAAGAAGTATTGTTAATTAATTCAACTTCCAATCTCATAGTCTATTGCAATCCAAGTGGATTAACTTCTGACTCCATTGTAACTCAATACAAATCAAGGGTATGCTTGTAGCATCACCTAGTAGCTAGAACAGGTTAATCTACCACTCTAAACCACACCCAAATGACATTGTCTATAAACTACATTGTCATGCTTCAAATTGGGGCATCAAACCAAGCACCTATCTGCCTGTTTTTTTCAGAGTAGTTGTTAAATGTTTGTGACATTATTGAGAAGGAGAGGGCGTTTCTCCCAATGTCCAGGAAATATAGATAAATCCAATTATGTATGAGACACAAAGGTGGCGAGATCAGCTGACAGGTGTGGTGCATCTTTAAAGGGAGGGAAGGTGTTTTTGATAGCGGGAAAGGAGTCATTGAAGGCGGCTCGTCATTTCCTGATGCCAAGTGGCATATATTGCTCGCAGTGATCGGAGCTGCGCAGAAAGTGCAGTAACTGCCTGACTGATTGACTGACGGCAAAGAAGAGACGGTGCCACCATGTAAGTCCATTTTGGAGGTAACGGTGATTACAGGGACTGGGGCGTGGAAGATGTTTGCAAATATCTGACAAGTATCAAGTGCGATGAATTGCAACAATGCTTCTGAGATAAGATTTCATAGTTTATTAGAGTGTCTATTGGAGTGTTCTTATGTCATAAGAACATATAAAAAGGATACTGCAGTGATTGAAAAGATACAGAGGTGGGAAACTAAAATGACTGATCGAATGGAGGGTCTGAAGCGATTAGATAAACTGGACATTTATTTTCACACTGGAGAAGAGAAGGTTGAGGGCGATATGATTTTGGTCTTTCAGATTCCAAAGGGATTGCATAAGCTCTCTGAGACGCTCTCCGGCGTTGAGGGTGCTATATAAATTGAAGTTGTTGTTGTTGTATAATATACACCATGATACGATATACAGTGTTTTATCTTGTACTGAACAGTAGAACCAGAGGAGATGGCCTGTAAGCCTGATCTAAAAGGAAGTTCTTTAGGTGGGATTTGAAAGTGGGGAGCGAGAGGACAAGGTGGAGAGAATGAAAGAGAGTTCCAGAGTTTCAGGGTGTTGTGTAAAGGCAGGGCCACCGATGGTGCAGCAAAGTGTGTGGGGGGCAAACAGGAGGCCAGATCCAGGTGGAGGAGTGGGCAGTAAGCAGATTGGATAGCTAGGGAGGTATCAAAGGATTTGAAAATAAGTGACTGGATCTCGAAATGCATTCAGTAATTGGAGCTAGTGTAGGTTGGCAAGGACTGATGTGATACAGTTTTGTGCAGGTGAGATTCTGGGTGGTGGAGTTCTGAATAAGTTGAATTTTGTGTATGATGGGCAGCAAAGTGAGGAAGGCATTGGAATCATCCAGCTGGGACATGACAAAGGCATGATGAGAGTTTTGGCTGCTTAATGAAGTACAGAATAGTATAGATTATAATACAATAAGAATGTTATTGACAACAACAATATCACATTAGTATAACACCATTTCGTGCACAAATATACTGTACAGTCAATTCACTTTACAGTATATTCTGTGAAGCAAGTTGACCTCTGACAGATGTGAAAAGTCTATTGAAATGCAAAGATTATTATTACTACCATTAGCACCTAACTGATTTCAATAGCTGGGAAAAGAAAGGATGTGAAAATGTAATTCATTGGTTGTCAAATAACTTTGATGCATGTGGCTTGTAAGTAGTGTCCGATATATTGATATATCGGATATATCGATACAATTTTTCATACTGACTGCTGTTGAATTGTTTCATTTACAAACCATGATTGTTAACAACAACAACAAAATTGTATTTGTACAGTGCTTTTCACATCGGGAAGACGTCCCAAGGCACTGGAGTGTCGGAGGGAAGGGAGGGGATGGCACCATCAAAGATGGTCTTGAGGGACTTGAATGGGGATAGGAATGGCAAGGCGGAGGAATTGTGGGGTAGAATTCCAAAGGCTGGGGGCCAAGTTACTTTTTCAAGAAAATGATACAAAATAGTGTTATGCTTCCTTTTATAATAATCTTTGCATTTGATATAGAGCCTTATCCTACTTACTGGCTGGTGAACAGAGACGTGTGGAGTAAGGAAACTTTCCTAAGGCTTTGCCCTGGCCGGGAAATCAAACCCTGTCTATCGCTTGTGAAGTGAGCGTGGTGCTCACTGAGCTAAACATGGACTGTAGCTTTGATCATTTCCCTTCTCTATCCAGCTCAGTCAACCACACAGCTGTTGAGTGCTCTGGGATGTATAAATGCATGTTGTTGTTGTTGTAAATAAAATCTTGGCATTGATTGCAAGGCAATATTAATCATTTAGGAAGGCTCTTTATCATTTGTTAGTGTGTGTGTGATTGAATTGATTTATTGATGATCTGTTACTTTAATGAATACAATCCAATAATCCTGTAATGTTAAAAGTACTTCACAGGGAATTGCTGCTCTGTAGCACATTATCCAACTGTCCACGGTGTGGCCTTTGTCTTCTGGCATAGGTTCCACAGTCGGTTTGAAAATCTAGATTCGTTTTTTGATGTTCACTTCCTTTTTTGTTTTCCCAGATGCACAGATAACTGGAGATCAGCTGTCCAACTTGACGGAGTCTCGCTTGAAGGAGCTGGGTGTGGAGTAAGCTTTGAGGCAAGATTGAGGACGTTCCCTGTTTGGTCTGTTTTCACTTTCTAGGGGGAAAACAGGAAACCTGATCAATGCTGATTTAGCACTTGGGTGTTACATGAACTTTTGACATTGTTGTCAACTGATGAATGTTTCTCTGAGGCACCGTTTTGAACTAGACAGTGTGTGTTATGCCACTTAAGGCTTCTGAGCTGAGGGTATCAGTTGTGGTCAGGAAGTGGAAGCATTTATTCTGTAGATATCTCTGATCTTAATGGCCACACTTCAGGGCTTGAGCTCACTGTCCACGCTAATTTATTTATTGTTTCATAATAAATTTATTGTAAGTTATTTACATGTGACATCCACAGGCACTGCACTTTACAATATATTCTGTGAAGCGCTCTGAGGCATCTCAATGACGTGACAAGGCATTGTTTCAAACGCAATAATTATTATGTGGTGTGTTGAGGGAGCGATTTTGTTTTTATGGATCAGTTTCTCTAACCTCTGGATAATGACTCAGGGGAGACACATGTTGAGGTGACTTCTTGATAATTCTTTTTTCATTACAGTGCACTCGGATCGCGACTGATTCTCGACTGTATCCCCCAGCTTTTACAGAACCCGATTATGGCCAAGGTGAGAGAATCTCAGAGGCTCCTGCCCAGTCAGAATTGATAGGAGCTTTGTAAATCAGGAGGGGGAGGGGGGGCCTAACTAGGGGGCAAGCCATAACATCAAAAGTAGAAAACAGCACTTTAAGGTTCTTATCTTGATCTTGAGTTGCGTTTGTCTGCCTGTTCGGGTGGATGTTAATGGCACTTTTTGAAAACAGAAAGGAGTTTCTCTCTCCTGCCCAACAATCCCCAAATAAAATTGGTCGATTGCTCTGTGCATATTTGTGTGCAAACTGGTTGTGGTGGTTTATCCACAAAATACACAGTCAACCCACTTTACAGTACATCCTGAGAAGCGTATTGAGAAGTCTCAATGACATGAGGCGTTATATCAATGGCAAGGATTATTTTATTATTATTGTACTGCTTGCTCTGTAGGTCTTCAATGATCCTATTCATGGACACATTGAGCTTCACCCACTCCTCATCCGAATCATCGATACTCCTCAGTTCCAAAGGCTTCGCTACATCAAACAGCTTGGTGGCACTTACTTTGTGTTTCCTGGAGCCTCGCACAACAGATTTGAGCATTCCTTAGGGTAAGTGGTTGTTTGAGGCTGTCCCGTAGGGTAGTGGTTAGAGCATTCACCTCGCGAGCGAGAGGACCGAAGATTGATCCCTGGGCAGGGTAAAGCCTTAAGACAAGTTTCCTTATTTCACACGCTGGTTTGCCTAGCAGAAAGTAATAAATAATTCCTTAAAGAAAATTTGTTTCTCAGCCCACGACTGTTTATGGGACATTGCGGATGTCTGTTGCGTTTGGCTGTTGGCTGTTGCGTTTCACCCATAAAATAGTCAATGTCTGCAATGTCTCAAAGCAGTGATAAAGGGCTATATCAAATGTAAGAATTATTATTATTATCGTAAAAGCAAGTTGTTGTTGTTTCTTGCCCTGTAGGGTGGCTTACCTGGCAGGGCAGTTGGTGAAATCCTTACAAGACCGGCAGCCAGAGCTTCAGATCAGCGACCGGGACATATTATGCGTTCAGATCGCAGGGCTCTGCCACGACCTGGGTAAGTGTCGGCATCAACAGCCTGTGGCAAAACCACCGCCCCGATCCCATGCTTCACGGTTGTTTGCGGGGATCTCCCTCTGCGCTCACTAGCTGCCACGTTCACTTGCAAGATACACAGTAACTACACTTTACAGTAAACATTGCAAAGCGTTTTGCTATGACCTCCCGACAAAATAAACCACTGTATTAATTGCAAGGATTATTATTGCGTTCTATTTTAAACCTAAACAATGTACAATTTCCACTATGTTCCAGAGTTTTTTTTCCTGTCTGCGTCATGCTTTCTTTAACTGGGGAACAGAGTAGATTAATGCTGGATCCCAAAAATAATAGAGTATTTCTTCTCTCTACTTTGAAAAGAAAACACCTAAATTAACAATTGGTGGCTCGAAGATTGACCGTGTTGCTGCAGATGTTTGATAGTGTGAGGTGGTAATGAGCTGATAATCGCCTGTAGATGGAATGGAACTTGCTGAGGGGAAGCTGAAAATGATCTTGGTTGCCATGTCAAAAACATGTGTTGCCACAATAAACCTGACAGAGTCTGGACTTTATTGACAGCAACTTGACTTTAGATTCCCTAAAGTGATAAGAAGAATAATCCTTGCATTTGATATGGCGCTTCTCACGTCTTCTAGACATCTCAAAACACTTCATAGAATATATACTGTACAGTGAATTGACTAAAGTATATTTGTGGGTGAAACGCAGCAACCAATTGCACACAGTAGTGTCCCACAAACAGTCGTGGATTGAAATGACCAATTTATTATAGTTTTTTTTAGATGGATTATTATTAGGCGTGTGGAGTAAGGAAACTTGCCCAAGGTTTTGCCCTGACCTGTCTGGATTCGAAATGTAAGGCGAGTGCTCTAATCACTGAGCTACAGGACTCCACATGATTCTTAAGATGTGGCCGTAGTCCAGAAGAGATCAACAAGAATGAGCTGTGATTGGACAAGTTAGGGCTCCTTGGTGTTGAAAAGACTTATCTCAAAGGGAACCAAGTGGTCTATAAGATTTTAAATGCGATTGGTTGTTGACCTAAATTTCATACCTTCTCTTTCTCTTGGCAGGTCACGGGCCATTTTCCCACATGTTTGATGGAATGTTCATCCCGGAAGCTCGTCCACGATTGAATTGGAAGGTAAAGCTCTGGATGGGGGTGGTGTGAAGCGATGCTAAAAGTATATTAACCAGAGCTGTGGCCTCAGTAGAGCTGGGGTTAGGTTGAGGATCACTGGTTGGTTTTAGTGGATTAGCGCTGACCTTTCATCACTGGTCCCTGATTTCCAAATCTTCTAAGACCAGTGGCTGAAGGTCCTTTGCTCACTCAATGCTGTAATGGCCTATGACAGGGGGAGGGAATGTGGGGCGGAGCATGTGCCAGGGTGGTCTACTTCTTTCATTGCTAGACAAATCATTGAGGAGCAGAGAGCCTCCGTCTGGTCCCTGGAACAGGGAAAAACCTAACAAGTAACGTGCAAACATGAAACACTCCTGAATTCCATAAATTGAGTCCAACCAGCTTGGCCCCCTTCCTACCATCACCCTTATCTCTGTCACTGACCAAAGTGTATCAATATCTGCACAATCCTCACTGTATGTAAACCTCCTGACCTGAATTGTGTTATGTGACCTATAACGGCCTCAAGATGGACAGGTATTTGAGTTGAGGCAATGAAAAAGCGTAATTGGATGATATAATATTCAATGGGCTGATTGGCCTCCTGGTGGCCTCAAGTACCTGATAACAACAACTTGCATTTGTTATATAGTGCTCCCCGAGCAGGATAATATTTCAGACAGCTTTAACAGTGGTGAAGCTTGGCCCTGACCTGGTGGGACAGGATTCTCGGCACGGTCAGAAAGTCTTTAGATATAACCTGAAGATGAGGAAGGGGCAATGCGGAGGGATGGTGGAAGAGTGTTCCAGAGATTTGGGGCGCAGTGGCTGAAAGCACATCTGCCAATTGTAGACCACACCAAGGGACATCCACAGAGGATAGAGGAAGCAGTGAGTTGTGGGCTGATACAAGACAAGTGGGTGGACCTGTCACTTTCAGTTTAAATTGACAAAAGGTTGAAGGGTAACGAGTGGTGAATGACACTAACCCTTTGGTGTTCTCCTGTCAGCATGAGAAAGCTTCGGTGAAGATGTTTAAACACCTGATCAAATCCAATAAACTGAAGGATGTTCTGAAAGCAAATGGGCTGAAGCTGCCAGAGGATATTAATTTTATTGAGGAGCAGATTGCAGGCCCAGCAACAGCCGGCCAGTCACAGTCGGTTAGTGAGACTATGTCAGATTGTTTTGATCAGATGAGTGTCTGACACATGTAGAAACCCATCAACATGTTTAAGATTATCCAAACCACATTGAGAATTGCATGCAACCCACTTACATACAGAAATTCTGAAGATACATTGTTGGAATGGAATGCGCACACTTTCTCTGGAGGGACACATCCTGTTTACCCCTTATTATAATAAGGGGTAAATATAATATTATAATATTATAATATTAGGTGCAGATTGTTAAGAGCCCAGGCTTGGGGGAGCCCAGAGTGTGCGTTGGGGTAACTGTCATCAAACACACCGCTGCTTATCCAGCTAGGATCACCCTACACTTTAGGGCTTTGGTTTGTAAGGTTAAGATTGATTTTTAAACAATAATTTTTAATTATAATTTTTCCACAGTTCTGTATCACTCTGAACGATTTGGGGGCCTAGGATTGGGATGTAATCTTAAAAGTCTGTTTGATCTTAAAAATTGAGAGAAAAATGGGTAGAATTTCGGGCCTCTGATGATTGACCTACTATTTTATCTCATCGATGCCTGTGGCAATCAGAGAGGAAACTAACTGGTGCTGTTCTCTTTTCAGTGGTCGTACATAGGAAGGCCTAAAAGTAAGAGCTTTCTGTACGATATCGTGTCTAATAAAACCACTGGGATTGATGTGGACAAGTGGGATTACTTTGCCAGGTAAGGCTGCTCTCCAAACCTCTCGTAACCAACCAGTGACTACTTGGCACATAAATCTGTTCCCCTCTTCTACAGTTCTCTATTCACTTCTCACTCATGCATCATGTTTCCTCTTGAGTAGGTTGATGCTTTTTTTGCTTCAACCACAGCTTCCGGCAGTGAGTTCCAAATTCTGATCACCATCCGCAGAAACTAGTTTCCTCTAACCCGCCTTTCAGATGTCATGCCAGTTATCAAAATACAATTTGGTGTTATTCGGTTGGTGTGTGTTTGTCATATAAAATTAGATTTATGCAAGTCTTCATGTATCTCATTCTTCGTGTTGTCATTAAATGTCAGCGCTTTGGGATGGCCTCCCGTCCTGAAAGGCGCTATATAAGTGCAATTTTGTTGTTTGTTGTTGTAACGGTCCCGTTTGATTCAAATTTAACTTACTTTCGTTTTGGACTCACTAATCACACACTTTCTAAAGGCCAAATCTTTGACACACTTGAATCATGATAATACTAATGCCAGCATTTGATGTCATGTCCATTGGGTGAGCGAGCATGCCGGTCACTTTAAAACTGTGGAGCTCACAAAGATCTTAATTTGTCTGTTTCAAGGGATTGCCATCATCTGGGAATGAAGAATAATTTTGACCATAACCGTTGTCTGAAGTTTTCTCGAGTGTGTGATGGTAATAGGAGGAAGGTTATCTGTACCAGAGATAAGGTAACTGACTATAGGCCATTGTGTTGAATTGATAGTTGGGTTGTAAACGCCAAAGCTGAGCCGTAGGGTCCGGCGATATGTCGATATATCGCTAAAACCCGATTTAATTTTCATATCGATACGTCGATATAGGCATTTCAAAAATATCGATATATCGAAAAAACGATATATCGAGGTAAAAAATCGGAATGCCGCACACTGAACTACAAGACCCAGAATGCTCATCTCTATACACAATGCACAGACCGAGGTGCAAAGCCGCCATATTATATTCATAGTCCTAGAATACAATATACAGGTATGCAAGGGGTGGGGGGGGAGAGAGACGGTGGGGGGTGGGGGGGAGTGAGGGGGAGAGAGACGGCTGGGGGTGGTGGTGAGGGGGAGAGAGATGGGTGGGGGGGAGAGAGACGGCTGGGGGGGAGAGAGACGGCTGGGGTGGGGGGTGGTGGGGGAGAGAAACGGCTTGGGGGGTATGGGGGAAGAGAGACAGCTGGGGGGGGTGGGTGGGAGAGAGACGGCTGGGGGGGTAGGGGGGAGAGAGACGGCTGGGGGGGGTGGGGGGGGAGAGAGACGGCTGCGGGGGGTGGAGGGGAGAGAGACGGCTGGGGGGGGGGTGAGGGGGGGGAGAGAGACGGCTGGGGGGGTGAGGGGGGAGAGAGACGGCTGATGGGGGGTTGGGGGGGGAGAGAGACGGCTGGGGGGAGGTGGGGGGGAGAGGCAGACGGCAGGGGGCGGAGGGAGCGAGAGACAGCTGGGGGGAGTGGGGGGGGGGAGAGGGACGGCTGGGGGGGGGGTGGGGCGAGAGTGACGGCGGGGGGGGGGGGGAGGGAGAGAGACGGCGGGATGGAGGAGAGACGGGGTGGATGTGATAATATACAGATAGATAGAGATGGAGAGAGTGAGAGACACAGAGAAAGAAAGATATTTACCTCCTGAGGCGATAGGCCCCGAATGCGCGCACACCTGGAATGCGCGCGCACTCCGAATGTGCTGTGTGCATGCGCAGTACGAAAACCACAAAAATATCGATATTTCGGTATATCTCGATATGAGCCGATTGATATATCTAAATCGGAAAATTTCCATATCGACGGACCCTACTGAGCCGCTGTGGTGAGAGTACTGTATATCTGGCACATTGACTCCCTGGAGGAGGTTTTATTGGATGGACTGTTCTCCCGCAGTTCCTCACTTTGTGTTCAAGCTCAGAATCTCGTGCCGCACATTCCATATTCCATCTTTTCCTTTCCTCCTCTTACTATCTCTTCTCCACCCATTTATACAACAGGAGGCTGGCAACTTGTATGACATGTTTTACACTCGCAACTGTTTGCACCGTAAGGCCTATCAGCATCGGGTGGGAAACGTCATCGAGATCATGTGAGCAAAGCTCTGTTACGTTTGTGCACTTTCACTAGCAATACAGTCACTAGGCATGGCAGTCACTCCCCGTGAAGCACTTGTGATGCTGGTGACATGAGAGGAACTTGATCAAATCCAAGGATTGTTGTTTGTATGCAAGGAAATTTCCAGCACTGACAGAGGCTATTAACTCACAGTTAACTCGTGGAGTCCAGGAGCTCATTGGTAAGAGAATGCACTTTGCAAGCGAGAAATCTGGGTTCGATTCCAGGTAGGTTGAAACCATGGGCAAGTTTCCTTACTCCACATGCCTAATAATAATACCTAAAATAAACAATAATAAATTGGTCATTTAAATCCACAACTGTTTGAGGGACATTGCTGTGTGCAATTGGCTGCCGTGTTTCGCCCGCAAAATGTACAGTCAATTCACTTTGCAGTATATTCTGTGAAGCGCTTTGAGACGTCTAGAAGACGTAAAAAGTGCTATATCAAATGCAAGGATTATGATTATTGTGTTGCTGTTGCTCCTTCTCTCCTATTGGGTTAAACAGGTCTCCTTTGCCTGTGTAAGTGGATGTCAAAGATCCACAGCACTTTTCAAGAAAGGAAAAGTTCCTCTCTCCTGGTGGCCTGGAAAACAATCCCCACAAATAAAATTTGTCACTCAATCCATGGCTGTTTGCAGGACATTGTAGTGCGCAACTCGCTGTCGCATTTTCCCCACATAACACAGGCACTTCACTTTATTTCCTGTGAAGCACTTTGAAACATCTCGTTGATGTGTTAATGGGCTGCATCAAATGCAAGGATTATGATTATTGTTGTTGTTGTTGTCAGGATTACAGAAGCGATGCTACTTGCAGACAAGCACATGGAGATCACCGGGACTCGGGGAAAGACTTTCACAATCTCCACTGCGATCGATGACATGGAGGCTTACACCAAACTCACAGGTCAGCTCTTGCTCGGTTGGATTCTGTTTGAACGCCATTACTCCCCAGCACTGAGAGACCATTCAACCCATGGTGTCTGTGCTGTTGCTCTTGCTCTCTCTCTTCATTGCTTTCTCTATTACTCTCACGATCCAGCCCTCTCCCAAACTTCCCTCGATCTACTTTGAGATTTATCCAGTTCCCTTGTGAACAATTCTATTGATCCAGCTGCTCAAAGCCACTTATACTAAATCCCAAGGACCCAATGACTCTCTATGTGCGGACATTAATGTGCATCTTTACTGAGTTTCAGGCATTAGCTCTCAGAAATAAACTCTTTCTCCAAACTGTTGCTTTTCCAGATGACATTTTTCACCAGATCCTGTATTCCCCGAAAGTTGCGTTGAAGAAAGCACAGGACATCTTAAACAATGTCATCCATCGGAAACTCTACAAGTGCCTTGGAGAGACCCGACCTGCAAAACAAATTAAAATCAACCAGGTCAGGTTACCCCTCTTCTGTATATGCCGCATTCTGCTTCACCTTTTAAAGCCCGTCCGTCTTGCTCCTTACTATCTGTGATACCTATTAAAACTTCACCAACCTACACCCTCGGCAGGCACTGGTCTTCTCCATGCTCCCTGGTGTGCCTTTTCCATTTTTGGTGTTTGGGATTTCAGTCGGTCTGCCCCCACCTTCTGAAACTCCATCCTGAATCCCTCTGCTTCGCCCCAACCATTATCGCTTTCAAGATCTACTAATCTCCTGCTTTCCCTTCACACCAATCCAATTCCAGCTCGTAACTCTGGGGCAAACTCCTCCTTGCCCCGTGCCGTGGGATGTCCTTCCAATATGAGAAGCGCTATATAAATGTTGTTTGTTATTGTTTACAGCGCCTTAGGAGGTCCACTCGACGTGAAAGGAGCTACATAAATGTAAGTTTTGTTGTTGTTGTTGTTGTTGTTACTAATCCTCAGGGACAACCAGCCTGGTTTAGTGGCCAGTGTTCTGGAATTAGAAAGCTGTGGGATACGTTTCCTTGAGCTTACTGTCTAAGGTGATTATCTAGCACAGTGCTGGGGGGATGGGGGGTGTGGGTAAGCCTGTGTTTGCCCTACAAAATAATCAGTCAGCATGCCTTAGTGATGAGGAGTTAAATGGCGAGGTGCTATAATAACACTGTTTCTTTTCAGTCGAAAGATTTTCACAAAGAGTTGGCTAAAGCCCTTTCCAAGGCCATGGGTGTCCGTGTGACCAGAAAGGTCTTCATAGTCAGTGTAAGTACTGTGTGTGCCTCTCCCTCCCACCTTATGCCGACAACAAAATTACATTTGTATAGCGCCTTTCACGTCAGGAGGATGTCCCAAGGCCCTGCACTCTGAAGCAGTAACTATCCAGGGCCTTAGGATGTCCTGACGTGAAAGGCGCTATACACATGTAATTTGTTGTTGCTGTTGTGATTCCCTCCCCTCTGTTCTCTGTGTATCTATCCCCTCTTTCCCTCCATCCGTCATGACGCTAACCTGCAGCTCGGATGCAAACCTTTTGATTTTCCAGAGCCTTAGGACGTACTCCCACTGAGAAATGCTTTATAAATGTTGTTGTTGTGCGCAGATTGGAATCCTGTCCTCAGTATCTCATGCTAATAGACACCAATTCCTGCATATTCGCCTGCAAATACACTCGCTACATTTTACAGTGTATCAGTGCTTTGAGATGTGCTTCCCAACGTGATAAGGCGCTGTATCAAAGGTCAGGATTATGATTATTAGATACGTCCTCATCAGTGAACTTAAAGAAATTACACCAAAAACACAGGAAGAGGGCTTGGGTCATGTGTGACCGAGTGGAATCAAGAGGGTGAACATGTAACACTCTGTTTTGCTCAGGTCATTGAGATGAGCTATGGAATGAAGGACAAGGACCCCATTGAAAAGGTTTGCTTTTATTCCAAAAAGGACATCAACAAAGCATTCAAGATTCCCAGAGACCAGGTAACATCCCTGTTTCCCTCCTCTCCCTCTGCCCACCCCACTCAACACCTCCCTTGTCCATCCGTCTATCCACAGTCACATTTAAAATATTTACCAGTTAAATATTTACCAGGTGGGAAGAGAATAGATATTGGCAGTAAGTTGGGGGTAACCAGAAGACATTTTCAGGTCATTATCAACAAAAGAAGAATCAAGGAGAGATTAGGCCACACAAACAGCACCAAATAGACATGAATTATTATACAGTGGAGTCATCAATATCCTGCTAAATTATATCTAATGAACAGAGAGTTTTTAGAGAGATGGCACAGGCAGGAGGGGCTGTATGATTCTCTGATCCAGGCTTCGTTTATTGTTGTATAGTAAAACATTTTGCTGTTTATTTAATTTTAAAAAAATGTATTTGTTTCTATTCCTTGTTGCTGCCGGGAACTTGACCTGAACCCCTCCTCTGCAATGTTTGACTCCAGGTGTCTCAGATGCTACCAGAGAACTTTATGGAACAGCTGGTCCGGGTTTACTTTAAGGAAACCGACTCAAAGAGTATCGATGCAGCCAAGAAGCATTTTGTTCAGTGGTGTGCGGAAAACGGCTTCACTAAACCAAAGGTGAGAAATCAGGGTCAGTGCCAGGGAACATAAAATGTCCTTCCTCTGTGTGAGACAAACAGTCTTATCACGAAGCACCAAAGCATTTCACACTAATTGATCTAGTGTAAATGACTATGTGTGGGCAAAGTCCGACAAACAGCCATGAGGTTGATGGCCATTTATTCTGTTCAACTGTTGTAGAAAACAGACACCAAGGGAAAGAATTCCCTTCTCTTTTCCAAATAACTGTCATAGAATCATGGAATTATTCAACATGAACAACAAAACTGCATTGATAGTGCGCCTTTCACATCGGGAGGACTTCCAAAGGCGCTGAACAGTGCACAGAAAGAGTATGTGTGCCACTCTTTGAAAAGAGCCGTCCAAATCAAACAAATCGAATCTCCTGTTCCCTCACCATAGTCCTGCAAACCCGTCCTCCCCAAATAACTACTCTCTTATAGGGTCCGGCGATATATCGCTAAAACCCAATATAATTTTCATTTCGATACGTCGATATAGGCACTTTAAAAATATCGATATATCGAGGTAAAAACTCGGAATGCCGCACACTGAACTACAAGACCCAGAATGCTCATCTCTATACACAATGCACAGACCGAGGTGCAAAGCTGCTATATTCTATTCATAGTCCTCGAATACAATATACAGGTATGCAAGGGGTGGGTGGGGGGGAGAGAGACGGCGGGGGGGGGAAGGGGGTGAGGGAGAGAGAGGCGGCTGGGGAGAGGGGGAGAGAGACGGCTGGGGGGTGGGGGAGAGAGACAGCTGGGGGGGGGGAAGGGGGTGAGGGAGAGAGAGGCGGCTGGGGAGAGGGGGAGAGAGACAGCTGGGGGGGGGGGGTGAGGGGGAGAGAAACGGCTGGGGAGGGAGAGAGACGGCTGGGGGGCGGGAGGGGGGGAGAGATAGAGATGGGGGGATGTGAGAGACACAGACAGAAAAACGCAGAGATGGAGAGAGTGAAAGACACAGAGAGAGAAAGATATTTACCTCCTGAGGAGATAGGCCCTGACTGCGTGCGCACCCGGAACGCGCACGCACTCCGAATGCGCGCGCACTCGGTATGCGCACGCCGCGCGCACATGCGCAGTACAAAAAACCCGAAAATATAGATATTTCGGTATATCTTGATATGAGCCCATCGATATATCTAAATCGGAAAATTTCGATATCGACGGACCCTACTCTCTTACAAGTTGTTATCGAGTGGCTTCCACCACCCTTTCAGGAAATGCATTCCAGATTTGAGAAATTCATTATGTAAAAACATTTCTCCTCACTTCCCTTCTGTTTCTCTTAACATCTATTTTATAATCGGTGTCCTTGAGTTATCAACCCACTTGCCAGTGCAAATAATTTTTCCTTGTTCACCCTATCGAATCTCCTCATAATTTTGAAAACGTCTAAATCTCCTCTTAACCTTCTCTGCTCCAGGGAGAATAATCCTAGCTTCTCTAGCCTCTCCTCATAACTGATGTCCCTCTTTTCTGGTACCATCCTGGTAATCTCCTTTACACCATTTCCAATGGCTTGACATCCTTTCTAAAGTGTGGTGCCCAGAACTGAACACTGCACTCTAGCCGCCAATGTCAGCCTGTCTCTGTCAGTTCCCCTCTCACCTTTAGTTTAGAGGGTTGTAGATTCAAGCCCTTATGTAGGCTCTCCCTGCCTCCTTACCTCTCTGCTGCCTTTGACCCCTCCATCCTCCTACATCATCTCCCATTGATCTGTCCTCACCTTGTTCGACTCTTATCTCTCCTACTGTCTCTACTTTGTTGCCACCAATGGCTTCTCCTCCAGTCCCTGCACTGTGACGTCCCCCAAAGCTCTATCCTTGGGCCCTACTTTTTAATAACTACATGCTCCCCCTTGGTGACATCATTCACAGACAATGGCTCAACTTCCACATGCATGTGGATGACACCCAACTCTTATGTTCTGCCTCCACCCTCAATTCCAGGACGTCTGCTGTCCTGACAGATTGCCTGTCAGACATCAAATCCTGGATGAGAGCTATCATTCTACAGTTGAACATCAACAAGACCGAGGCCCTCTTGATTGGCTCACACCAGCGCCTTCACGCATCAGGTGCTGGCTGCATCAACCTCCATGGTAGCGCATTCCACCTCACGAAGTCAGTCAGGAACCTGGGTGTCTTGTTCAACCTCAACCCAGGTCTTTCCTCCCCCACAAACAATTGGCAGGCGAGCCTTCAGTCACTCTACCCCTAACCTCTGGTATTCCATCCCGCAGTCCCTCAGCCTTGCCCCCTTCCCTGACCTCCTTCAAGTCCAGCCTCAAAACCCTTCTCTTCGACGGTCCCATCGATCACTCAAAATCCCTTCCTTTCCCTCCACCCACCCCGATCCCCGCTTGGGTCTGAAAATCCTGTCCAGCACCTTGGGACCAAGTTCCGCAATGCTACTGGAGAAGACTTTCTCCTGGCATTCTGATTAAAGCCCAAATAGATAAACTGGTCACTGACATCCTGGCTGAGTGCGGGAGCTTGCTGTGCTGTATTGGCTAACAGTCAACTGATCAACGCTTGACAGTCATTGCTGAGAAACTCTTTCGTTGTTTATCATTCTGATAAACGACAGTTTGTTCATTCTTTCCTTTTCATTCATTCTTTAATTATCCATTCTTTTGTTCTCTATTTTGTTCTATTTTCCAAGTGCCTTGGGCTGTCCTTTTGATGTGAAAAGAACAACAGTTCTTTCTTTTTTCCTTTTTCTCTCTCTCTAATCCAGTCCTGCGCTTTCCCTTTAGGACGGTGATGTGGTGGCCCCTGACTCCGCTGAAGGCTAGCTGGAATAACAAAGACGACAAGGTTGAGTGTGAGTCCTTACAGCTTCCCAACAATCACCAGTGTCTCAAACCAAAGATGCAGCCACTGGATTAGAGTTCATACTTACCACGGGATGCAAGTCCAGCCATGTCCTGTGAGATCACCTCAGCACCTTGCTCCTGCCTTTTTTTTAAACCATGGATGCAAAGTCACCTCAGATAATGGATCAATTTAAATGAAGAAAATGAAACTTTGTGTAAATTGTTCCAGGTCTGAAGGGACGTGGCCTGAGAATCTTTTTTTCCACAAATCAGGTGCTCTGATATCATGAAACCAATCTCTAAATATACAATTGGTTTTTAAAAATATATATACAAAGTACTGCATACTGGTACTCCTCTCTACTCACTGTCGCAATATAGGTTGTTTCGATTATATGTCGTTGATTAATTAATAAATAGTTAGAAAAAATAATTAGAAAATTGGATTAGTTGAATTACATTTGCATTACATTTTATATCAGTTGATTAGCAAATATATAAATAAGATAATAAATAGAACTGAGAACACTTACTGGAGATGGTTGATGTGGTCAGTGGGAGGGGGTGGAGTTATTCAGATGAAGGGGCGGGATTGTACTGATCACCAGAAGGGCCTCTGCCACCGCGCCGCGTCACTAAACAGTCGATCCTGGTACACGTTTGCTCATTCGTACATTTTGACAGCTTTTTAGAAAAAATTTACAAACGTTTAGTTTCCCTAAATATCCAAAGATTGGTTTATATATTTAGAAAGACAATGGGGAAAAAAAAAACATTAATGAGATTGTTCGATCAAAGTCTCCAAATATGCAAATGTGAAACTGTATTGCACTCCAGTGTGGGTTGGTAAGTAACCCAATTCAAACCAACCATGAGGTCTGGTTTTCTATCTTACTGTCTTGACTATGAACAGGTCAAATCGATGGAAGCAATGCATAGCCCTTGTTTTGTGGAAGTTTGCATGTGGGTGTGTGGGTAGCGGTATGCTTGAGAAAGGTGGTTGTAGTGGAGAGACATTTCTCTCTAGTTTTACCAGGAACATAGCAGGTCGCTAGATCCAGGATATCTTTCCAGATTCGGGCAGGGGTGGTCCCTTGAATTAATAAAGAAAGTGAAACCCATCTTGTGACGCACACATTGGTAGTATTGCTGGGCTGTTACTGCTGGGTTGACTGCATTCCTGGCTGTTGTGTTACAGAACGATACTGAGAGAAATAAATGACTGCGTGCGGGTTCAGGCTATTTTTGGTTCGCTTTGGAAGCGATCCACATATGTATATACCGTATTAATACCTGCACTGTGCCTTTTCTACCGAGCTTGTGAGTGCAGCTGTTTATTCTGCCCGAGTTTTATCCTTGATAAATGCAAGGATTATTATTAATTAATTCAGCTTCCAATCTTAGTCCAATTGGAATTCAGTCCAAGTTGGTTCACTTCTGACTCCATGTAACATTACAAATCAAGGATATGCTAGTAAAATTGGAATGTCCTCCTGACGTGAAAGGTAGCTTCTTTATTTGTCAATCAAAACTCTCAATGCATTAACAATTTACAGGATTACAACTGGTTATTCCACCATTGTAAACCAAAGCATCTGTACCACACCCAGTGACATTTTTGTTTTATGTCTTTCTTGTTATTCTCCCTTTCGTTTTTTGTCAATTTACTTGAAGGGTTATCGAATAACATCAACACGGCCAACGTGGCACCTTCCACAACAACAACAAAATTACATTTGTATACCACCTTTCACATCAGGAGGACGTCCCAGTGAGCTGGACAGTTACTGCTTCAGACCGAAGCTCAGGACAAGGAGGGGGGAGGGAAGTGGGGGGGATTAGGAGATGCTGATGGGTCCATTGAAGAGGAGAGTCTTGAGGCGGGATTTGAAGGAGGCCAAGAAGGGGGCAAGGTGGAGGGAGGGAGGGAATGCAGGATAGAGTTGCAGAGGTTGGGAGCAGAATGGCTGAAGGCTCGCCCGCCAATGGGGGGGTAGGTGGGTCGGGGGACATGAAGCAGGCCAGAGCACGCTGAGCGGAAAGGGCGGGCAGGTTGGTAAGGGGATAGGAGGGTGGGGCAAGTTTGTGGAGGGCTTTAAATGTGAAGACCAGGATCTTGAATTTGATCCTCTGGATGATGCCATCCTCGCCCGCCAGTGGAGTCAGGCGAGGGTGGGGGAGATGGGGTCACAGAGTTTGGAATGGTAAGAGGACATGGGGCACAGAGTTCTGGATTTTCTGCAGCCTGTGGAGGGAGGAATTGGGAAGGCCAGGGCATTTGCATAATCGAGCTGGGATGTAATGAAGGCACTTTAGCAGCTTCAAGATCCTCACTCTCATGTTCAATTCCGATCACTCCCTGGCACTTCCTTACCTCGCCGACTTCTACACTCCCCAATCCACTACCCGGTACATCCGCTCAACTGACTCCGACCTCCTGCTCATCCCTCGCATCTTCCATCCCACCATCACACTTACTGCAACTACACCCCTTCATCCACTACACCCGTAAACACTGGAAGACTATCCCTTTCATCCATCCCTTCCGCCTTGCCCCTCCTCTTCCCTCTTTCAAGTTCCGCCTGAAAACTTTCCTCTCCATCCATATTTATGGCCCCTGACCCTTCGCTCAAAGTCAGGTTCCGCTACTATTAAGAGCTGAAAGACGCCATCCTGCATGGAGGATGCTATGTACTACTACTACTACTAATAATAATAATAATCCTCGCATTTGATATAGCGCTTTCCACATCTTATCAACGTCCCAAAGCGCTTCACAGAATATACTGTAAAGTGAATTGACTGTATATATTTGTGGGCGAATTGCGGCAGCCAATTGCGCACAGCAGTGTCCCACACACAGTCGTGGATTGAAATGACCAATTTTATTATCGTGTTTTTTTGGAGGGATTATTATTAGGCGTGTGGAGTAAGGAAACTTGCCCAAGGTTTGGCCCTGACCTGCCTGGATTTGAACACAGGTCTCCCCAGCTTGGTCTCCCCAGCTTGCAAGACAAGTGCTCTAACCACTGAGCCACAGGAGCTCCACTGCAAGTTGTTATTGTTGGAGGTGAGGACGAGAATTTTTAACTCAATCCTCTTGGGAGCCACTGGAGCTGGGAGAGGCTGGGTGTGATGGAGTCAAGGAACCTGGTGTTGGAGAAGAAACAACCTGCAGAGTTTCTGGATGATCTGCAGCTTGTGGAGGGAAGAATTGGGAATGCCAACTAGCAGGGGATGAGACAATGAAGGCATGTAAGAGCTAGTTGGTGACTTGAAGCGTGAGGCAGTGGTGGAGTTGGGCAATGGTAGGGAGACAGAATGGGTCATCGCATGGACTTGATAGGACAAGAATAATTTAGGGTCAAACAATACGCCCAGGTTGCTAACTTGCTTGGTGGCTAGGACATGAGGGATGGTGGAAGGTAAGGCCAGTAGTGTGATCTCAATCAGGGAGAATGTGCATCTGTGGTGATTCAGTGAGGGCCTGGAGCAGTAGAATAGTAAATGAGGCTGGGAGAATCACAGATAAATTGGAGAAGATCATAAAAAAATCAAAAAGAGTGGTGGATTATCTGCAGCTTGTGGAAGGAAGAGTTGTGGAGGTCAAGCCTTTAGGTGACAAATGAATGAGGGTTTTGGCAGCCTGAGGGATGAGGCAATAGTGGGGTCGGGCAAAGGTGTCAAACACACCTTCCCTCTCTTTAAAGATGCACCACACTTGTCAGCTGATCTCGCCACCTTTGTCTCTCATACATAATTTGGATTTATCTATATTTCCTGGACAATGGGAGAAATGCCCTCCCCTTTTCAATAATGTCACTAAATATTTAGCAACTACTCTGAAAAAAACAAGCAGATAGCAGATTAACTGGTTCTAGCTACTGTACTAGGTGATGCTACAAGCATACCCTTGATTTGTAATGAGTAATATTACAATGGAGTTAGACGTGAATCCACTTGGACTGCAATAGAATCAGAATTATACAGCACAAAAGGAGGTCATTTGGCCCATCTAGTCTGTGCCGTCTCTTTGAACAGAGCAACTCAATCCCACTCCCCAGCTTTCTCCCCATAACCTACCAGACCTGCTCTTCCTAAACAAAGATCTAGTTCCCTTTTAAAAGCCGTTATGGAATCTACTTCCACCATCTTTTCAGGCAATGCATTCCAGATTTGAACAACCCGCTGAGTGAAAACATTTCTCCTCAGCTCCCCTCTGCTTCATTTTGAAACTATTTTAAATCTGTAACCACGAGTCACTGATTCGCCCACCAGTGGAAACAGTGTTTCCCTATTCACCCTATTATGACAAACCTCTCATAATCTTATAAACCTCCTCTCAATCTTCTCTGTTCTAGAGAGAATAAGCCTATCTAGCCTTTCCTCGTAGCTGAAGTCCCTCATTCCTGGTACTATCCTGGTAAATCTCCTCTGCACCCTTTCCAATGCCTTAATATCCTTCCTAAAGTGTGGTGACCAGAATTGTACTCCAGCTGAATCCTAATCAAAGTCTTATGGAGGTTAATCAGCACTTCCTGACTTTTGTATTCTATACCCCTATTTAGAAAGCCTAGTATCCCATATGCCTTCTTAATGGTCCTGACGAAGGGTTGTAGAACCGAAACGTTGACTCCTTTCCCTTTCTCCATGGATGCTGTTTGACCTGCTCAGTTTCCCCAGCAACTTTTGTTTTTGCCTTCTTAACGGCTTTCAAAGAGTCACTAACACAAATCCTCAGGTCTCTCTGTTCCTTCACACCCTTTAAAATTGTATATCTAGCCTATATTGCCTCCCCTCATTTCTTCTCCCAAACACCTCACACTTCTCTGTATTAAACTTCATCTGCCATGCATCTGCCCACTTTACCATTTTATCTATATCCTCTTGCAGATGGCTACTATCCTCCTCACTATTTACTATTCTCCCTAACTTAGTATCATCTACAAATATGGAAACCGTACTCCCTAAACCAAAATCATTAATGTATATTAAAAAGAGCAGTGGTCCCAAAACTGATCCCTGGGGGACGCCACTGCACACTTCCCTCCAGTCTGAAAAACAGCCACTCACAACTCTCTGCTTTCTGTCTCACAGCCAGTTGTGGATCCACATTACCACTGTCCCTTTAATGCCGTGGGCCTCTATTTTGCTAATAAGCCTCTCATTTTGTCAAATGCCTTTTGAAAGTCCATGTAAACTACATCAACTGCGCTGCCCTCGTCCACCCATTCTATTACATCGTTCAAAAATTCTATCAGATTTGGAAGGCAAGATTTGTCTTTAACAAATCCAGGCAATCCATGCTGGCTGAACTTTATTAGCCTATATTTTTCTAAGTGAAGATCTATCTTGTCCCTGATTATAGACTCTAGAAGTTTGCCCACTACCGACGTTAGACTGACTGGCCTCTAGTTCCCAGGTTTGTCCTTCTGCCCCTTTTTGTACAGGGGAGTAACATTAGCAACCCTCCAGTCCTCTAGTACCACCCCTGTGTCCAAGGAAGATTGAAAGATTGTGGCCAGAGTCTCTGCTATTTGCTCCCGTACTTCCCTTAGTAACCTAGGATGCATCCCATCCGGACTGGACGACTTATCTACCTTGAGCGTCGTCAACCTTTTTAGTATTTCCTCTCTGGTTATGCTTATCTTATCCATTTCTACTACCCTCTCCACCAATTGGCTGCATCTTCTTCTCTTGTGAAGCCAGAGGCAAAGTATTCATTCAGTACATCAGCCATGCTCTCTGCCTTCACAATAAGATTTCCTCCTTGGTCCCTTATTGGCCCCACCCTACCAATCTTTTACCCTTAATATGTTTGTAAAATACCTTAGGATTCCCTTTAATGTTATCTGCTAATTGTTTCTCATCCATTCTTTTTGCCCCTCTCATTTCCTTTTTTAGTTCTCTCCTGCACTTCCTATATTCTGATTGGTTGAATTCTGTATTCTGGGCCTGACACTTGTCATAAGCCCCTTTTTTTTTGCTTTATTTTCACCCCAATTTCCCCTAGTCATCCAGGGAGGTTTGGATGCCCTACATTTTACCTTTGTTGGAATGTTTCTAACCTGTGCCCGAATTATCTCTTCCTTGAAGACTGCCTGTTAGCCGTTTTACCTGCCAATCTTTCTTTCCAGTCCACCTTAGCTAGGTCCCGCTTTCGTTCACTGAAATTAGCCTTCTTCCAGTTGAGGGTCTTCACCTTGAAGTGTTCCCTATCCCTTTCCATAATTAGACTGAACCTAATGATATTGTGATCACTATTCCCTAGGTGCTCACCTACAGAAACCTACTCTACCCACCTCATTCGCCAAAACTAGATCCAGAACTGTTTTCCTTCCTTGTTGGGACTGGAAACATATTGAGCGAGAAAGTTGTCCTGTATACATTTCAGGAATTCTTCTCCCTCCTTGCCCTTTACACTACTGTTCTGCCAGTAGACATAGGGATAATTAAAGTCAGCCAATATCACTACTCTATCAGCTCTGCATCTTTCTGAAATCTGCTTGCAGATCCGCTTGTCTCTCTCCTTCCCGCTATTTGGTGGTCTATAGTATACCGTACCCCTAACAGTGTAACTGCTCCTTTTTTGTTCCTCAACTCCAACCAAATAGATTCGGTTTTCAGGCCTTCTTCCACCTCGATCCTTTCTAGGGCTGTAACCGAGTCCTTAATTAATATTGCCACCCACCCTCCTTTTCTCCCTTCTCTATCCCTCCTGAATACATTATAGCCAGGAATGTTCAGTTTCCATTCCTGCCCTTCCTTGAGCCAGGTCTCTATTAGCGCTACCACATCATATCCCCTTGCAACAACTTGAGCCTGCAGCTCACCAATTTTGTTTGTCAAACTACGTGCATTTCAAGACGGAATTGGCCTGCTCTATACTTTTCTCCTGTCCTACCCCTCCCCTTGTCCCCTGTCTTACCCCTCCTCTAACTGAACTACTGCATTCCCATCCCCACATAAAATTAGTTTAAATGCCCCCCTCCAGCATTAGATAATCTCCCTGCAAGGACATTGGTCCCAGCCTTGTTCAGGTGTAACCCATCCATCTTGTACAGGTTCCACCTGCCCCAGAACCGGTCCCAATGATCCAAGAACCTGAAGCCCTCCTTTCTATACCACTTCTCCAGCGAAGCATTCATGTGCCTTATCCTACTGTTTAGAAATTCACTTGCTCAAGGCATCGGGAGTAATCCAGAGATCACCACCTTAAGGTTCCAGTTTTCAGCTTTTTCCCCAGCTTTTGATATTTTCCCTGGAGCATCTCAGGCCTCTTCCTCCCAATATCATGGGTCCCTACATGTACCACAACTTCTGGATGTTCCCCTTCCCCCTCTAGAATTTTATGTACCCGGTCATTAGTCGATTGTTTAGACTATGAGATTGGAAGTTGAATTAATTAACAACAATCCTTCCATTTTTGTATTTGATATAGCGCTCTATCATGTCTATAGAATCATGTCTACTTTTGGTAAAAGATAGTTAATGAAAGGAGAATATGAGATAAGGATAAAGGACAACATAAAGAATGGAAATACAGCCACTGAGACAAATGCATGAGTCCATGACAGAAAGATTGAGAGACAACTCAAAGAAAATGGAAATGAATTAGTTTAAATGCTTGCATTTGCTTGCATTAAATCCTTGCATTTGATATAGCGCTTTTCACATCTTATCGATGTCTCAAAGCACTTCACAGAATGTACTGTAAAGTGAATTGACTGTATTTGTGGGTGAAATGCAACAGCCAATTGTGCACAGCAGTGTCCCACAAATAGTCGTGGATTGAAATGACCAATTTTTATTATTGTGTGGCATTTTTTGGACAGATTATTATTATTAGGTGTGTCGAGTAAGGAAACGCCCAAGATTCTGCTCAGACCTGGATTTGAACACATACCTCACACTTGTAAGGCGAGTGCTCTAACCACTGAGATTTAGGAGCTCCACAATGATCGGTGTGTGCAATCATGATTGTAGAAAAGCGGACAATTAATCAAAACTTACATTTATATACCTCCTTTGACATCGAAAGGATGCCCTAAGACAAGTCACTTAAGAATAGTTGTAGACCCACAGAGACTAAATAAAGCCATACATAGAGAGCTTTATACAATACCTACATTAGACCATATGTTGTCTCGAACATATTTTGAATGTTCTTCAGTTTACTAACAAATTCAGCCTTCAAAACAAACTGCAGAGCCAACAACATACTGGGTCCTAGCGCGAAATGCTAGCGTTAGTAATAAAACCTGTACACACAAAATTCACTGCGCGGTTGGCAAAGTTGTTGCAGAGAGGAAACCGTATGCACTTGAAATCCACGATTGCCATTCTAATAATAATCTGTGAATTTGATATAGTGATTTTCACATCTTATCGATGTCTCAAAGCGCTTCATAGAATATACTGTAAAGTGAATTGACTATACCTCACAACATTCTCAACTACTTTTGGATGAAATTATTTTAGAAGAACTCCATTTGGCACAAAGTCAATGCAGAATATTTTTCAGAAGAAATTTAAAAAGATACTGGAAGAACATCATCAATTATATCATCGAAAGAGGTCAAACGGGTGGCCAGGAGGCAAATGATTTCATCTGGCCTGTGACCATTTTCAACATTCCAATTTCTGCTCCCTCCCCTCCCTCGGGAAAATCATCCCAGCCCAGCGTACCAAAGGAGGGAGTTATATTTATGAATTGTCATAACATATAAATGTAACAACAATGCATGGAATGAAAACAGGTTAAACCCATTGAAGTTGCCACGTTGACGGTGTTGCTATTGCTGGATAATCCTTTAAGTAAATTGACAATTAACAAATGGAACAAGAAGAAGATTCCAGAAAGAGATATAGCATACCTTTTGTATATAATTCAACAGTCGGAGATCGGAATAAAATGGAGCTTGAATTTTATTAATTCACAATTAATTCATCATTATAATTTTTTTATAATTATAATTTTATTAATCACACAATTAGTAAAACAAACAGCAGAAGTAGAAAATAACCAATCAGCAATAGTCGCATATTAAAAGTGATGTGTCACTCATGACACACTCTTGGATTACAACAACAACCAAATTACACTGGTTTAGTGCCTTTCACGTCAGGAGGACATCCCAAGGCACAGACCAGTCATTGTTTCAGACCCGAGCTGGGGTCGGGAACGGGGAGGGTAGTGGGAAAGGGGAGCAATTTGGGACCATCAAAGAGGAGGGTCTTGAAGGAGACTAGGGAGGAAGTGAGGTGGAGGGACGGCGGGATGGAGTTCCAGAGGTTGGGGGCAGAATGTCTGAAGGCTCACCCGCCAATGGTGGGGCAGGTAGGTCAGGAAGCATGGAGCAGGCCGGAGCCTGCTGAGCAGAGGGGGCGGGCAGGTTGGTAGGGGGTTAGAAGGTTGCAGATATAGGGTTGGGCAAGGCCATGGAGGGCTTTAATGTGAGGACCGGCATTTTGAAATGGATCCTCTGGTTGATGGGAAACCAATGGAATCAGTCGAGAATGGGGGAGATGGGTTCATGAAACTTGGAACAATAGCGGACCCGGGTCGCAGATAGTTCTCCATATCTGCAACCTGTGGAGGGAGAAATTGGGAATGCTGACAAGCAAGGTGATTGGCGTAGTCAAGTCAGGATGTGATTACCGTGTGAATGAGCGTTTCAGAGGTAATGGTGGAGTCGGGCAATATTGTGGAGGTTAGGGAAGGCAAAGTGATTATGACAGTTCCAAAGGGCTGTGGCAGAGAAGCCCAAATCCTGGAAGCTAATGGAAGGGCAGGTCGGGCGGGAATCATGGAGCAGGCCGGAGCCTGTGGAAGAACGTCTGTGATTGTAGAAAAGGGGACAAATCATTTAAGAATACGCTTAGACCCACAGCGACTAAATAAAGCCATACACAGAGAGCTTTACACAATACCTATATTAGAGCATATGTCACAACGAGCATATTTTGAACGTTCTTCAGTTTACTAACAAGTTCAGCCTTCAAAACAAACTGCATAGCTAACAACATTCTCAACTACTTTCAGGTGAAATTATTTTAGAAGAACTCCATTTGGCACAAAGTCAATGCAAGAGATATTTCCGAAAAAATTAAAAGAGATACTGGAAGCGGGTCATCAATTATATCAACCAGAGAGGTCCTCCCCAGAGAGGTCCTCTCCAGAGAGGCAAATGATTTTATCAGGCCTGTGACCATTTCCAACCTTCCAATTTCTGCTGTCTCCCATCCCTGGAACATCATCCCAGCCCAAGGTATCAAAGGAGGGAGGGATACCAAACGAGGGAGTTATACTTATGAATTGTCATAACCTATAAATGTAAAAACAATTCAGAGAATTACAACAGATTAAACCCACTGAAGGTGCCACGTGGAAGGGAAAATATTATCTTTGTAACAAAAATGGGCCTTATGCCAGAAAGTGCAGAAGTAAACAACAAAAGCCAGAGCCAAACAACTGGTTAAACCTGTTGAAGGTGCCATGTTGATTGTGTTGCTATTGCTGTATAATCCTTAAGTAAATTGACAATTAACAAACAAAGCAAGAAGAAGACTCTAGAAAGGGATTTCAATATACCTATAGTTGACTTCATGAATATTGTGGGACGATAACAATAGAACCATATTAACAATATTGACAGATATAAGTTTGGCAACGGAAAACAACAGTAACAACAACAACAAGCTCCTTTGACATGCCGAGGCACCACACAGGACCTGAGTGTGAGAGACAGGTTCGAATGAGGGACAGCAGAGGAGGTAGAAGAGCAGCTGAAGACACAATCAAAAAGGAGGGTCTTGAGTTGTGCCTTGAAAGAGGTAAGAGCAATGCAAAGTGATTGTGCAATGCAGTTCGAAAGGGATGCAACATTCTGAAGGGATTCTGCAGATGGTAGGTCGAGATGGGTGGGAGAAATAGAACAGGCCAGAGCCTGTGAAACGGAGAAAGTGGACAGGTTGATAGGGGGTCAGCAGGTCAGAGAGGTAGGAGGGGGTAAGGCCGAGGAGGGCCTTGAACGTGAGGATGAGGATTTTGAAATCTATTGTCTGAGGGATGGGGAGCCAATGGAGCCGGGGGAGGTTGTGGATGATGGGGTGGCGGAGCTTGGTATGGGGAGGACACAAATTGCAGATTTCTGGATGATCGGCAGCTTGTGGAGGAAAGAGTTGTGGAGGCCAACAAGGAGGGTGTTTCCATAGTCGAGCCTTGAGGTGACAAATGCCTGAACGATAGCGACTAGCTGGGTATTCCATTACACCCCAGCATTTAAACTTATGACTTCCACTTCATGCACCCCTTTCTCTCCCCCCACCACCATTGCCTTTGTGAGCCCTCCCGGTCACTCACTGGCAGTCATCCTGGAGTCTCTACCTTGGACATTCATCACAATAATAATTATAATCCTAGACACGGTGGAGAGTTAGCTCTCATCCAGGACTTGATGTCTGACAGACAGTCTGTCAGGCCAGTGGTAGTCCTGGAACTGAGAGTAGAAGCAGAAAGATAGAATTGGGTGTCATCCGCATAAATAGCCGAGAGTGAGGGACCAGCAGGGCGGCATCATCCCAGGGGATGTGTGGCCATGGCTAGGGGGTGACTAGCCAAGTCAGCCCTGCCATTGTCACCTATCCTGAGGGGGGGATTCACACCATAATAACATCCTGACTTCACTACGCCAATTCCCTTGCTTGTCAGATTTCCAATTTCTCCCTCCATAGTTGCAGATATGGAGAACTATCTGCGAACTGTGTCCGCTACAGTTCCAACATTCATGAGCCCATCTTTCACATCCTCACCTGGCTCCATTGACTGATTCCATCATCCAGAGGATCCATTTCAAAATTCTATTCCTCACATTGAAAGCCCTTCATAGCCTTGCCCCACTCTATATCTGCAACCTCCTAACCCCCTACCAACCTGCCCGCCCCCTCTGCTCAGCAGGCTCCGTTCGGCCTGATCCTTATCCCCCGACCTACCTGCCCCACCATTGGTGGGTGAGCCTTCAGACACTGTGCCCCCAACCTCTGGGACTCCATCCCGCAGTCCCTTCACCTCACCTCCTCCCTAGCCTCCTTCAAGTCACACTTCAAGACCCTCCTCTTTGATGGTCCCAAATTGCTCCCCTTTCCCCCTACCCTCCACGTTCCCGACCCCAGCTCGGGTCTGAAACAATGACTGGTCTGTGCCTTGGGATGTCCTCCTGACGTGAAAGGCACTATACCAGTGTAATTTGGTTGTTGTTGTAATCCAAGAGTGTGTCAAGAGTGACACGTAACTTTTAATATGCGACTATTGCTGATTGGTTATTTTCTACTTCTGCTGTTTGTTTTACTAATTGTGTGATTAATAAAATTATAATTATAATAAAATTATAATGATGAATTAATTGTGAATTAATAAAATTCAAGCTCCATTTTATTCCGGTCTCCGACTGTTGAATTATATACAAAAGGTATGCTATATCTCTTTCTGGAATCTTCTTATTGTTCCATTTCTTAATTGTCAATTTACTTAAAGGATTATCCAGCAATAGCAACACCGTCAACGTGGCAACTTCAATGGGTTTAACCTGTTTTCATTCCATGCATTGTTGTTACATTTATATGTTATGACAATTCATAAATATAACTCCCTCCTTTGGTACGCTGGGCTGGCACGATTTTCCCGAGGGAGGGGAGGGAGCAGAAATTGGAATGTTGAAAATGGTCACAGGCCAGATGAAATCATTTGCCTCCTGGCCACCCGTTTGACCTCTTTCGATGATATAATTGATGATGTTCTTCCAGTATCTATTTTAATTTCTTCTGAAAAATATTCTGCATTGACTTTGTGCCAAATGGAGTTCTTCTAAAATAATTTCATCCAAAAGTAGTTGAGAATGTTGTGAGGTATAGTCAATTCACTTTACAGTATATTCTATGAAGCGCTTTGAGACATCGATAAGATGTGAAAATCACTATATCAAATTCACAGATTATTATTAGAATGGCAATCGCGGATTTCAAGTGCATACGGTTTCCTCTCTGCAACAACTTTGCCAACCGCGGCAGTGAATTTTGTGTGTACACAGGTTCTAACACTAACGCTAGTGTTACACGCTAGGACACAGAATATTGTTAGCTATGCAGTTTGTTTTGAAGGCTGAACTTGTTAGTAAACTGAAGAATATTTAAAATATGCTCGTTGCAACATATGCTCTAACTTAGTATTGTGTAAAGCTCTCTTTGTATGGCTTTATTTAGTCTCTGTGAGTCGAAGACTATTCTTAAATGAGTTGTCCACTTTTCTGCAATCACAAACTATCTTCCACAGGCTCCGACATGCTCCATGATCTCCCCCCGACCTGCCCTTCTATTAGCATCCAGGATTTTGACTTCTCTGCCTTTGTCCCTCGCCTCCTGGTAGCCCATTAGACCTCTCTGGTTGATATAATTGATGACCCACTTCCAGTATCTGTTTTAATTTTTTCGGAAACATCTCTTGCATTGACTTTGTGCCAAATGGAGTTCTTCTAAAACAATTTCACCCGAAAGTAGTTGAGAATGTTGTTAGGAATGCAGTTTGTTTTGAAGGCTGAATTTGTTAGTAAACTGAACAACGTTCAAAATATGCTCATTGCAACATATGGTCTAATGTAGGTATTGTATAAAGCTCTCTATGTATGGCTTTATTTAGTCGCTGTGGGTCTAAGACTATTCTTAAGTGACTTGACTTGGGACATCCTCTTGACGTCAAAGGAGCTGTATAAATGTAAGTTTTGATTGATTGTCCGCTTTTGTACAATCATGATTGCACACACCGATCATTGTGGAGCTCCTGTAGCTCAGTGGTTAGAGCACTCGCCTTACAAGTGTGCGGTATGTGTTCAAATACAATTGGCTATTGCATTTCCCCCACAAATACAGTCAATTCACTTTATAGTATATTCTGTGAAGCGCTTTGAGACATCGATAAGATGTGAAAAGCGCTATATCAAATGCAAGCATTATCATTATTAGGTTTTTCTACCTTCTTTATGATTTTCTCCATTTCCATTTTCTTTGAGTTGTCTCTCAATCTTTCTGTCATGGACTCATGCATTTGTCTCAGTGGCTGTATTTCCATTCTTTATGTTGTCCTTTATCTTTATCTCATATTCTCTTTTCATTAACTATCTTTTACCAAAAGTTTGTTTATATCTTCCTATTATTTCCCCTGTTACCAAGTTTTATTTTCTTCTTTCTTCACATATCATATGCAGTCATGTAGCCCAGTGGTTAGAGCTCTTGCCTCGTAGGCGAGACACTTAGGTTTAATTCCCGGCTGCATGAAAAGTTGGGCAAGTTTCCTTACTCCACAAGCTTCTGTTTATCTAGCAGTAAGTAGGAACTTGGTCATTAGCTGATTGGGGCTCGCTTGTCTGGCAGTAATAATTGTTTCCAAAAAATCATTAAAAATTGGTTGCTTAATTCACGACTGTTGGTGAGACACTGCATAATTGGTTGCAGTGTTTCCTCAAAATATACAGTGAATTCAGTTTACAGTATATTGTGTGAAGCTCTTTGAGAAATTCTAAAGACATGATAGGGCACTATATCAAATACAAAAATGCAAGAAGTATTGTTAATTAATTCAACTTCCAATCTCATAGTCTATTGCAATCCAAGTGGATTAACTTCTGAGTCCATTGTAACTCAATACAAATCAAGGGTATGCTTGTAGCATCACCTAGTAGCTAGAACAGGTTGATCTACCACTCTAAACCACACCCAAATGACATTGTCTATAAACTACATTGTCATGCTTCAAATTGGGGCATCAAACCAAGCACCTATCTGCCTGTTTTTTTCAGAGTAGTTGTTAAATGTTTGTGACATTATTGAGAAGGAGAGGGCGTTTCTCCCAATGTCCAGGAAATATAGATAAATCCAATTATGTATGAGACACAAAGGTGGCGAGATCAGCTGACAGGTGTGGTGCATCTTTAAAGGGAGGGAAGGTGTTTTTGATAGCGGGAAAGGAGTCATTGAAGGCGGCTCGTCATTTCCTGATGCCAAGTGGCATATATTGCTCGCAGTGATCGGAGCTGCGCAGAAAGTGCAGTAACTGCCTGACTGATTGACTGACGGCAAAGAAGAGACGGTGCCACCATGTAAGTCCATTTTGGAGGTAACGGTGATTACAGGGACTGGGGCGTGGAAGATGTTTGCAAATATCTGACAAGTATCAAGTGTGATGAATTGCAACAATGCTTCTGATATAAGATTTCATAGTTTATTTGAGTGTCTATTGGAGTGTTCTTATGTCATAAGAACATATAAAAAGGATACTGCAGTGATTGAAAAGATACAGAGGTGGGAAATTAAAATGACTGATCGAATGGAGGGTCTGAAGCGATTAGATAAACTGGACATTTATTTTCACACTGGAGAAGAGAAGGTTGAGGGCGATATGATTTTGGTCTTTCAGATTCCAAAGGGATTGCATAAGCTCTCTGAGACGCTCTCCGGCGTTGAGGGTGCTATATAAATTGAAGTAGTTGTTGTTGTATAATATACACCATGATACGATATACAGTGTTTTATCTTGTACTGAACAGTAGAACCAGAGGAGATGGCCTGTAAGCCTGATCTAAAAGGAAGTTCTTAAGGTGGGATTTGAAAGTGGGGAGCGAGAGGACAAGGTGGAGAGAATGAAAGAGAGTTCCAGAGTTTCAGGGTGTTGTGTAAAGGCAGGGCCACCGATGGTGCAGCAAAGTGTGTGGGGGGAAACAGGAGGCCAGATCCAGGTGGAGGAGTGGGCAGTAAGCAGATTGGATAGCTAGGGAGGTATCAAAGGATTTGAAAATAAGTGACTGGATCTCGAAATGCATTCAGTAATTGGAGCTAGTGTAGGTTGGCAAGGACTGATGTGATACAGTTTTGTGCAGGTGAGATTCTGGGTGGTGGAGTTCTGAATAAGTTGAATTTTGTGTATGATGGGCAGCAAAGTGAGGAAGGCATTGGAATCATCCAGCTGGGACATGACAAAGGCATGATGAGAGTTTTGGCTGCTTAATGAAGTACAGAATAGTATAGATTATAATACAATAAGAATGTTATTGACAACAACAATATCACATTAGTATAACACCATTTCGTGCACAAATATACTGTACAGTCAATTCACTTTACAGTATATTCTGTGAAGCAAGTTGACCTCTGACAGATGTGAAAAGTCTATTGAAATGCAAAGATTATTATTACTACCATTAGCACCTAACTGATTTCAATAGCTGGGAAAAGAAAGGATGTGAAAATGTAATTCATTGGTTGTCAAATAACTTTGATGCATGTGGCTTGTAAGTAGTGTCCGATATATTGATATATCGGATATATCGATATAATTTTTCATACTGACTGCTGTTGAATTGTTTCATTTACAAACCATGATTGTTAACAACAACAACAAAATTGTATTTGTACAGTGCTTTTCACATCGGGAAGACGTCCCAAGGCACTGGAGTGTCGGAGGGAAGGGAGGGGATGGCACCATCAAAGATGGTCTTGAGGGACTTGAATGGGGATAGGAATGGCAAGGCGGAGGAATTGTGGGGTAGAATTCCAAAGGTTGGGGGCCGAGTTACTTTTTCAAGAAAATGATAGAAAATAGTGTTATGCTTCCTTTTATAATAATCTTTGCATTTGATATAGAGCCTTATCCTACTTACTGGCTGGTGAACAGAGACGTGTGGAGTAAGGAAACTTTCCTAAGGCTTTGCCTTGGCCGGGAAATCAAACCCTGTCTATCGCTTGTGAAGTGAGCGTGCTGCTCACTGAGCTAAACATGGACTATGTAGCTTTGATCATTTCCCTTCTCTATCCAGCTCAGTCAACCACACAGCTGTTGAGTGCTCTGGGATGTATAAATGCATGTTGTTGTTGTTGTAAATAAAATCTTGGCATTGATTGCAAGGCAATATTAATCATTTAGGAAGGCTCTTTATCATTTGTTAGTGTGTGTGTGATTGAATTGATTTATTGATGATCTGTTACTTTAATGAATACAATCCAATAATCCTGTAATGTTGAAAGTACTTCACAGGGAATTGCTGCTCTGTAGCACATTATCCAACTGTCCAGGGTGTGGCCTTTGTCTTCTGGCATAGGTTCCAGAGTCGGTTTGAAAATCTAGATTCGTTTTTTGATGTTCACTTCCCTTTTTGTTTTCCCAGATGCACAGATAACTGGAGCTCAGCTGTCCAACTTGACAGAGTCTCGCTTGAAGGAGCTGGGTGTGGAGTAAGTTTTGAGGCAAGATTGAGGGCGTTCCCTGTTTGGTCTGATTTCACTTTCTAGGGGGAAAACAGGAAACCTGATCAATGCTGATTTAGCACTTGGTGTTACATGAACTTTTGACATTGTTGTCAACTGATGAATGTTTCTCTGAGGCTCCGTTTTTAACTAGACAGTGTGTGTTATGTCACTTAAGGCTTCTGAGCTGAGGGTATCAGTTGTGGTCAGGAAGTGGAAGCATTTATTCTGTAGATATCTCTGATCTTAATGGCTACACTTCAGGGCTTGAGCTCACTGTCCACGCTAATTTATTTATTGTTTCATAATAAATTTATTGTAAGTTATTTACATGTGACATCCACAGGCACTGCACTTTACAATATATTCTGTGAAGCGCTCTGAGGCATCTCAATGACGTGATAAGGCATTGTTTCAAACGCAAGAATTATTATGTGGTGTGTTGAGGGAGTGATTTTGTTTTTATGGATCAGTTTCTCTAACCTCTGGATAATGACTCAGGGGAGACACATGTTGAGGTGACTTCTTGATAATTATTTTTTAATTCCAGTGCACTCGGATTGCGACTGATTCTCGACTGTATCCCCCAGCTTTTGCAGAACCCGATTATGGACAAGGTGAGAGAATCTCAGAGGCTCCTGCCCAGTCAGAATTGATAGGAGCTTTGTGAATCAGGAGGGGGAGGGGGGGCCTAACTAGGGGGTAAGCCATAACATCAAAAGTAGAAAACAGCACTTTAAGGTTCTTATCTTGATCTTGAGTTGCGTTTGTCTGCCTGTTCGGGTGGATGTTAATGGCACTTTTTGAAAACAGAAAGGAGTTTCTCTCTCCTGCCCAACAATCCCCAAATAAAATTGGTCGATTGCTCTGTGCATATTTGTGTGCAAACTGGTTGTTGTGGTTTATCCACAAAATACACAGTCAACCCACTTTACAGTACATCCTGAGAAGCGTATTGAGAAGTCTCAATTACATGATGAGGCGTTATATCAATGGCAAGGATTATTTTATTATTATTGTACTGCTTGCTCTGTAGGTCTTCAATGATCCTATTCATGGACACATTGAGCTTCACCCACTCCTCATCCGAATCATCGATACTCCTCAGTTCCAAAGGCTTCGCTACATCAAACAGCTTGGTGGCACTTACTTTGTGTTTCCTGGAGCCTCGCACAACAGATTTGAGCATTCCTTAGGGTAAGTGGTTGTTTGAGGCTGTCCCGTAGGGTAGTGGTTAGAGCATTCACCTCGCGAGCGAGAGGACCGAAGATTGATCCCTGGGCGGGGTAAAGCCTTAAGACAAGTTTCCTTATTTCACACGCTGGTTTGCCTAGCAGAAAGTAATAAATAATTCCTTAAAGAAAATTTGTTTCTCAGTCCACGACTGTTTATGGGACATTGCGGATGTCTGTTGCGTTTGGCTGTTGGCTGTTGCGTTTCACCCATAAAATAGTCAATGTCTGCAATGTCTCAAAGCAGTGATAAAGGGCTATATCAAATGTAAGAATTATTATTATTATCGTAAAAGCAAGTTGTTGTTGTTTCTTGCCCTGTAGGGTGGCTTACCTGGCAGGGCAGTTGGTGAAATCCTTACAACACCGGCAGCCAGAGCTTCAGATCAGCGACCGGGACATATTATGCGTTCAGATCGCAGGGCTCTGCCACGACCTGGGTAAGTGTCGGCATCAACAGCCTGTGGCAAAACCACCGCCCCGATCCCATGCTTCACGGTTGTTTGCGGGGATCTCCCTCTGCACTCACTAGCTGCCACGTTCACTTGCAAGATACACAGTAACTACACTTTACAGTAAACGTTGCAAAGCGTTTTGCTATGACCTCCCGACAAAATAAACCACTGTATTAATTGCAAGGATTATTATTGCGTTCTATTTTAAACCTAAACAATGTACAATTTCCACTATGTTCCAGAGTTTTTTTTTCCTGTCTGCGTCATGCTTTCTTTAACTGGGGAACAGAGTAGATTAATGCTGGATCCCCAAAATAATAGAGTATTTCTTCTCTCTACTTTGAAAAGAAAACACCTAAATTAACAATTGGTGGCTCGAAGATTGACCGTGTTGCTGCAGATGTTTGATAGTGTGAGGTGGTAATGAGCTGATAATCGCCTGTAGATGGAATGGAACTTGCTGAGGGGAAGCTGAAAATGATCTTGGTTGCCATGTCAAAAACATGTGTTGCCACAATAAACCTGACAGAGTCTGGACTTTATTGACAGCGACTTGACTTTGGATTCCCTAAAGTGATAAGAAGAAGAATCCTTGCATTTGATATGGCGCTTCTCACGTCTTCTAGACATCTCAAAACACTTCATAGAATATATACTGTACAGTGAATTGACTAAAGTATATTTGTGGGTGAAACGCAGCAACCAATTGCGCAGAGTAGTGTCCCACAAACAGTCGTGGATTGAAATGACCAATTTATTATAGTTTTTTTTAGATGGATTATTATTAGGCGTGTGGAGTAAGGAAACTTGCCCAAGGTTTTGCCCTGACCTGTCTGGGTTCGAAATGTAAGGCGAGTGCTCTAACCACTGAGCTACAGGACTCCACATGATTCTTAAGATGTGGCCGTAGTCCAGAGGAGATCAACAAGAATGAGCTGTGATGGGACAAGTTAGGGCTCCTTGGTGTTGAAAAGACTTATCTCAAAGGGAACCAAGTGGTCTATGAGATTTTAAATGCGATTGGTTGTTGACCTAAATTTCATACCTTCTCTTTCTCTTGGCAGGTCACGGGCCATTTTCCCACATGTTTGATGGAATGTTCATCCCGGAAGCTCGTCCAGGATTGAATTGGAAGGTAACGCTCTGGATGGGGGTGGTGTGAAGCGATGCTAAAAGTATATTAACCAGAGCTGTGGCCTCAGTAGAGCTGGGGTTAGGTTGAGGATCACTGGTTGGTTTTAGTGGATTAGCGCTGACCTTTCATCACTGGTCCCTGATTTCCAAATCTTCTAAGACCAGTGGCTGAAGGTCCTTCGCTCACTCAATGCTGTAATGGCCTAAGACAGGGGGAGGGAATGTGGGGCGGAGCATGTGCCAGGGTGGTCTACTTCTTTCATTGCTAGACAAATCATTGAGGAACAGAGAGCCTCCGTCTGGTCCCTGGAACAGGGAAAAACCTAACAAGTAACTTGCAAACATGAAACACTCCTGAACTCCATAAATTGAGTCCAACCAGCTTGGCCCCCTTCCTACCATCACCCTTATCTCTGTCACTGACCAAAGTGTATCAATATCTGCACAATCCTCACTGTATGTAAACCTCCTGATCTGAATTGTGTTATGTGACCTATAACGGCCTCAAGATGGATAGGTATTTGAGTTGAGGCAATGAAAAAGCGTAATTGGATGATATAATATTCAATGGGCTGATTGGCCTCCTGGTGGCCTCACAACAACTTGCATTTGTTATATTGTGCTCCCCGAGCAGGATAATATCTCAGAAAGCTTTGACAGTGGTGAAGCTTCGTCCTGACCTAGTGGGAGGGGATTGTAGGCACAGTCAGAGGGTCTTCAGATGTAACCTGAAGATGAGGAAGGGGCAATGAAGAGGGATGTTGGAAGAGTGTTCCAGAGGTTTGGGGCGCAGTGGCTGAAAGCGCATCTGCCAATGGTAGACCACACCAAGGGACATCCACAGAGAATAGAGGAAGCAGTGAGTTGTGGGCTGATACAAGACAAGTGGGTGGACCTGTCACTTTCAGTTTAAATTGACAAAAGGTTTAAGGGTAACGAGCGGTGAATGACACTAACCCTTTGGTGTTCTCCCGTCAGCATGAGGAAGCTTCGTTGAAGATGTTTGAACACCTGATCAAGTCCAATAAACTGGAGGATGCTATGAAAGAAGATGGGCTGAAGCTGCCAGAGGATATTGTTTTTATTAAGGAGCAGATTGCAGGTCCAGCAACAGCCGGCCAGAGCAACGGAGAGAGCAGCAGCTCCCAGTCACAGTCGGTTAGTGAGACTATGTCAGATTGTTTTGATCAGTTGAGTGTCTGACACATGTAGAAACCCATCAACATGTTTAAGATTATCCAAACCACATTGAGAATTGCATGCAACCCACTTACATACAGAAATTCTGAAGATACATTGTTGGAATGGAATGCGCACACTTTCTCTGGAGGGACGCATCCTGTTTACCTAATATTAGGTGCAGATTGTTAAGAGCCCAGGCTTGGGGGAGCCCAGAGTGTGCGTTGGGGTAACTGTCATCAAACACTCCGCTGCTTATCCAGCTAGGATCACCCTACGCTTTAGGGCTTTGGTTTGTAAGGTTAAGATTGATTTTTAAACAATAATTTTTAATTATAATTTTTCCACAGTTCTGTATCACTCTGAACGATTTGGGGGCCTAGGATTGGGATGTAATCTTAAAAGTCTGTTTAATCTTAAAAATTGAGAAAAAAATGGGTAGAATTTCGGGCCTCTGATGATTGATATTTTATCTCATCGATGCCTGTGGCAATCAGAGAGGAAACTAACTGGTGCTGTTCTCTTTTCAGTGGTCGTACATAGGGAGGCCTGAAAGTAAGAGCTTTCTGTACGATATCGTGGCTAATAAAACCACTGGGATTGATGTGGACAAGTGGGATTACTTTGCCAGGTAAGGCTGCTCTCCAAACCTCTTGTAACCAACCAGTGACTACTTGGCACATAAATCTGTTCCCCTCTTCGACAGTTCTCTATTCACTTCTCACTCATGCATCACGTTTCCTCTTGAGTAGGTTGATGCTTTTTTTGCTTCAACCACAGCTTCTGGCAGTGAGTTCCAAATTCTCACCACCATCTGCAGAAACTAGTTCCCTCTAACCAGCCTTTCAGATGTCATGCCAGTTATCAAAATACAATTTGGTGTTATTCGGTTGGTGTGTGTTTGTCATATAAAATTAGATTTATGCAAGTCTGCATGTATCTCATTCTTCGTGTTGTCATTAAATGTCAGCGCTTTGGGACGTCCTCCCGACGTGAAAGTCGCTATATAAGTGCAATTTTGTTGTTTGTTGTTGTAATGGTCCCGTTTGATTCAAATTTGACTTTCGTTTTGGACTCACTAATCACACACTTTCTATAGGCCAAATCTTTGACACACTTGAATCATGATAATACTAATGACACCATTTGATGTCATGTCCATTGGGTCAGCGAGCATTCCGGTCACTTCAAACCTGTGGAGCTCACAAAGATCTTAATTTGTCTGTTTCAAGGGATTGCCATTATCTGGGAATGAAGAATAATTTTGACTATAACCGTTGTCTGAAGTTTTCTCGAGTGTGTGATGATGATAATAAGAGGAAGGTTATCTGCACCAGAGATAAGGTAACTGACTATAGGCCATTGTGTTGAATTGATAGTTGGGTTGTAAACGCCAAAGTGTGGGAAGGCATCCATGCTGAGCCGTAGGGTCCGGCGATATGTCGATATATCGCTAAAACCCGATTTAATTTTCATATCGATACGTCGATATAGGCATTTCAAAAATATCGATATATCGAGGTAAAAAATTGGAATGCCGCACACTGAACTACAAGACCCAGAATGCTCATCTCTATACACAATGCACAGACCGAGGTGCAAAGCCGCCATATTATATTCATAGTCCTAGAATACAATATACAGGTATGCAAGGGGTGGGGGGGGGTTGAGTGAGGGGGAGAGAGACGGCTGGGGATGGTGGTGAGCGGGAGAGAGATGGGTGGGGGGGAGAGAGACGGCTGGGGGGGAGAGAGACGGCTGGGGTGGGGGGGGGTGGGGGAGAGAAACGGCTTGGGGGGTATGGGGGGAGAGAGACGGCTGGGGGGGGTGGGGGGGAGAGAGACGGCTGGGGGTGGTGGGGGGGGAGAGAGACGGCTGCGGGGGGTGGAGGGGAGAGAAACGGCTGGGGGGGTGAGGGGGGGAGAGAGACGGCTGGGGGGGTGAGGGGGGAGAGAGACGGCTGATGGGGGGGGAGAGAGATGGCTTGGGGAAGGTGGGGGGAAGAGACAGACAGCAGGGGGGGGAGGGAGAGAGAGACGGCTGGGGGGAGTGGGTGGGGAGAGGGACGGCGGGGGGGGGGGGCGGGTGTGGGGGGAGAGTGACGGCGGGGGGGGGGGGGGAGGAAGAGAGACGGCCGGATGGAGGAGAGACGGGGTGGATGTGATAATATACAGATAGATAGAGATGGGGGGGATGTGAGAGAGACACAGAGACACAGACAGAAAAACACAGAGATGGAGAGAGTGAGAGACACAGAGAGAGAAAGATATTTACCTCCTGAGGAGATAGGCCCCGAATGCGCGCACACCTGGAATGCGCGCGCACTCCGAATGTGCTGTGTGCATGCGCAGTACGAAAACCCCGAAAATATCGATATTTCGGTATATCTCGATATGAGCCGATTGATATATCTAAATCGGAAAATTTCCATATCGACGGACCCTACTGAGCCGCTGTGGTGAGAGTACTGTATATCTGGCACATTGACTCCCTGGAGGAGGTTTGATTGGATGGACTGTTCTCCCGCAGTTCCTCACTTTGTGTTCAAGCTCAGAATCTCGTGCCGCACATTCCATATTCCATCTTTTCCTTTCCTCCTCTTACTATCTCTCCTCCACCCATTTATACAACAGGAGGCTGGCAACTTGTATGACATGTTTTACACTCGCAACTGTTTGCACCGTAAGGCCTATCAGCATCGGGTGGGAAACGTCATCGAGATCATGTGAGTAAAGCTCTGTTACGTTTGTGCACTTTCACTAGCAATACAGTCACTAGGCATGGCAGTCACTCCCCGTGAAGCACTTGAGATGCTGGTGACATGAGAGGCACTTGATCAAATCCAAGGATTGTTGTTTGTATGCAAGGAAATTTTCAGCACTGACAGAGGCTATTAACTCACAGTTAACTCGTGGAGTCCAGGAGCTCATTGGTAAGAGAATGCACTTTGCAAGCGAGAAATCTGGGTTCGATTCCAGGTAGGTTGAAACCATGGGCAAGTTTCCTTACTCCACATGCCTAATAATAATACCTCAAAAAAAACAATAATAAATTGGTCATTTAAATCCACAACTGTTTGAGGGACATTGCTGTGTGCAATTGGCTGCTGTGTTTCGCCCGCAAAATGTACAGTCAATTCACTTTGCAGTATATTCTGTGAAGCGCTTTTTGAGACGTCTAGAAGACGAAAAAAGTGCTATATCAAATGCAAGGATTATGATTATTGTGTTGCTGTTGCTCCTTCTCTCCTTATTGGGTTAAACCGGTCTCCTTTGCCTGTGTAAGTGGATGTCAAAGATCCACAGCACTTTTCAAGAAAGGAAGAGTTCCTCTCTCCTGGTGGCCTGGAAAACAATCCCCACAAATAAAATTTGTCACTCAATCCATGGCTGTTTGCAGGACATTGTCGTGCACAACTCGCTGTCGCATTTTCCCCACATAACACAGGCACTTCACTTTATTTCATGTGAAGCACTTTGAAACATCTCGTTGATGTGTTAATGGGCTGCATCAAATGCAAGGATTATGATTATTGTTGTTGTTGTTGTCAGGATTACAGAAGCGATGCTACTTGCAGACGAGCACATGGAGATCACCGGGACTCAGGAAAAGACTTTCACAATCTCCACTGCGATCGATGACATGGAGGCTTACACCAAACTCACAGGTCAGCTCTTGCTCGGTTGGATTCTGTTTGAACGCCATTACTCCCCAGCACTGAGAGACCATTCAACCCATGGTGTCTGTGCTGTTGCTCTTGCTCTCTCTCTTCATTGCTTTCTCTATTACTCTCACGATCCAGCCCTCTCCCAAACTTCCCTCGATCTACTTTGCGATTTATCCAGTTCCCTTTTGAACAATTCTATTGATCCAGCTGCTCAAAGCCACTTATACTAAATCCCAAGGACCCAATGATTCTCTATGTGTGGACATTAATGTGCATCTTTACTGAGTTTCAGGCATTAGCTCTCAGAAATAAACTCTTTCCCCAGCCTGACCGCTTTGTTGCTTTTCCAGATGACATTTTTCACCAGATCCTGTATTCCCCGAACGTTGATTTGCGGGAAGCGCAGAAGATCTTAATCAATGTCATCCAGCGGAAACTCTACAAGTGCCTTGGAGAGACCCAACCTATGGAACAAATTAATATCAACCAGGTCAGGTTACCCCTCTTCTGTATATGCCGCATTCTGCTTCACCTTTTAAAGCCCTTCCGTCTTGCTCCTTACTATCTGTGATACCTATTAAAACTTCACCAACCTACACCCTCGGCAGGCACTGGTCTTCTCCATGCTCCCTGGCGTGCCTTTTCCATTTTTGGTGTTTGGGATTTCAGTCGGTCTGCCCCCACCTTCTGAAACTCCATCCTGAATCCCTCTGCTTCGCCCCAACCATTATCGCTTTCACGATCTACTAATCTCCTGCCTTCCCTTCACACCAATCCAATTCCAGCTCGTAGCTCTGGGGCAAACTCCTCCTTGCCCCGTGCCGTGGGATGTCCTTCCAAGATGAGAATCGCTATATAAATGTAATTTGTTATTGTTACTAATCCTCTGGGACAACCAGCCTGGTTTAGTGGCCAGTGTTCTGGAATTAGAAAGCTGTGGGATACGTTTCCTTGAGCTTACTGTCTAAGGTGATTATCTAGCACAGTGCTGGGGGGATGGGGGGTGTGGGTAAGCCTGTGTTTGCCATACAAAATAATCAGTCAGCATGCCTTAGTGATGAGGAGTTAAATGGCGAGGTGCTATAATAACACTGTTTCTTTTCAGTGGAAAGATTTTCGCAAAGAGTTGGCTGAAGCCCTTTCCAAGGCCATGGGTGGCAGTCCGACCACAGAGGAGTTCATAGTCAGTGTAAGTACTGTGTATGCCTCTCCCTCCCACCTTATGCCGACAACAAAATTACATTTGTATAGCGCCTTTCACGTCAGGAGGATGTCCCAAGGCCCTGCACTCTGAAGCAGTAACTATCCAGGGCCTTAGGATGTCCTGACGTGAAAGGCGCTATACAAATGTAATTTGTTGTTGCTGTTGTGATTCCCTCCCCTCTGTTCTCTGTGTATCTATCCCCTCTTTCCCTCCATCCGTCATGACGCTAACCTGCAGCTCGGATGCAAACCTTTTGATTTTCCAGAGCCTTAGGACGTACTCCCACTGAGAAATGCTTTATAAATGTTGTTGTTGTGCGCAGATTGGAATCCTGTCCTCAGTATCTCATGCTAATAGACACCAATTCCTGCATATTCGCCTGCAAATACACTCGCTACATTTTACAGTGTATCAGTGCTTTGAGATGTGCTTCCCAACGTGATAAGGCGCTGTATCAAAGGTCAGGATTATGATTATTAGATACGTCCTCATCAGTGAACTTAAAGAAATTACACCAAAAACACAGGAAGAGGGCTTGGGTCAGGTGTGACCGAGTGGGATCAAGAGGGTGAACATGTAACCTTCTGAAACTCCATCCTGAATCCCTCTGCTTCGCCCCAACCATTATCGCTTTCAAGATCTACTAATCTCCTGCTTTCCCTTCACACCAATCCAATTCCAGCTCATACCTCTGGGGCAAACTCCTCCTTGCCCCGTGCCGTGGGACGTCCTTCCAATGTGAGAAGCGCTATATAAATGTAATTTGTTGTTATTGTTACTAATCCTCAGTGACAACCAGCCTGGTTTAGTGGGCAATGTTCTGGAATTAGTGGGATACGTTTCCTTGAGCTTACTGTCTAAGCTGACTATGTAGCACAGAGCTATGTAGCTCTGTGTAGCACAGTATCAAAGGTCAGGATTATGATTATTAGATACGAGTGGAATCAGGAGGGTGAACATGTAACACTCTGTTATGCTCAGGTCATTGAGATGAGCTATGGAATGAAGGACAAGGACCCCATTGAAAAGGTTTGCTTTTATTCCAAAGAGGACAACAAGAAAGCATTCAAGATTCGCAGAGACCAGGTAACATCCCTGTTTCCCTCCTCTCCCTCTGCCCACCCCACTCAACACCTCCCTTGTCCACCCGTCTATCCACAGTCACATTTAAAATATTTACCAGTTAAACATGGTGGTGGGAAGAGAATAGATATTGGCAGTAAGTTGGGGGTAACCAGAAGACATTTTCAGGTGATTATCAACAAAAGAAGAATCAAGGAGAGATTAGGCCACACAAACAGCACCAAATAGACCCTCATTATTATACAATGGAGTCATCAATATTCTGCTAAATTATATTTATTGAATGGAGAGTTTTCAGAGAGATGGCACAGGCAGGAGGGGATTATGGCCTCCTGGGCTGTATGATTCTCTGATCCAGGCCTTGTTTGTTGTTCTGTATTAAAACATTTTGCTGTTTTTTTTAAAAAAATTAAACTTTTTAAAAATGTCTGTTTCTGTTCCTTGTTGCTGCCGGGAACTTGACCTGAACCTCTCCCCCTACAATGCTTAACTCCAGGTGTCTCATATGCTGCCAGAGAAGTTTACGGAACACCTGATCCGGGTTTACTGTAAGAAAACCGACCTACCGATTATCAATGCAGCCAAGAAGCAATTTATTCAGTGGTGCATCAAAAACAACTTCACCAAACCCAGGGTGAGAATCTGGGGTCAGTCTGGGGTCCTTGCATTTGATAAAGCGCTTTTCACATCTTTTTGATGCCTCAGAGTACACTCTGAGTACAGAGTATATAGTAAAGTGAATTGACTGTATATTTGCGGATGAAACACGGCAGCCAATTGCGCAAAGCAGTGTCCCCACAAACAGTCGTGGATTGAAATGACCAATTTTATTATTATGGGTTTTTTAGAGGGATTATTATTAGGCGTGTAAGTGGAGTAAGGAAACTTGCTGAAGGTTTCGCCCTTACCTGCCTGGATTTGAACACAGGTCTCATACTTGTAAGATGAGTGCTCTAAACACTGCAGGACTCCCCAAGTTGTTTAGTGTTGAAATGGGGTCATGTTGGGGAAAAGGTTGGGCTGGGCTAAGGCATTGGTGAGGGAATCAGGTTTAGGTTTCTCAGACATTCAGCACCTTTTAGAATGGAGCATCTGTCCAGACCAGGCGAACTCCACCTAAACAGTGGGTGAATGTGTTGGTGGGCAGGATGGATAATAATCATAATAATCCTTGCATTTGATATAGCGCTTTTTACATCATATCGATGTCCCAAAGCAACGTCCCAAGGATATGATGGTAAGGGAGGGTTTATACTTGAAGTAGGTATAACTTCAATTGTGAGGAAAGCCTAGAGAGGCTAGGTTTATTCTCAATGGAGCAGAGAAGGTTACGAGGAGACCTAATAGAGGTTTTTAAGATCATGAGGGGATTCGAGAGAAAACAGGAAAAAACTGTTTCACTGGTGGGTGTCTCAGTGACTCGAAGTCACAGATTTAAAATAGTTTCAAAAAGAAGCAGAACTGAGGTGAGGAGACATTTTTCACTCAGCGAGTTGTTGGAATCTAGAATGCATTGCGTATAAAGGTGGTGGAGGCCGATTCGATAACAACTTTTAAAAGAGAGGTAGATGTTTATTTGGGGAGGATGGGTTTGCGTGGTTATGGGGAGAGAGCTGGGGAGTGGGATTGAATTGCTCTTTTCAAACAGCTGGCACAGACTCAATAGGAGAATGGCCTCCCTTTGTGCCATAAGGTTTTGGATAATAGAACACCCTAAACAACAGCCAATGTGCACAGTGGTGTCCTACAGACAGATATGTACTGAGCAACAACAGCACAATTATATTTGTAGAGCACCTTTCACATTGGGAGGACATCCCAAGTGACCAATTGAAGCGATGTCTCCAGGGGGAAGCATGTAGATGTTGAAGAAAAGAGAACCAAGGACAGAGCCTCAAGGAACGCTGCCCGACACGGTACAAGGGATGGAGGAGAAGCTGTTTCTGGAGGAGAAGCAGCTGGATTGAAAATCATCGGTTGATACTCTTATATATTCAATGTTACTTCCTCTGTGTGTGAGACAATCGGTCTGATCACGAAGCACCAAAGCATTTCACATTAATCGATCTGGTGTAAATGACTATGTGTGGGCAAAGTCCGACAAACAGCCATGAGGTTGATGGCCAATTATTCTGGTCAACTGTTGTGGAAAACAGACACGAAGGGAAAAAATTCCCTTCTCTTTTCCAAATAACTGTCATGGAATTATACAACAACAACAAAATTGCATTGATAGTGCGCCTTTCACATCAGGAAGAACAGTATAGCACAGAAGGAGGCCATTCAGCCCATTGTATCTGTGCTGCTCTTTGAAAAGAGCTGTCCAAATCAATGAAATCAAATCCCCCGCTCTCTCCCCATAGTCCTTCAAACCCTTCCTCCCCAAATAACTACTTCTCCCTCTACCCTCGATTCCAGGAGCTCTGCTGTTCTGATAGACTGCCAGACATTTGATGTCAGACATCAAATACTGGATGAGAGCTAACTTTCTACAGTTGAACGTCAACAAGACTGGGGCCCTCTTGATTGGCTCGCACCAGCGCCTTCACACATCAGGCACTGGCAGCATCAACCTCATGGTGGCACTCTCCACCTCATCAAGCCAGTCAGGAACCTAGGTGTCTTGTTCGAACCTTAACTGTCTTTCCTCCCCCACATTCAACCCATGACCTTCCCTCACCTCCGCAACATTGCTCGACTCCGCCACTATCTCACCCCTCAGGCCGCTGAAACCCTCATGCCTTCATCACATCCAGGCTCGACTACACCAACACCCTGCTTGTGGGCCTTCCCAATTCCTCCCTCCATAAGCTGCAGATCATCCAGAACTCATGTGGCCTGTGTCCTCCACCGTGACCCCATCTCCCCCGACTCCATTGGCTCCCCATCATCCAGATGATGAAATTCAAGATCCTGGTCCTCGCCTCCAAAGCCCTCACCCCACCCTACTTTTTGTGACCTCCTAGGCCCCTATCAACCTGCCTGTTCCCTCTGCTCAGTGGGCTTCGGCCTGCTCTTGCCACACAATCGGCAGGCGAACCTTCAATCACTCCGCCCCTAACCTCTGGTATTCCATCCACCTTGCCCCCTCCCTGACCTCCTTCAAGTCCTGTCTCAAAACCTTTGACGGTCCCATCGGTCATCTCCAAATCCCCTCCTTTCCCTCCACCTGCCCTGATGCCCGCTAGGGTCTGAAATCCTGTCCAGCGCCTTCAGACATCCTCCCAACGTGAAAGGTGCTATACAAATTTTTGTTGTCATTGTTGGAAATTATAAGTTCCGCAATGCTATTGGAGAAGACTTTCTCCTGGCATTCTGATTAAAGCCAAAATAGATAAACTGGTCACCGACATCCTGGCTGAGTGCGGGAGCTTGCTGTGCTGTATTGGCTAACAGTCAACTGATCAACGCTTGACAGTCATTGCTGTGAAACACTTTCGTTGTTGATGATGTCTGCATTCTGATAAAAGACAGTTCATTCTTTCCTTTTCATTCATTCTTTAATTATCCATTCTTTTGTTCTCTATTTTGTTCTATTTTCCAAGTGCCTTGGGCTGTCCTTTTGATGTGAAAAGCACAACAGTTCTTTCTTTTTTCCTTTTTCTCTCTCTCTAATCCAGTCCTGCGCTTTCCCTTTAGGACGGTGATGTGGTGGCCCCTGACTCCGCTGAAGGCTAGCTGGAATAACAAAGACGACGAGGTTGAGTGTGAGTCCTTACAGCTTCCCAACAATCACAAGCGTCTCAAACCAAAGATGCAGCCACTGGATTAGAGTTCATACTTACCACGGGATGCAAGTCCAGCCATGTCCTGTGAGATCACCTCAGCAACTTGCTCCTGCCTTTTTTTTAAACCATGGATGCAAAGTCACCTCAGATAATGGATCAATTTAAATGAAGAAAATGAAACTTTGTGTAAATTGTTCCAGGTCTGAAGGGACGTGGCCTGAGAATCTTTTTTTCCACAAATCAGGTGCTCTGATATCATGAAACCAATCTCTAAATATACAATTGGTTTTTAAAAATATATATACACAGTACTGCATACTGGTACTCCTCTCTATCGCAATATAGGTTGTTTCGATTATATGTCGTTGATTAATTAATAAATAGTTAGAAAAAATAATTAGAAAATTGGATTAGTTGAATTACATTTGCATTACATTTTATATCAGTTGATTAGCAAATATATAAATAAGATAATAAATAGAACTGAGAACACTTACTGGAGATGGTTGATGTGGTCAGTGGGAGGGGGTGGAGTTATTCAGATGAAGGGACGGGATTGTACTGATCACCAGAAGGGCCTCTGCCACCGCGCCGCGTCACTAAACAGCCGATCCTGGTACACGTTTGCTCATTCGTACATTTTGACAGCTTTTTAGAAAAAATGTACAAACGTTTAGTTTCCCTAAATATCCAAAGATTGGTTTATATATTTAGAAAGACAATGGGGAAAAAAATCATTAATGAGATTGTTCGATCAAAGTCTCCAAATATGCAAATGTGAAACTGTATTGCACTCCAGTGTGGGTTGGTAAGTAACCCAATTCAAACCAACCATGAGGTCTGGTTTTCTATCTTACTGTCTTGAATATGAACAGGTCAAATCGATGGAAGCAATGCATAGCCCTTGTTTTGTGGAAGTTTGCATGTGGGTGTGTGGGTAACGGTATGCTTGAGAAAGGTGGTTGTAGTGGAGAGACATTTCTCTCTAGTTTTACCAGGAACATAGCAGGTCGCTAGATCCAGGATATCTTTCCAGATTCGGGCAGGGGTGGACCCTTGAATTAATAAAGAAAGTGAAACCCATCTTGTGACGCACACATTGGTAGTATTGCTGGGCTGTTACTGCTGGGTTGACTGCATTCCTGGCTGTTGTGTTACAGAACGATACTGAGAAAAATAAATGACTGCGTGCGGGTTCAGGCTATTTTTGGTTAGCTTTGGAAGCGATCAGACGGTATCCACATATGTATATACCGTATTAATACCTGCACTGTGCCTTTTCTACCGAGCTTGTGAGTGCAGCTGTTTATTCTGCCCGAGGTTTGTATTTACTCTAATGGAGCTATTTGTATTTTCTGTTTTGTTGGGTGTGCAATTAATAAACATTTACTTACAAAAGGCAGTTAGTTGTCTGTCTCTCGGTTGCCCTCGACACTGCCAGGTTTCTGAACTCCCCCCTGAACCACAGTGTTTGTCATCACTGTGTCACGGCACCCCCGCTGACTTCTGGGAACTCTGTCCTGCCCGACAACCCCCCAAATCAAACCACTCGCTCTCCAGCTCCATGTCTGTCTGTGTGCGGGAGATACCGCTGTGCGCAAACTGGCTCTGTGTTCACCTACAATATACAGTCTAACTTCATAGTAAAATCCCACCAGGCGCTTTGAGACGTCCCCAGGTGTGAAAAGCGCTAAACCAAACGCAGGGAGTGTGTCAGTCAGTCGGTCAGCTGGACAGATACAGTCGGGTTGTGTCCTGTCTGGAGCAGGTTAATTCAACACATTTCGAGGTAGTTTGGGGGTAATTACCCCTCCCCCCACACATAGAGAGTGGAATTCCCCTCAGTCTGACCCTCTCCCAATGGTCTTGATAAACGTGGCTGTTAGACAGGGCCGACATTAACCAGGTGAAGCCATACCGGAGGGTCCCTGGCGGCTGAGGCTGTGATTGACGCCTTCACCTCACGGCTCCTTCCACCGCCCCCTCCCCCCCTCACCTCTGTGACCTCACCTTTGTGACCTCCACCAACGCCAACCTACTTTATGCTCCCCCACCAAGTCCCCCCCCACCATCAGTGGATGTCCCCTTTATCCTGGAGTCCTTCCGAGTTTCTTTCCCTCCCTCCCTACCGTCAATGACTTATTGACTTGACCGCTTCCTTCGCTCAGCAGACTCCAGCCTGCTCCCAAGTCCCCCATCCTGCCCGTCCCACCATAGGAATTTAGGAACATTCTGCCATTTAATTAGATTATAGCTATAATCAGCGTCAGGTCTTCACCTTGTCTAGTCCCACCCTTTGGAACTTGAGCCTACAGTCTCTTCACTTTAACCCCTCCGTTGCCATCTTCAAGGCCCAACTCAAGACCCCCCTCTTTGACCGCACCTTCAATTACCTTTGCACCCCTGCTCTCCTAATAACTGCCCACAGCTTGGATCCCACTCACTGACTGCCCAGCCCTTTGGGACGTCGTCCCAATATGAAAGGCGCTGTGTAGTTCATTGCTGTTGAAAGTCTTGCTTTTTGATCAACCTTTTCCCCAACCTCCACTCCCTGCCGGCCAAGCCCCAGAATGATGCATGAAAGTGTCTTGTTTATGAGCGTTGAACAAGCTACTCTTTTGGTGACCAAAATAAAACAAGCCGCTTGTGGCCTCCAGGCTCACAATTCTAACACAGCCAACCTCCTACCCTACCAAGTACTGGTGTCAGACTAACCTTTTCCTGATCTCTGTCCAGTGATCCAGGGACAATTTCTGCCTCATTAGATATTCTGATCAGCCCTGTTCTATCATTAACACTCTCGCATCAACATAATAATAATCGTTGCATTTGGTTGCAGTTAAGCGCTCTGAGATGCCGACTGGCGTGGAGGGAGCTATATAAATCAAAGTTGTTGTTGATATAGCGCTTTTCACGTCTATAGACGTCTCAAAGCGCTTCACAGAATATACTGTAAAGTGAATTAACTGTATATTTTTGGGCGAAACATCATGAAGTTGTGGGTGCAGAACTGAATCAGAACTTTGAGCTTCATCTCCCCAACCAGATACCAAAGCTCTCCCAGTAAGTAATGGATGGCCAGCAGTGGCCAGCAGGGGGCGACCTTGTTCTACTACACCAGAGATATCAACAGCCTGACTTCTCAAAACATTCCCGTGTGATCCAGTTCCTGTGCCCTCCATATTTGAAGGATGCCGTGAACAGGGTTATCTGTCTTTTATTTCTGCTTCTAAGCTTCACAAAGCCCTCATGTCAGTGACTTTAAGCTCATAGACCGGGCTGGTGCTCTGGGACGCCCTCTGGGATGCTATCCTGCGTGAGGGGAGATATATATGTTTTAGTTGTTGTTGACACTCTAGCACAGTGCTGTTGAGATGTGGTGGGTGGGTGGGGTGGGTATTGCATTGACAGAAGCACTGGCTTCCAGTTGAGGTGTTAAACTGAAGGGAGTTCCTTGCAGTGGCCTAGCCGCCAATCTCCAGAGAAAGTCAAATGTTTGCTTCATGGCTGTTTGAGATACGGACTGAGCACAAATTGTCAGCCATGTTCCTCTACAAAATAATAATAATACCCCTTGCATTTGATAGAGCGTTTTTCACGTCTTCTCAATGTCTCAAAGCCCTTCACAAAATATACTGTAAAGTGAATTGAATGTATACATGTGAGCAAATACACAGGCACTTCATTTAACAGCAATTCCCTGTGAAGCCAGTTGAGACGTTTCAACCTAATAGACAATTGTTATTTCAATTTCAAGGATTCTTATTGTATTATTACAATCAACTGCTGATAACTTGAGAGAGAGAAACTTCTTTTTGAATAGCGCTACAGGATCTTTAATGTCCATTTGAACAGGAAGACGGGACCCTGGTTTCATATCTCATCTGAAGGAAGGGCATCAGACAGAGGACTCGGAAAACTCTATTGGATGGGTCACACATCCTAACCATTGTATCAGTTCAGCATTGGTCTCTGAGGGTGTGGAGGAATGGGGGTGGGGGGTGAATGGGGATGAGGTAATGATGGGTTGGAAGTGAGGGGAAAGATGCTTATCCTTATCCTGGCCGATCAGGTAGACTTGGCTTCTGTGGGAAATGTTAGAATCACAATTAACAGCTGTGGGAACAGCTCGGAACCTGCACTGAACGGGGCAGTCAAGTCAGGACAAAGAAATCAGGCAGTGGAGTGTTTTTGGTAATTAATCACATATGGGAAGTGGGTTGTCAGCTCCTGTTTCAGTCCTCGGTCAGTCATTCATTCGTTCATTCATTCAGTCAATCCTTCACTGATTCATTCAGTCAGTCAGTCATTCATACAGTCAGTGAGTCAACTCTGCCCATACTCCGAGTCAAGTAGCTGTAATGTTATCTGTGCGAAAACCAGACCACAGTATTTTCTGTGAGGCTCTTTGATGCGTCTCAACGAGGTGATAATGCGAGATATCAAATGCAAAGATTATTGTTAGTAGCAGTCGGACGGATTGTGGAGTCCTGTAGCACAGTGGTGAGAGCGCTCGCCTCGCAAGCGAGAGGACCCGGATTTGATTCCTAGGTGGGGCAAAATCGTAGGCAAGTTTCCTTACTCCACACACAAGCCTTTGTTCACTCAGCAATAAGGGAGGCAGCGGTAGTGGTGTAGGGAGAGAGCAGGTTGGAGAGATAGGGAGGGTGTCAGGACATGCAGGGATTTAAATAAAAAAACGCGGCAGTCAATGGCACACAGCAGCGTCCCACAAATAGTTGTGGATTGAAGTGATCATTATATTATTTTGCTGTTATTTTGTTATTTTATTGTTTTTTTTCTTGAGGGATTATTAACAGGTGTGTCCAAGGTTTTGCCCTGCTGGGAATCTAACCTTGCTTGCGAGGCGAGCACAGGACTCGACTTAAATACTGTCGGCGAACAGCACAGCAAGCTAGTCACTCACGTTGTTTTACAGAGCTGCGAGGCTCATAAACCCAGGTGTAAATCAATCGATATTTATTGTATAGCCCAGGAATATTTCATGGAGTCGGGAATGCCAGTGTTTTGGGTCTGACAAGTTGTTAAGGTGGTTGCTGTGTTTGTTAGCAATTGGAACACACAGTCTGTGACTGGTTGAGGCAGAATCCCTATTAGCCTTTTAGAGGGAAAGATAAATATCTGCATAGGATGAATAAAATTAATTAGTATTTATTTTAAATTGATTTATTCATAAAATAAATACAAATTCCCAGAGTGCCTCCGACAAGCTTCCTCCATCTCTGCTTTCAAGACACGACAAGACCTAACTCTCAATAATCCACTACACTGAACCAGGCACAACCCAGTGTCGAGCGCTTTGAGATATTTTCTACGATGTAAAAGCATCTTTGTAAACGTTGTGAGAATAATAATAATCTTTGCATTAGCATTAGTATTATTATACTCTTAACACGTCTTCAAAATGTCTCAAAGCGCTTCACAGAATATGCTATAAAGTGGATTGACTGTGTATTTGTGGGTGAAACGCGTTAGCCAATTGCACACAGCAGCGTCCCCAAAACAGTCGTAGATAGAGTACCAAATAATTTTATAAAATTCTATTTTGATGGAATAATTAACTCCTGGAAAGCGATCTGTCAGGTGCTAGGTAAACGTGTGGAGTAAGGAAACTTAACTGATGTTTCGCCCGGCCTGGGAATCAAACCTGAGTTCTCTCACTTGCAAGGCAAGTTTTCTAACCTATACACCGCAGGTCTCTACTGTAGTACTGTACTCCACATTAATAATTGAAGAGTTCCTTCAAAACTTGTGTGTGGCTTTGGGGATTTCCCTTTCTAATGATGATGATGTAGCTTCTCTCTGTAGATGGGCAGGGCTGAGGCGATGTCTTGGGCCCGTCAGATGGTTAGGCTGCTACAGCTGGCCAGGAGGTGCCTTGGCATCTAACCCTTCCATAACCCTCTACAAGTCCTGTCCCCACCACTAGGGACACTCCGTGACACATACAGCTCCATCTGTCTAGTAAGCCAACAGCACACAGTCTGACACCGAGATCAAAGGATGGTGGGGATAAGGTTAGAACTTTAAATGCTGACTGTGCAAACAATTAAGGAGGCTTTGTCAGATCCCAGAAATTAACCCTTCTCCACCCCCCAACCCCCCCGCCCCCCAAGAAGATATCTGGTCCCAATGCTGGGGGGAGTGCTGCATTGTTGGAGGGGGCGTCCGTCGGGTGAGATGTTAATTAAAGCCCCCGACTGTCTCTGCCTGTTCAGGTGGACGTTCAAGATCCCCACAGAACCTGTTGGAAAAGAGCAAAGGGAACTCTCTCCCAGTGACCGGTGGCTGACAAGGTGTGTGGCTGTAGGGATAAAATGGCTGTGTGTGGAAAATTTGCTGTGACCAGATTGATTGTCGGGCTTGCCTGCAAAAACACACAGTCACTACACCCGACGTATAATCCCCGTGAAGCCCTTGGAAATGTTTCCGTGTTAACACACGCTGTGCTAAGGGCAAGGAATTATTATTGTTGTAATGTTATTATTGTTCTCCCGTAAAATATAGTCATTTCACTTTAAAGTGTATCCCACAATGTACTTTGAGACGCCTCGAAGAAGTGTTAAGGCGCTGTATTAAATGCACGGATTATTATATCAGTGTTGATGTCAACCCAATAATACTGGATAATTTGGGGTAATGTGTAGGCGAGGTTGTGAGCGGAGGAAGGGTCAGAGAGCTGTGCGTTGGGAGTGGCTGTGAGGGAGGCTTTCAGTGGGAGGAGGGGAGGAGGGAGAAAGAGTTGGGGGAGAGGAGGAGGAAGAAGGATGGGGGAGGAATGGGGGGGAGTGGGAAGAGAGAGGGGTGGGGGGAAGAGGGAGGGGGAGTGGTGTGGGGTGTGGCGAGGGGTGAGTGGGAGAAGCGGGAAGACTGAGGAGAGAAGGGTAGTGGGGGTAAGTGGGGTGGGAGAGGGAGCGAGAGGGGGAGGAAGTGGTGGTAGAGAGTTGTGGGACGCGGTTGGGAGGCAGTGTGAGAGCCTGAACAGCAGGATTGTGGAATATAACGGTTACAGCTCGATAGTCCGAAGGTTCGTTAGTCCGAAAGGTTCATTAGTCCGAAGGTTTGTTAGTCCGAAGCTTCCCCTAACCCTAACTCTAACCCTAACCCTAAACCTAACCCTGACCCTAACTGCTAACCCTAACCCTAAACCTAACCGTAACAGTAACCCTAAGCCTAAACCTAAGCCTAAACCTAACCCTATCCCTAACCCTAACCCCATCCACTAAAGTCAGCCCCCTCCTGTAAACCCTAAGCCCCAAACCGAACCCCTAGCTAACCATAACACTTCCACGAATAAACCACCCCCCAAAATAAATTTTCCAGGACCCCCATCCAAACACTTAACGTCGAACCCTAATTTTAAGTATAAAAACTAACCCTTAAACACTAACCCCCTAATCCTTCCCCACCCCCCCCAAAAAAAATGTTTCTCCCTCACACAAAAATATGTATATATTTTTAAAAAAAACAGGAAAAAATATAAACACATTCATGAGCCCTAACGAAATTTGATAAACCCCAGCACAGGGCACGGCCGAGAAAACACAAGCCTATGTGTACCAATGATCCCCGAAATTTATAAAACCTAACCCTAAACCTAACCCTGACCCTAAACCTAACCCTAAGGATGGAAATGTTCGGATTAACAAACCTGATTTCATTGTCGGTTCGGACTATCGAGCGATAACCATGGTAACCTGGGTATAGGAAATTTGTGTGTTCGGACTATCGAACCTTCGGACTATCGTGTGCCCCCCGAATGTAACACCATCACCCACAGCTAATCACTGCAACAACACAAAGTGCCCAGTAGGTCTGAGACTCAGTCCAGTGGGGGAGAAAGAGGGAGAGGGAGAGACAGAGGGAGAGTGTCTGAACAGCAACAACAAAACCCTTGCAATCAAAATGCTTTGGGATATCCCCCCTGAGGCAAAACACGCGCTATAAAATACACAGTAAAATACACAGTTTATAATATATATCCAGTGAGGCTCATCGAGACGTCTCAACAAAGTAATAAGGCGCCATATCAAATGCAAGGAAAACTGTTGTTATTATTATTGTTATATCAAATATGTTGAGGATTGAGGGACTTCAGTTATGGGGAAAGGCTAGATAGGCTAGGTTTATTCTCTCTAGAACAGATAAGGTTGAGAGGAGACCTAGTAGAGGTTTATAAAATCATGAGGGGATTCGACAGGGTGAATAAGGAAAAACTGTTTCCACTGGTGGGCGAATCTGTGACTCGTGGTCACAAATTTAAAATAGTTTCAAAACGAGGGGAACTGAGGAGAAATTACTTCACTCAGCGAGTTGTTCGAATCTGGAATGCATTGCCTTAAAGGTGGTGGAGGCTGATTTGATAACAGCTTTTAAAAGAGAATTAGATCTTTATTTAGGGAGAACAGGTCTGTTAGGTTATGGGGAGAGAGCTGGGCAGTGGGATTGAGTTGCTCATTTCAAAGAGCCGGCATAGACTAGATGGGCCAAATGGCCTCCTTTTGTGCCGTAAGATTCTATGATCAGATGAAATTGCTGCCAAGTATAGGGACTGTTTTGTCAGTGCATGTGGCAGCCAGTTTGCACACAGCATTTTCTTACAAACAGGCATTAAACAATATTTTATTTAGGCGATTGTTAGCCAGCACACCAGGAGAGAGAAACTCCCTTCTGCAGGACCTTTAACGTCCACCTGAACAGGAAGACTGAACCTTGGTTTCACATCTTGTCTGAAAGGCTCAACTGATGCAACTCCCTCCTTGTCGGCCTCCCCAACTCCTCCCTCCACAAGTTACAGATCATCCCAAACTCTGCAGCTCATGTCCTCTCCCGCACCAGGCTCTGCCATCACTCCCACCCTCGCCCGCCTTCACTTGCTCTCCACTCCCCATAGGATCAAATTCAAGATCCTTGTCCTCACTTTCAGGCCCTCCGTAGTCTTGCCCCCTCCTACCTCTCTGACCTGCTGACCCCCTATCAAACTATAACTGCCTCCACTCAGCAGGCTCCGGCCTGCTCCATGTCCCACTCCTGACGCGCCCGACCATTGATGGACGAGCTTTAGGATATCCTCCTGATGTGAACAACAACAAAATACAACAAAATTACAGCATATAGTGCCTTTCAGGAGGACATCACACGGCGCTGGGCACCGTGATACCATCACAGGTGCTCTATATATGTAATTTTGTTGTTGTTGTATATCCGTGACCTCCAATCCCCTTACCAACCTGCCTCACGTCCCCCAAACTACCCGCCCCACCATTGGCGGAGGAGCCTTCAGCCACTCTGCCCCCAACCTCTGGAACTCCATCCCGCAGTCCCTCTGCCTCGCCCCCTCCCTGGCCTCCTTGAAGTCTCGCCTCAAGACTCTTCTGTTCAATAGACCCATCGTTCACTCCTAATCCTCCCCCTTCCCTCCCATCCCACCACCTGTCCTCAGCAGTGACTGTCCAGCGCCTTGGGACGTCCTCCTGACGTGAAAGGCGTTATACAAGTGTAATTCGGTTGTTGTTGAAGGACAGCATCTCTGAGAATTTGGGGCTGAAGTCGGGGGAAAAAACACTGTTTGATTCTCAGTCACTGTCTCTACCAGTCAGAGTTCTACTGGGGAACAATGAGCAATTGACTTACACTGAGTGGGGGGTGGGGGTGGGAGGGAGGGATACCATGTTACTGTTTAAACACAACAATGCATGTGGTGGTGAAATAAACCCCAAATCAACACATCTCGTTCACAGTTAACATTAGATGACATTCTACCGGGCACACACGCCCGCAAATGCACATGGGAACAAGCGCCTGCATGCAGACACACACTCACACAATCTTACATACTTCACACCAACACACGCACACCGACACACGTGGACAGGCGATTACAGTATCTGTGGAGAATGCCTGCAGCATGTCATAGCCTTGATATCGACCTCCCCCCTCCCCACTTTTCGGTCCTTCCGACATGAAAGGCGTTACATAAATATAATTTGTTGTTATTGCTGTTATCCATTATCCATTGAGATGCTAACATTTTGCACTTGTAACCGGCTGCTCTTCACACAGTCCAGTCCAGTCCACTGAGGCCAGGGGTTTGTGAGAGTGTTGGCAGCGCGAGGCAACGAGTTACTTAAAAAGGCATCGTGTCTGTTTCCCTGGCTGCCTGTGATCTGCTCCCTTGCCCTCCCTGCAGTCTGTTCCCTCGCCCTGGCCCTTTCTTATGCTCTTCACGCAGCTGTTGTGGACGGCAAAGCCATTGTCCTCGGTGCCGCCAAGCGTAAAATTGGGGTATTGAGCAGAGCTACTCAAGAGACTCGTCATCCTTTACTGAGTACAGAATAGGTCCTGACAGAGGCAGTGTTAACATTAACTGCTGCGATAGGACAAGACTATTATGCTGTTCATCAAAAAATGGCAATGAGCACCAGGCCATGCGGAGACAGAAACCACTACTTGCCGTCTATTCCCCAATTGGCAGCACGGGCTGAGGGGACCCAGAGACAAAGGGAGAGGAGGAACAAGATGCTCTGTTACCAACATGCCCAGTGTGTTTGTGTGTGTGTTTACACACTGTGTGTGTGTGTGTGTGTTGTGTCTGTGTACACACTTACCCCTGGCCCGGCCCCAGGCTCTGCTATTGTGAAGCGCTCTGAGATGCCATTTGGCATGGAGGGCGCTATATAAACGCAAGTTATTATTGTTGTTGTTGTAGTATACAATGTACAGTATGTCTAGCGCCTTGGGACGCCCTCCTGACGTGAAAGATGTTATGCAAATGTAATTTTGTATGTGTATACACCAGGTGTACATATATATGTACATATATATATACACACACACACACAGTATATGGAATATTGTTGCTTGCTTTTTAACTCATTGATTTTCAGGATCAAAGATCAACAACAAAAAAATTATTTTCTCTTTGCCATGAGGCAGTGATGGGGACGGACGTCGCTACAGAAACTGCTCTGTTTCAATGGAAATTCTATTACACCCACATGACAGCAATGGTGGCTATTTTTAGCTATTAGCACACAGTGTGGGCTTAACATGTACGAGCCCACTGCGCAACTTCCAAACGTGAAGTTTGCTGTTTCATGACGTGTTTGATGTCACTTCAAAACGTGTTACAAAAATGCGGTTGCAAATTTCAACCTCAACACATCAAAGACTCCCTGACAGTGAGTGTGTGTGTGTATGTGTATGTGTGTGTGTTGGAAGGGGGGTGGTGAGGAGATGTGAGTGCTGATTGTACACAGCCTGAAAATACATGGTCAAGTCGGGACTTGGAGTCACACCATCTAAGCTGACACGATGAGATGAGAAATCAAAGATGAGAGATTTGCCTGTTCAGTTGGATGTTAAAGATCCCATGGTGTTATGTATAAAGAGAACAACAACAACAACTTGCACCCAGATAGCGCCCACCACGCAGGGTAGCGCTCAACAATGCTAGAGCCTGATTCCGCCTTGGAGGTGGGGGTGGGGACGGGGGCTGGGGGGGAGGGGGGCACGGGGAAGTGACCATAAGCACGGTCGAAAAGGAAGGTTTTCAGGCGTGACTTGAAAAGGGGAGTCAGGACGCAAGGCAGATGGTTTGAGGGAGTTTCTCTCTTCTGGTCTACAAACCCCTAAATAAAATTGGTCACTCAATCCACGGCTGTTTGTGGGGACGCAACTGTGCGCAATTGACTGCTGCGTTTTGCCCACAAAATACACAGTCAATTTCACTTTACGGTCCTGTGAAGCGCTTCAAGACGTCTCAACGATGTGATAAGACGTGCCAAATGCAAAGATTATTAACAACTTGCACTTATTTTAGCGCCCTCCACATAGCGTCTCAGAGCGCTTCACACTGATGGCGTCTGAATCTGAGCCGGGGGTGGGGTGGGGTGGGGGAGGTAATGAGGAAGTCTTTAAGGCGGGAGTTGAAATGGGGGAGCAAGGAAGCGAGGGAGCAAGGTGGGGGGATTGAGTTTGGGGACATAGTGGCTGAAAAAGCGATAGTAGGGTGGAGGGTGCGAGGGACGAGCAGTGACTGTCTTGGCCGGGCTGAGACACTGATGGGGTGGAGGAAGTGGGGAGATGGTATGTGGGTGAGGTCTAAGGGTTTGGGGAGAGGCTAAGGCCGTAACCCATGGTCCCATCATGGGATTGGTGGGAGGGGTGGCGCTGGGGGTCTCAGTGAGGTGAGTTTGCAGTGTTGGGCTGATCCTGCCATCCATTAGCAATGCGAGACTGGCTGATTCAGCAGTGCTGTGTCACACAGTGTGAATTGATGAGGTTGGAGGCGGGTGCAGCTCACTGTGTCTCGCAGATGTGAGAGATGCAAACGTCCACAAATTCATTACCGTTTCACAGAGGCTGGAAAAAAGCAGCCAATCCCCCCGACGCCGCCAGTTGGATTAGAAAGATAATGTGCTCCCCTCTCGCCAGCCTCCCAAGGTTACCTGCGGAGATGCGGTGAGCACGTGCGTACATCATTATCCTCAACACCTGAACAAATCGGGACAAAAAAAAACTACCTGATTAATGGCTGCGCTATTCCCGGCAGCGGCAGGCCTCCGCACCCTCGCAATCAGATCACCGTTCAACACCAGCGCTGTCCTGTGGCGTAGTGGTTAGAGCGTCCGCCTTGCAAGTGACAGGACCTGGGTTCAATTACCGGGGTGGGAGGTGTACGAGGAAACCTTATGCAAGGTACCTTCCTCCACGCACCTCTGTTTCCCCAGCTGTAAGGAGGAACCCGGTTGCTATTCGATTGGCGGAAAGCTTTCTGGGGCTAGTCATCTCTCAGAAAAATCAATCAATCAAATTCGGCACTCAATCCATGACTGTTTGTGGGACACAGCTGTGCGCAATTGGCTGATGCGTTTCATCCACAACACACACAGTCGATTCCCTTTCTGTGGAGCTGCTGTAGCTCAGTGGTTAGAGCACTCACCTTACAAGCTTGAGACCTGCGTCCGAATCCAGGCAGGTCAAGGCGAAACCTTGAGCAAGTTTTCTTACTCCACACACATGCCTAATAATAATCCCTCAAAAAAAACACAATAAAATTGGTAATTTCAATCCACGGCTGTTTGTGGGGACGCTGCTGTGTGCAATTGGCTGCCGCGTTTCGCTCACAAATATACAGTCAATTCACTTTACAGTATATTCCTTGAAGCGCTTTGAGACATCTTGAGACGTGAAAAGCGCTATATCAAATGCAAAGATTATTATTAGTATTACAACATATTCTGCAAAGTGCTTTGAGACGTCTGGACAATGTGATGAGATGTTGCATCAAATGGAAGGATTATTATTATCTCCCCACAACCGAATCTTTGAGGGGTCATTCCATCAGCCCCCCCACTCCCCCCAGCCCACGACATTCCCTTTAAATCTCCCGTCTACCCCTTGACTGTCTTTAAAATTCTCCTGAAAATCTGCTAACCCTGTCTCTCTGCACTCCTGCCTCCCTCCCTACTCCTGAGTGCTGAGAAGCCCATGCTCCCCTGTAAACACACTTGTTGACTGTGTTGAAGAGCAGTGTTATCAGGTTATTGTCTCTGTTACCGGGACGAACGCTTTGTAAAATAAAATGTTTCAAATGTGGAAAGTTAGAGAAACACACTCAGTTTTGTAAAACGTTTAACATATCATTATATATACATACAATGATATACGCAAAACACATGCAAAATACATGCAAAAGTAATAATAATCACCCTTGAAATTGACATAGCTCCTTATCACATCATCAAGACGGCTCAAAATTCTTCACAGGATACATCGTAAAGTGGAGTGACTGTATTTTGTGGACAAAACATATATATGTCCATTCACGTAGACTGCACCAGACATCTAAACATGCATATATACATTCAGATATATTGAAATACACCAAAAACTAGAAGCATACAGAAAAATAAAATGAACATTATACAGAAAATATACATTGATAAGACACAAAAACGCCACAGAAAAAAATATCACTAGTGTACCAGATCGGGGCCTTTTTTTCTGCCAAATAATTGCCTTTACCCCCACGAGCATTCGGAGCCCCTTCTGTGTCTGAAAATCCCCGCAGCTTCTCTAACAAGCAGCCTCCTCTGCAGTCAGTGGCTGCTCACTACTGCCTGGCCCCGCTACAACACTGCAGAATGTTAGAGAGGGAGCCAGAGAGACTGGAGCCAACATCCTGAGGAAACACTCCAGGGTTTGGTGGCTTTTCCTTCCCCTCACCTTCCCCCATCTCCTCTTCCCCACCAACCCCTCTCCTCTTTCCCATCTCCTCCCCACCACACCCTCTCCTCCACACCACACCCTCTCCTCCCCCTACCCTCCCCACCCCCCCACCCCACATCCCACATTGATTCAGGTCCATGTGGACCACAAAGAGTTTAACCCAATTTGATCAATATTCTTAATAATAATAACAATCCTTGCATATGATATGGCGCCTTATCGTATCGTCGAGACGTCTCAAAACGCTTCACAAGATTGTACTGAAAAGATGAGGTTGCTGTGTTTTTTACGGCGAAAGCGGCAGCCGAGTTACGCATGGTGACGTCTCCACAAATGGTCATGAATTGAAGCGAGTGAGCAGTTTTATTGGTGAGATTGTTGGCCAGGAGCAAGCGTACGCACGCGCGAGAGAGAGAGAGAGAGAGAGAGAGAGAGAAAGTCCCTTTGCGTTTCCGAGTTTGCGCCATTAATGTTTAACGCTCCGATTTTAATAATTGATGGTAAACAATTTGAAATTGTGGGAGCAATGCCGGAGAGGAATGACGAGGCGATCAAAACGCGGAGCAAGGATCCGGCATCGAATGGATATTATTAGAAGCGGAGCAGGAAGGCTGGAAACAAGCATAGCAATGACCCTGCCCCAGGCAAAACACACATACACACACACACACTGCTAACCACAGCAGCACATCTCACACAGTGTCATCCACTATGCCAGCAAAAACTGCTGGTGTCGGCTGATGTTCAAAAATACTACACTACAATTCTCCCCTTCACCCCCCACCCCCCACACACGCACACACACACACAATTAGAAATGTGTCAGCCTGTTTCAGTTGGTAGCACTTTCGTCTCTAAGATCGTCACAAAGATCTGGGTTCAAGCCCCACGATTGGATTTGGAATCGTATAGTCTAAGATGACTCCAATTCAGTCCCGGGGTGGGGCGTTGCATTGTCAGAGATGCCTCTCGTTGGATGAGATTTGAAACCGGTATCTGAACTCAACCGATTTGGCAAAACAACCCAGCTCATGTCTTCCGCTGGCTCACACTGCTGTAATGCACTGTACTGAGCGATGACTCAACTAACACTCTGAGATCTATCTTCTCCATGGAGCACATCTGCTTCCTATTTTGACCTCCCAAACGCAGTCCAATAGTTGTTATGGTCTGGAATCCACTGCCTGAAGGGTGGCGGAAGCAGATTCGATAATGTCGTTCAAAAGGGGATTGGATAAGTGCTTAGAAAGGAACGAATTGCAGGTCTACGGGTTAAGACTTGAGGGATAGGGGGACTAGAATCACAATCATAGAATTATATACAGCACAGAAGGAGGCTTTTCGGCCCAAAGTGTCAGTGTTGGGTCTTTGAAAAGAGCTGTCCAAATCAATCCCACTCCCCCGCTCTATCCCCATTGCCTTGCAAACCCGATCTCGCTAAATAACTATCTACTTCTCTTGTAAAAGTTGTTATTGAATTGACTTCTACCACCCTTTCAGACAATGCATTCCTGATCCCAACAACTCGCTGCGTGAAAGCATTTTTCTTCACCTCCCCTGTTTCTTTTAACAACCATTGATGTCCTCGGGTTACCAATCCGCCTGCCAGTGGAAACAATTTCTCCTTGTTCATCCTATCGAATCTGCTGATAGTTTGAAAACCTCTATTAAGTCTCCTCTTAACCGTCTCTGCTCCAATGAGAATAATCCTAGCTTCGCTAGCCTCTCCTGATAACTAAAGTTATCCTGGTACCATCCTGATAAATCTCCTTTGCAATGCCTTGACATTCTTCCTAAATTCTGGTGCCCAGAATGCAGTGTTTTATAAAGGTTCATCATAACTTCCTGTTGGGTAACTCTTTCAAAGATCCAGCAGAGGCACGATTGGCCGAATAGCCTCCTTCTGAGCTTATGACTGTACAGACACCTCTAGGACGGTGAAAGATAATGATAATAATTAATGGCTAATAGCCCAACCTTTACTATTGGGCCCAAAATGTTCTCAAATGCCTCGCAGTTCACGGGAAGCTTATTAAATTGCGGAAACCCCAACCAAAGACCAACCTTAACTGCTGCTCCTTACTTTGTAAGAGGTCCTGATTTACGGGCTGAAAAGGGATCGACTGTCTCCTTAAATGTAGGCTAATGAGGCCAACAAGGGAGTCCGTACCTTTAAGTGACACACGGTGTGTAAGCCTCTGTTGTGATGAGCTCTCTGTTTACACACTGAAGGATTGGGAATCATTGGCAACTTCGAGCGGTTTAATTACAAGGACGTGTGTGTCTCATTGTCGGCTCTGCCTCCGAGTGGTGAGGAGCTCAGCTGTTGGGCAGTCTATTGGCGTCTGTGACACTGGTAACTGTATCACTGAGACAGACACAGGAGCCTCGGGGGCTGTTTTTCCCAGAGGGACTGCGCGCACACACACCTGATCTCACCCTGCAGATGCTTGGCTCTGACCTCAAAATACACAGAGATGCCCCTCTCCGTATTCCTGCCCCCCCACCTCCCCACCCCACCCCCCCCCACCCCCCCACCTCCCCACCCCCTCCCCCCCACCTCCCCACCCCCTCACCTCCCCACCCCCTCACCTCTCCCACCCCCCCACCTCCCCCCCACCTCCCCCCCAACACCCCAACCCCCACCTCCCCCCCAACAACCAACTCCCCCCCACCTCCCCCCCACCACCTCCCCACCTCCCCACCTCCCCCCCCCACCTCCCCCCCCACCCCCCCACCTCCCCACCTCCCCCCCCACCTCCCCCCCCACCCCCTCACACACACACGCGCACAACTTGAATTTGAAATCACAAAATCATTACCACCAGGAATGATATCAATTTGACCTTCGATGATTTCAGATTCAGTCCTGGAGTCCTGGAGTGTAATGGTCCTCCTGATGTGTAAGGTGCTATACAAGTGTAATTTGTTGTTGTTTTACGCAATCAAGAGGACCAGGGTTCTATCCCCAGGCCGGGCGAAACCTTAGCCAAATTTCTTTACTCCACATGCCCCTGTTTACCCAGCAGTAAGCAGGAACCCAGTTGTGAGTCGATTGACAGATGGCTTTCCAGGAGTAGTGATCACTTTTTGAAAAAAAACTTTGTCACTCAATCCACGACTGTTTGTGTCGCGTTTCGCTCACACAATGTACAGTCAATTTGTATCCTATGAAGGCTTTTGGGATATCTCAACACTGTGATGAGGCACTATAGGAGCTCCTGTAGCTCAATAGTTAAGAGCACTCGCCTTACAAGCCTGAGTGAGACCTGTGTTCGAATCCAGGCAGATCAGGGCGAAACCTTGGGCAAGTTTCCTTATTCCACACACACGCCTGATAATAATCACTCAAAAAAAAACAATAATAACATTGATCATTTCAACCCACGGCTGTTTGTGGGGGACGCTGCTGTGCACAATTGGCTACCGCGTTTCGCCCACAAATATACAGTCGACTCACTTTACAGTCTATTCTGTGAAGCGCTTTGGGACATCAATAAGATGTGAAAAGCGCTATATCAAATGCAAGGATTATTATTATATCAAATGAAAGGATTATTATTCGGAGTAGTGTTATTCCTTGCATAGGACCCTGTCATGGTAAAGCACTCTGACATGTTACCCTATCTGTGCATATGCAAGTTGTTGCTGTCTCATGCTTTACAGGGATGCAGTGTGTGTGTGTGAAGGGTGTATGTGTGTGTGTGGAGATGAAATACAAGAAAAGGAGGAAAGGAGGCATTGACACAGGAGCTTTGCTCCACTGATCTTGGTGGCGCCTTGGTTGACAAACCTGATATGCAGTGTGTGTATGGGTGTGAGGCAGGCAAGCGCTCCATGCTAATTTCAATTTGTCAACTCTCATTGGCCTACAGTTGATAAGGAAGATAATTAAGTTAATGAAGAACAACTTAATCTGAATTGCCCTCAGCAAAGTCAAGATTTGCATTGCTCTGACATTTCTCTCTCCACTATCCCTCTCTCTTTTTCTCATTTTCTCTCTCACTCTCGCTCGCTCTCTCGCTCTCTCCCTTGGAGAGAATAATTCAATTAGGTATTTACATGTTGACCCAAATCAGAGTAATGAGATCGAGCTCTTTGTGTGTTGACGGTCGGTGGGTCGATGAGGCAGGATGTTGCTGTTGCTTTGCTGTCCGCTCGCCTGGCTCTGTCTCTCTCTGTGTGATGTGATGGGAATGAGCACACACACTACAGCTTGCAGGCTGCTCAAATCCACCGCCTGCTGGCTCTCGGCAACAGCAGAGGATCGGTTTACTCACTGACACAGTGCGTCAGTCGTACCACATGACTCCAATGAGGGTTAGGTAACACTTAAAGCTGTAAACTTCGGACGTCCTCCCGACGTGAAAGGCACTACACAAATATAATGTGTCGTTGCCCTGTTGTAAACTACAAATGCGGCTCGTATGTATGTGTGCGTGTCTGTCTGAGTGTGTGTGTGTCTGTGGAGGGAGCCGGACAGACAGATTAATGTATCGGTTTGATTGACAACTACATTTTGCCTTTGATGTTTTGATCCTTTCCCTCCCCCCCACAACCGGCCCTTCCATCCCCAGGTGGGGTGGAGGGCAGGAGGTTGGGGGTGGGGTGGAGGGCAGGAGGTTGGGGGTGGGGTGGAGGGCAGGAGGTTGGGGGTGGGGTGGAGGGCAGGAGGTTGGGGGTGGGGTGGAGGGCAGGTAGGAGGCCAGACAAAACCAACAACAGCAACCACTACAACAACAGCGGCACTCCCCCTCCCACTGCATCCCCCACCCAAACACAACCCCATTGGCTGCCTCATTGGACGTTTGCTTGGTTAGCTGAATGTCTGCCACGTGCACAAACCCATCACCTTGTTTAACAATATCTCAACCAAACTGAGAATTCCACACATCCCATCCACATATGGAAATCTTAGCTCTGAGCAACAGGGCCTAGTGCAAAGTGTGTGTGAGTGTATGGGGGGGGGGGGAAGGAAAGAGGGCGACAGCAGTAAATGTCAGATCTTGCCCGCAGACACGAGTTGTCGCTCTCTCTCTCTCTCTCTCTCGGTGGCTGTTGGCCGGTCGTTTAAGGACGAGTTGTCCTTTGTCCGATGGAGACATTTCACTGGGCTGAAAAGAGCAACATGCATATGGATGCTTCCTGCAGCAACCGAGGCTGGTGTCTGCAGGCAAAGTCACCTTCAGTGTGTGCTCAGAGGTGAACGGAAACAGTTCGGGCAGGGAACGAGCAGAGGGGGTGGATTTAGAACGGGGTGGAATAGGGGGGTAATTACTCCCCCTTCCCCCCCCCCCACACGACTTAGACTGACACTTTGTTTCCCTTTAGCCTGCAACATAGCACACACTTTTTGGGGTTACTTTAGTGACTTAAAGTAATCGTGGTTAAGGTTTTGCTAAAACCAGATTATAGTACATTCTGTGAAGCGCTTTGAGATGTCTCAATGAGGTGGCTCAAATACAAGGATTATTATTATTATTAGTTGGACACTAGGATTGTGGATCCTGTAGCATCGTAGTTAGAGCACCTGACTTGCAAGCTAGAGGCCTCGGGTTTGAATCGTGGGCCGGGCAAAACCTTAGGCAAATTTGTTTACCCAGTAACGAGGAACCCGGTCGTTAGTCAATTGAAGCATTGCTTTCTTGGGGGCAACAATCCTTCCCCCACACAAACAAATTTGGTTACTCACTGCACGACTGTTTGTGGGACACTGCCTGTGTGCAACTGGCTGCCGCGTTTCGCCCACAAAATACATATTCAATCCACTTTACAATATATTCAGTGAAGTGCTGTGAGAAGTCTCGATGGCTTGATAGGGCACTATATCAAGTGCAAGGATTATTATTATATGATATCCCAATTCCCAGCTCTCCCTAGTATCTGTAATCTATTTGACTGGAATGATGTATTAGGGGTCAGTGGGTATCTTTGCTACCTACCAAGGTCAGCTCCACTTACAGTAACCAGAGACCTATGTACCAGTGGCAAGCTTGGCTGTGTGCTAACAGCCAAAATGTGTTTGGCATCACCTCCTGGCTATCAGGGCTCCTATCACCTGTGGGAGCAGTCTTGCTAACCTCCTGCTTGTTTGATGCACCTTCTATTTAATTGACCTAGCATGGGTTAGGAGGGGAGTGGGAGGGAGGGTGGAAGGTACACATCATCATAAATAAATCTATCATTCAACAACTAAACAAAGAGCATGTTATCCTAGTGCGCAATTTATCTCGACCCATTTCCAGCCCCCCACTACCCCCTTACCCACCTCCCCTTACCCCCCTCCCCTCCGCCCCAACTCCCTCTTAGATTTTTTTTCTCCAAGTTGATTTTGACAGATGGTTGTGGACAAAGAGAGAACCTGCTATCTGCAGATATCATCACTGGGTCAGGCAGCAATCTACGTCCCTTTCAGGGAGGCTGAACACATTCGCATGCAGTATTCAACGGGCTCGGTACACAGCCAGTCCTTATCAGTACACACAGGCATCCTCTCTCTATTGCAATCCCATCTACCAGCTCACTGAGCCAAATGAAATCGCCATTCACCACACATCAATACAAATCCCTCCTTTCTTCACCCCCCCCCCCCCGACCACCCCCTCCTCCTCCCCCCACCACCTCCCCTCACTGCCCCAGCCTCCTCGTAATGTATTTGAGATTAATTATAATGCAAGGAGACATATGGCTTTGAAGAGAAAAGCTCCTTTATGCGGGAAGCTCGCGAGAGAGCCTGTTGGTCAGTAATCAAGTGCGGAAAAGTTAATTTGCCCATTGACTGGCTATTTGTCATGGTCTTCCAATAAACTTTATCTTCGCTGACTAATTAAAAGCGTTCCACTCCATAAAAGGCGGGCCGTGCTCCCACTTGTGCTCTGTGTGAGTGTGTATGTGTAGTTGTGTGGCGTGCGCCTCAGCCAAGCCTCTGTCTGTTGCTTTCGTTAATAATTTTGTTGAAAAGAAATATTTTCCACACTGCGCTGCGACACGTGGTTTCTATTTGATTGACATTATTGCTGGATCCTCTCTGTCCATTCCTCGCTCCCATCTTTGCTCTCTTCCTCCACCTCTTTCTCTGTCTCTTTCACCCTCCTTTTACCCTCTCCCTCCTGTTCTCTCTCTCTCTCTCTCTCACACTTTCATTGTCTCTTTTCCCCTCCCCCTCCCTTTCTATCTCTCTCTTGCCTTCCTTCCTCCCTCTTGCTCCTTCTCTCCCACCCTCTTTCTCTGCCTCCATCCCACTCCCTCCCTCCCTCCCACTTTTCCTTTTTCCCTCCATTCCCCCCCACCCCCACTTTCTCTCCCCACTCCCTCCCTCCCTCCCTCTCTCTGCCTCTCTCCCTCTCTCCGCCTCTCTCCCTCTCTCTGCCCCATTGATATTCAAGGCAGGAACTTGATCACTGCTTTATGCTAAGGGCTCCTCAAGGCACAAAAGAGAGTGGGGGAAAGAGAATGAAACCTCAATCAGGGCTACTGTAAAATACGGCAGGTTGGGGTTGAGAGACAGAGGCTCAGTCCCTACCACAATGTAGCACCAAGCCTTCATCTCTGCACCCTCAGCCTCCTATAACCCACCGCCCTATACCCCCAGCCCCACTGACCCTATCACCCCTTCCCCAGTGCCCCCATCTCCCATCCCCCTCAGCCCCCCACCACCAAGTGCAGGAGATGTGTGTTAAACTGAACCCCCATTTTGTGGCCAACACATCTCATTTACCCAACTGTTCTCACTGTGGCTGACGAGGCCAGTGAAGTGTATTGGTGTAGTAATAAATAATAATAGTCCTTGTATTCGATACAGCGCCTCATCGCACCATTGAGACATCTCAAAGCGCTTCACAGAATATACGGTATGGTGGAGTGAGGTGAAAGCTGTTGCCTAGATTCCATAAACAGCTGGTAAAGTTTTGTTGGAGGTTCACCGAGGCTGAGGTGCAGACACAATGGCTCTTAACTTTCAGCTTGGGTTGTCAACCCACTGGTTACCTTGTGCAGGAGCACACGGGTGCAATTAATTGTGCAATTAACTAACCGATGGAATTACCTGGAGACCTTCCCATCCGTTACTAATTATGTAATTAACCTGCAAGTATTTGCACATGGATTATTAACCCAACCCGCAAATTAACCCCCGATATGCACAATACTTTGTTCTTTCAAACGTGTGCCATAAGAGAGTGAACTGACCTGTTGAACACCTGGTCAGGGGCGGGCTGGCAGCTGGGCCTTGGTAATTCAGGCATGATTCCTTACACCGCATGTCTCTGTTTATCCAGCAGTAAGAAGGGACTGGTTGTCGGTGGATCGTTTTCTGGGGGAACAACAACAAATTGCATTTATATATAGCACCTTTCGTCCACAAAATACACAGTCAATCCACTTTACACTGTATCCTGTGAAAAACGTTGAGAGGGCAGGGGTGGGGGGGCGGGGGGGAGAGAGGGGGGACGCAAGCTGTTTGTTTCTTCATTATGGTGGGAGATGTGTGGCTTTGTGGAAAATTTGCGGAGAGCCCTTCACACACAGGGTAATGTGTCTACTGCTGAAAGGGCAGAGTAAAGATTGAACCCACTTCTGTGTTAGGTTGGCCCTCGTCAAATCAGCGGCAGATTGTGTGCTACCTACTCCTCTTCTCTCCTCGCGAGGCAACCGATCAAAGCGTCAAGTGTCACTTTGCAAGGGCTCGGTCATTATCTGCTTCAAACCTGGCAGTCGAGTGCTGTTAACACTGAGCAGCCTGTAAATGACGATTACTGCTGATTGCAAAGTGGAGTGGTGTTTCAGGTTGAATAGGACCTCAATGGCACTTTTATTAATATGCCTGTTTGAGAGAGCTTAGTCTCCTGCATAGGCGGAGGGTAGATTAAAGAGAATCGGGGTCAGCCCGGTAGCACTCTTGTCTCTACGTCGATGCAGGTTCAAGTCCCAGAGTCAGGGGTTTGAACTTGCACAGTCTGGGGTTGGGGGGGTTGTCAAAGTTATCCACCCAGGTGGACATTAAAGACCCCATGACGCTGTTTAAATAGAGAAAGCAGTTTCTCTCCCAGCATCCTGGCCAACAGCTAAAATTAGTCTTTCACTTCAGGGTCGTTTGCGCGCATAAATTGGCTGCTGAGTTCACCTACAACATGTTACAGCCCACCTGATGTGAAAGACACTGTGTGAAATGCAAGGATTTATTATTATTAATCTTATTCTTTTTTAACGGAATTCCGCAATAAGGAACCCAGTTGGAATTTTTGCTGAGCCCACTCCATAGGGACAACAACAACAACAAACCACACGTGTCCAGCGCCCTTCACATTGGAAAGACATCTCAGGGTGCCGGACAATATAATAATAATCCTTCAATTTGATATAATCCTTTTCACGTCTCAAATGTATATCCGCTTCACAGAATATACTGTAAAGTGAATTGACTGTAAATTTGGGGGCGAAACACGACAGTCAATTGCGCACAGCGGCGTCCCCACAAACAGTCGTGGATTGAAATTACCAATTTATTATAGGCTTTCTTTGGAGGGATTATTATTAGGCGTGTGGAGTAAGGAAATTTGCCCAATATTTCGCCCTGACTTGCCTGGATTTGAAACTCAGGTCTCACGCTTGCAAGGCGAGTGCTCTAAACACTGAGCTACAGGACTCCACAAATCTACAACCAGTGGTTTTGAAACCAAGCTGGGATTTGGGGTCAGGAGGGATGGAGGACAGGAGGGGTGGGGATGGGAGGGCAGCTGAGGGCATGGTCAACAGGAATTAGTCAGAATTTGACAGAGGCAAGAGAGTGGGTGAGACCAGAGGGATTGACGAGGTCTGTCTGTTTGTGGTACGCTGCCGTGAGCAAGAAGAACAGCAGGAACTCACATTTATATAGATCCCTTCACTCGTGGAGCAACGTCTCAGAACTCTTAACAGTGGCGGTACCTGACACTGCGCTGGAGGGGGGTCAGGATGAATTTCCCGCGGGTTTGGCTGGCCCTATTTCCCAATCCTGGGATGTGTCACGTGGACGCCTTATTATTAAGGTCGATTTTCCACATTTGCCCCCAAAGGGAACTGCCGGAAAATCACCTTTTGTACAAAACCCAAATCGAAGCTTTTTATCGAGGTGCCGTTTGTTACTATTTACTGAGTTCCCCATCTGGTGTTTCGGTTATTTCGGTGCATTAATTACTACAAATTTGCATTTCTCTATGGTGAATTAAACACGGCCATAAACAGCAATGAAACCATTAATTAAAGGAGGGATCCGCCTAAATCAAGCCAAGCTGCTATCTACCACACTTGCCTTCCACACTGAGCACACATTCTGCTTAATAACGTCCCCTTCTGATCGCTAACTAATTGGAGTGGTCACCTTACTATCACCTTACCAGGGATCGCTTTTCCCGCGGTAATAATCCCTCGCCACCAAAAATAATAATTCGGTCACGCACAATCTGCGACTGTTTGTGGGACACTGCTGTGCGCAATTGGCTGCCACATTTCACCTGCAAAATATACAGTCAGTTCACTTTACAGTAAATTCTGAGAAGAAGGTGAGACATTTCAATGACGGGGTAAGGCAAGGTATCAAATGCAAGGATTATTATTATTACATTGGACCAGCAATGTCCTTACAAAGTGCAGACAATGTAAGCACTACTTACATACGATGCAAGTTATACGCAATGAATACATCTCATTGTAAAGTTGCACCAGAATAATTGCCATTATCAGCATCGCATCAGGGTTCCTGTCAACCTTATGTTGGCGGGAGAGCCTTTAGCCACTCTGCCCCCAATGTCTGGAACTCCATCCCGCAGTCCCTCCGCCTCATCCCCTCCCTGGCCTCCTTCAAGTCTTGCCTCAAGAATCGCCTCTTCGATGGACCCATTGGCAACTCGTAATGCCCCCCCTTCCCTCGTCCTCAGCTCAGGTCTGAAATAGTGTCTATCCAGCGCCTTGGGACATCCTCCTGAGGTAAAAGGCGCTTTACAAGTGTACGTGTTGTTGTTGTTGTTGTTGTTTACACATGGGTCATGTAAAGGGCTACAGGAGTAGTGTCTTTAAGTTAATATTCATTTTCATAGTGAATAACAGAAATGAGAGATTGTTCCCACTGGTTGCTAAAATTCCCGTCCATTGGTAAATCAGTAACAAAGGTCTGTACAACAACAACAACAATAATTTACATTTATATACCGTCACTTACGCGGGTTAGTGCCCTGGAGCATTAAGTCACGGGGGAGAGAGTCGGGGAGGTGACCGTAGGCACAGTCGATGAGGAAGTCGTCTTCAGATGAAGCCTCAAGATGAGAAAGTGTGGGGGAAAGGTGGAGTGATAGAGGAAGAGTGTTCCAGAGTTTCCAGGTTTTGGTGGCTGAAAGTGCGGCCTCCGATGTTGGAATGGAGGGCAGAAGGGACAGTCAGGAGGCCAGAGCTTGTTGAGTGGAGACAGCAGGAAGCGGGTTGGGTAGTGAGCAGGTAGGGAGGTCAATGTGGAGGAAAGAGAACAGCAACCTGGGATCAGATCAGACGGCTCCAGTGAAGCTGAGACCAGCTCTGTTTGGTGGGCTGAATGGTCTCCATCTGAGCTGTCGTTTCTGTTTGACGATCACCCACAATCACTTTTGATGAATTGTCTTTTTACCAACATTCAGTCGGCAAATCGGGATCCTGGAAGCAATGGGTTAGCGCACTTGGGAGAGCAGGCCAGGGTGTGAGCCCACAAAATATACAGTCACTCCACCGCTTAATTCATCTCACTTCATTGAGACATCGCAAAGCGCTTCACAGGATGTACTCTAAAGTGTGTAGACCGTGTATTCTGTGGGTGGAACAGTCCATACACTTTACAGTATATTCTGTGAAGTGCTTCGAGATGTCTCAACGACGTGATGAGGCGCTACATCAAATGCAAGGATTATTATTTTTAATTGAAGGGAATGTGCGTCTGTATAATGGGGGAAAAAACACTAACTTTGGCTCCCACCGACTCAGGAAAGGCAAAACTTTTGCGCTGTGGGCAGCTCTGGATTCAAAGCTCACTTAACAGAGGGATTGACTTGAGAGTCTTTTAATTGATAGCCCCAGTCTCAGTCCCCAATTATTATTCAGAGTGTTTTTGTAGCTGATTGTGCTAACAGCTGAGTCCCAGGCCCCAGGCTCCCCAGAGGCTCACACAGACAAGCCCAGAGCACTGTGGTGGCAATGGGGAGCGAAGGCTGTGATTGATGATAGGTTAAACTGAAAAGAAGTAGATGGAGTGCCGTCTTTTATCTGCTTTGAAACGAAAACTGGATAAAACACAGCCCTCCGATTGGAAATGTAACTTCCTATCTCCGCGAACAAGGTGGTTGGTGACATTTTCCTTGCCTCATCATTGGAGTTTTTTTTCTCTCGCTCTCCCTCTCGCCCCCCCCACCCTCATCCCCCTTTATATTTTTATCATCCATTCAGGAAGCTCATTTCTACCATCTTATCATCAATAGGAATCCTTGAGTTTCTCATGGTTCGGGCCTTAACACCATTTGGAATTTAAGATTATTTGGGGAGGGAGGGAAAAATCCTTCAATCCAGTCTTTACATAGAATTATACACACTGTTACACACAGAAACAGGTTGCTTGCTCAACTGGTCCATACATGGCCTAAACCTCTCACTCTCCCTCAGCCCCCACCACCCCCCTCACTCCCTTCTCCCTCATTTAGGCATTAATTTAGAAGCTGATTTTCTGCAGTGGAAGAGCCAGCTTTCAAGTTAATATTATTAATAATAATTCTTGCATTTGATATAGCGTCTTATAGCATTGCCTATACGTCTCAAAGCATTTCACAGGATAAATTTACCTCCAACCTCCCCTTCCTGTTAACAGCGCCTTGGGACATCCTCCCGACGTGAAAGGCACTCTATAAATGTAATTTTATTTGTTTGTTTGTTAAAGTTGTTAAAGAGCACTTGACTTGCAAGCTGGGGAGACTTGTGTTCGAACGCAGGCAGGTCAGGGCGAAACCTTGGGCAAGTTTCCTTACTCCACACACGCGCCTAATAATAATCCGTCCAAAAAAAACACAATAATAAAATTGGTCATTTCAATCCACGACTGTTTGCGCGGACACCGCTATGAGCAATTGGCTGCCGTGATTTGCCCACAAATATACAGTCAATTCACTTTACAGTATATTCTGTGAAGCGCTTTGGGACGTCGATAAGGTGTGAAAAGCGTTATATCAAATGCAAGGATTATTATCATTATATAAAGTGCAATAACTGCGTATTTTGTGGGAGAAACGTGGCAGCCAGTTTGCACACAGCAACATCCTACAAACAGTCATGGAGTGAGTGACCCATTTCATTTGGTGGGGATTGTTGGTCAGAACACCGGGAGAGAGAGAAACTCCCTTCTCTTTTCGAACAGAGAAGTTTAACTTGGAGCTCCTGTACCTAACCTGTGGTTAGAGCACTCGCCTTACAAGCGTGAGCCCTGTGTCCAAATCCAGGCAGTTCAGGGTGAAACCTTGGGCAAGTTTCCTTACTCCACACGCCTGATAATAACCCCTAAAAAAAACCACACGATAATAAAATTGGTCATTTCAATCCACGACTGTTTGTGGGGGACGCTGCTGTGCGCAATTGGCTGCCGCGTTTCACCCACAAATATACAGTCAATTCACTTTACAGTATATTCTGTGAAGCGCTTTGTGAGACCACGCTAAGAAATGAAAAGCGCTGTATCAAATGCAAGAATTATTATTGACATTATTATTATTATTAACGTCTCATCCAAAGGATGGCACCTCCGACAATGTAACACCCCACCCCCCCTTGCACTGCATTGGAGGGTCGGCTTAGACCCCGTGATTCCACGTCGCGACATGGAAACGTGAACAAAGGGCAAGAGTGACTGAGGCAAGCGCAGTCAGACAGTCGTGGATCGAGTGTTGTTGTTGTTGTTGTTGCTGCTGTTCGGTTTTGTTGGTGGGCACCCTGCTACTTGCCAACACCTAGGTAACTGTTGCTCAAAGCGCCTCCCTCCACTCGCTGCTGGTCTTTCCCCGGTGGGTGAAGAGTTAAACAGCGAGTGAATGCAGACAGACATTGGCAGCCTTGCTGTACTGGCTTTTGTTTAGTCTCTGTGGCTGCATGTGCACTGCTAACCTCAGCCAGTTTGTGAGGATTTACACATGTAATGGATTTCACCTTATCGTGCCACGCCACGCGCTGGCTGCTTTGTCATTCTAACTTATCATTGTCTTGTCGTTCACAGACCGTGAGCGTGGCGGTTAGAGCACTTCCCTCACGAGCGAGAGGACCCGGCTTCGATTCTCGTGCCGGGCAAAACCTTAGCAAAGTTTCCTTACTCCCCCAACATCTCTGCTTAAGTAGGAACCCGTTGGTTAGTTGATTGGCGGATTGCTTTCCAGGGATATTAATATCCCCTCCAGATAAAATAACTCGGTCACTCAATCCATGACTGTTTGTTGAACACTCCTGTGCGCAATTGTTTTGCCCACAAAACAAATAGTCAATTCATTTTGCATTACATCCTTTGAGACGTGTTTTGAAACATTTTAACAATGTGTTAAGGTGCTGTATCACCGATAAGAATTCTTGCATTTCACATATCGCCTTATCAAGACTTCGAGATGCCTCAAAGCGCTTCACGGAATATGCTACCAAGTGGAGTGACTGTGTATTTTGTGGGAGAAGCACATATCAAAAGCATGGATTTTTATTGTCTGTGGAGCTCCTGTAGCTCAGTGGTTAGAGCACTCGCCTTACAAGCGTGAGACCTGTGTTCGAATCCAGGCAGATCAGAGCAAAACCTTAGGCAAGTTTCCTTACTCCACACACACGCCTAATAATAATCCCTCCAAAAAGCCACAAGAATAAAAATTGGTTATTTGCAATCCACGGCTGTTTGTGGGGACGCCGCTGTGCGCAATCGGCTGCCGCGTTTCGCCCACAAATATGCAGCCAATTCACTTTACAGTCTATTCTGTGAAGCGCTTTGAGACGTCGATAAGATGTGAAAAGCGCTATATCAAATGCAAGTATTATTATCATATTATTATTATTATCCCTTCGCCAGCCCTCCCCACCCCCCCCCCCCCACCCACCGTGCACCCCACACCCTTCATTAATGCAACATATGCCGCGGCAAGCTGCGATGGGACTGTTTGTGTGAGGTGCCCAGAGGTCCCGGAATGCAGGTGCTGCATTAACCAGTCGCAATATGACTGCAGATGTGCTCGGCACCGCAGAGGAGGGGAGCCGCTCAATTAGTGAGGAGCACCGGGCTTTATTGAGCTGCCTCCTGACAGCCAGCGAGACGGACGCAATTTATCACCCAGGCCCGCGATATCTATCTGGCATCTGGGCCAGAGGGCTGACCATTAAAACATAACTGCACAGAGCACAGATTCCACATGTGCCCAGCGAGCAGCCCTCAGCTGATCTGTCACTCTGCACAGTGGGTGGTAGGGAGGGTGGGTGTAGGGGATGGGTGGTGGTGGTGGGGGGGGGGGGGGGGGGGGGGGGCGAGTGGGGGTGGAGGGGGGTTACTGTGTGTGTTTGTGCAGGGGCTACGGAAGGTGTGAGGTTGTGTGCACCTTTTATGTAGCTATCTCTGGAATTAAACTTGCATTATCCACCCAGCGTTAGAAAGCAGCCCTCCCCCTCCACACCCCCAACCCACACACACACACACCACACACACACACCCACCCACGCACACATGTAGACTCACACATCCTCTCTCTTATGACTTGACACAAGTGGTTCGAAAGCTGATCATTCGGGAAAGCAGCTGCTGTCTTTGGTGACAGAGTCCCCTCCACCCTCCTCCCTCTTTTCCGTCCTTTCCTCCCTCCCTCCTTGCCTTCAACCCCCACCTCCACCGCAACTCGACTTCCCCCCCCGCTCACCCCCAACCTCCCCCCCCCCCACACACACACAGACACACGCACGTGCTACAGTGAGCACCACACATTAATTTCACGCACATTAGAGGATAAAAGAGAGCATTCAGCAAACTCATTTGTAATCACATGCTCCACCGTTCAGTTTATATCTCCGACACCAGCTTAAACCTTCCTTTTAACCCTTTGACGCAAGCCTAGAGCCGCGTTTGGTCACTCGCTCGCTCGCTCGTCAACTCGGGGGGGGCAGAAGGGTTTCGAACCCCACTTTGAGCTCACAGGCTGACCGACAGTGAGGCGCAGTAACTGGTGGTGGGGATGAGCTGCCCTGCATTGTCAGAGCCGCGTTAAACAAGAGCCTTTTCTAAGAGCTGCGGAAAACCGGCTTCCGCATTAAGAGTTGTACACTGTCTTCTATTTGAAGGCAAAGAGGTCTCAGGGCTGAGGCTGGGTGGAATTTGCAGCCTGGGAGTTTCAATGCTACAAGTGTTTGTGTTTGTGACTGGGAGCGAGCCACGGAGCTCCACGGAGATGGGACAATGGCTCAGAGCAGGGGTTAAGGATTCGGGGGGCAGTTCAGCGCATTCAGTCTGATTCATTGACAGAACAATGAAGAGTGTGAATGATAGCAGAACATGTGGTGTGTGTGCGTCTGAGAGTGTGTGTTTGTATTTCTATGTCTGTGTGTGTGTCCGTTTGAGTGTGTATGTTCATATATGAGTGTATTTCAGTGTGTGTGTGTGAGCTTGTTAAAATGTTTGTGTATGTCTGAGTGTGTGTACAGGTATTAGCGTGTGTTTGTGCGGGTGAGGTTGTACATGTGTGCGAGTGCATGTAGCGTGGGGCCGTGAGTGCAATCAATGCCTGTGGCATCCAGATCCCCAGCCCACTCTCTCAGTGGGTGATGTAGTGGAGGACTGAGGGTGAGGAGATGGTGTGTGTGTGTGTGTTTGTGTGTGTGTGTGTGCAGGGGTGGTGGGGTGGGCACGTAGTGTGGGTGGGGAGGAGGTGGGGGAGTGATGCTAAGCCTTTCACCACTCCTCCCTCCCAGCCTGCGACTGAACAGTCCTCAGCAATAAAGCGAAACTTATGTTCTCAATAAAAATGCAAATCGCGCAATGTTCCCGAGATGCCGGCCGGCCGGCACGTGGCTCAGGCTTTTTAATGACTTTCAGGTTTTCAGAAGCGCGTCTGAACCTTCACAGCTGCGAGACGGGGGGAAAACGGCTCCCCAGCTAAAAGGCTCAGCTAGACCACAATCACCGCAGCCACACGTGGCAGGCACCGAGACGCTCCTGTGCTGGCGAGACTCCACAAAAGAGCTCCACCGAAAGACAATGTTCATTTACTGAGCTGCTGACCTCCGTCACACATTACGTTTGATTTTTTTTTTCTCTGAGACAGAGCTCTATAAAAGACATCCCCTCCACACACACACACGCACACACTTTTAGACACTGTAGTAGTGTCATGCACGCCTTCCCGCCGGGCGGAGAGACTTCAAGAAACGCTTGCTTCCAGCATCGCTCCTGTGGCTCAGTGGTTAGAGCGCTCGCCTTACAAGCGCGAGACCTGTGTTTGAATCCAGGCAGCTCAGGGTGAAAGCTTGGGCAGGTTTCCTTACCCCACACACACTCGCGTCCAAAATAATAATACGTCCAAAAAAAAACCCCACAATAATAAAAATTGGTCATTCCAATCCACGCCTGTTTGTGGGGACGCTGCTGTGCTTAATTGGCTGCCGCGCTTCACCCACAAATATACAAATTCACTTTACAGTCTATTCTGTGAGGCGCCTTGAGACGTCGATAAGATGTGAAAAGCGCTATATCAAGATGCAAGGATTATTTTTGTCACTTGCATTGCTGAATTTTTTTTTTTGGGGGGGGGGAACCGCTGGGTGTCTGACACACGTGGAAATCCATCAACGTTGCTTAAGAGTCTCCAAACCGAGCTGAGAATTCCATGCCTCCCACCCATACATGGCAAGAGGCAGGCTGAGTGGGAAGACAATTTATCCGGCTTAAATTCCTGATCCGGGAATCCACAACGGGCTTCAAAAGAAATTAAACCAAATCAGCGGTGAGTTGCAAATGCTTCAATGGCAATTTTAGAGAAAGGTACTGTTACCCTTCGGGGGACAGGAGAAGGAAATTTATCGTAGTTTCATCTTATCCTTATTTTTATCCACGACTGTTTGTGGGACACTGCTGTGCGCAATTGGCTGCCGCGTCTCTCCCACAAATGTACGGTCAGTTCACAGAATATTCTGTGAGACAAGCGCTCTGAGACGCCGTCCGGCCTGGAGGGCGCTAGATAAATCGAAGTTGTTGTTGTTTTTCTTCTATAAATGGCATCTTCCTCTCTTGTCCCCTTTCTTGTCTTGTCCTCTGTTTCAACTTCAGGAGAGTTGGTGCCCAATAATTATACACAGGAACAAACATCCATTTCATTTAAATAAATCAATAAATAAAAGTTTTAATGAATAAACACATTTCCCCCACAAAATACACTGTTAATTCACTTTACTGTGAAGCGCTTTGAGACATGTCGATGACGTGATAAGGCGTGATAGAGCAAATGCAAGGATTCTGATTACGTATTATCAGAGTTTTTGTGACCTTCAAGCTCATATGGTTTGGCTCACAAATCCGTTCTCTTCCTTCTACCCCCTCACCGAACCATTCAAATCTCCTGCCAGTCCACCTGATGATCATCACCCGCAGACACCACTATTTCTCACCTTCACACAGAGGCCACCTGTTGCAATTTCCTTTTCCCCAAATAACTATACCAACCACTGCAAGGACATGAGATAAAGGAAAGATAGACGCTATTCATTTCTGGCATTTAATCAAGTGAGATATGATAATAATCCTTGCAATTGATACAGCACCTTATCACTTTATTGGAGTTATCTGAAAACGCATTACAGAAAATATTGCAAAGTGGATTAAATGTGCAATTTTTTGTGGGGCAGGCAATCGCACACAGCAGTGTCTCACAAACAATTGTGATTTTTTTTGAGGGATTATTACCCCCCGGAAAAGTGTTCCGCCAATCAACTGACAACCGTAATCCTACTTACTGTTAGGTAATAGAGGCGTGAGGAGTAAGAAAACTTGCCTAAGGTTTCACCCCACCTGGGAATCAAACCCGGCTCCCCTCGCGCGTGAGGCGAGCGCGCTAACCACTATGCTGCGGGGAATCAACATCCAACAATCTACAGGGTTAAAGTGATTTCAAATATATGTTTCATGCTGGCAAAGCTTAGCGATAGTAATATATTCCCATGATAGATCATTCCATGTCAAGAACAACTCACCGATAATGCTTGAGTGTGAGAAGGGCATCCGATGTGTCCTATCTATATCCCCCTCCCCCGCCTGCAGTCCCGCTGAGTTAGTGAGCCAGAGGGAGCAAACGGCAGGGCGCAAGGCAAAGGAAAAGTAACTTGAAATCTCTCTGGGTCTGTTGCCCATTTGGCTCTGACCTGCCTCTACCACTTAATCCTATTAAGTTACCGCAATCAATAAATCTGTTCAGGGCCTAGTTCAGGGGTGGCTACATTCTGCCGATGGTGCTGTGAGGCGATTGATTTGGTTTGATATCAGGTCAGATTGTAGCAGCTGATTATCTGCTGCGCTCACATCTCTCGCGACAAAAGGGACGTTGGGACTATGGCACGGAAATGAAGAGCCGCGACGTTTAATGATAAACGCCGGCGCTCTCACCTCCTCCAGGCCAGGAGATCGTGCGTTCGAGCCCCTACATTGGGGGCATTGAGTTTGCAGTCCACATTGACGCTACAATGCAGGGGAGTTTGTGTGTACGTGCGTGGCGGGGAAGGGGGGGTTGCGCGGGGAGACACCACTTTATCAGAGGCAATGTCCTTCGGATAAGACGTTAACAACAGCAACAAAATTACATTTATAGAGCGCCTTTCACACTGCCTTTCAAGTTAACCTGAACTCTCCGATAGTACCCTGGTAAAAGATCCCACACTGCTGATGGAAACGAGAAGGGAGTTTCTCTCTCCTCGTCTCCTGGTCGACAAACCCCCAGATAAAATTGGTCATTCACCTCTTGGCTGTTTGTGGGGGACGCTGCTGTGCGCAATTGGCTGCCGTGTTTCGCCCACAGTCAACTCACTTTACAGTATATTCTGTGAAGCGCTTTGAGACGTCGATAAGAAGTGAAAAGCGCTATATCAAATGCAAGGATTGTTATTATTATTATCTACTGTAACTAGTTCCAGGCGCAATTAATAATGATAATTGCATCTGATATAGTGGCTTATCGTTGAGATGTCTCAAAGCACTTCACAGAATATACGGTAAAGTGGAGTGACTGTGTAATTTGTGGGTGAAAGGCAGCAACAGTGTCCCACAAACAGTTGTGGTCTGAGAAGTGGGAGTGGGGAGGGGGGGGGGGGGGGGGGGGGCTGAAAGTGAGAGTGGGAAGAAAGGAAACGAGAGAATTCAAAACAATCTACTCTGTTCCAAACCGCACTCTATTCCTGAAAAGTGAACCATTCCTTTCCCACCGTAAAGATTTTTAAACAAAATCTCACGAGAGAGAGAGGGGAGGGGGGAGAGACACAGAGAGAGAGAGAGGGGAGGGGAGGGAGAAGCCATGGGACGGATGGGGGGAAGGGAGCGTGTGGGCAATAGGTGAAGAAAGGACCTGAGAGGAGGCAGTGAGCAAGGAAGGTTGTGTCATTTCCATACAGCTGCCTGGGTAAAAGTGGCAGATTTAAGCAGGCGTATGAAAGGACATTGGGATTTAAGAAAAGAGCAATCTCTCTCTCTCTGTGTTTTTTAAATATATATGAAAAAAAAAGGGCTGAACCGACAAACATTATTAGCTTTGGAGCAAGTGAGCGGGGTCTGTTATTAGCATAAATTAACTTGCCCTCTGGTTCTCAAAGGAAGGCATCCGACTGACTATTCCTCGCTCGCCATTTAATTACCGTCCTCACCAGGCTGTTGCCAGAGGAGAGATGAGGGCAACAGCAGGGCAGTCCCGAGCTAAATAGGGCATAAGTAACGCATTGCTCACTGACACTGCATTGAGGTTTAGCAAAGCATCCCTTCCTTTCCCTCCTTCAACATTAAAACCAAAGTCTTTCCTCTTCGACTGTGCTTACAGTCACCTCCACACCTCCCCACAGGCTCGGTTTCAGGCTCCACCACTATTAAGCGCTTTGATACGCTACCCTGTACAAAGCACATTATATAACGGCAAAACGCTGTTGTACCGTGAAGCAACAGGGTATTCCACCCACATCCCCCCCCCCCCCCCGGCCCCCCCCGGCCCCCCCGGCCCCCCTGGCCCCCCCGGCCCCCCCGGCCCCCCACTGCCTGAGTTGTTGACGACTTAAGGTCGGCACAGTGTAAGCTTCTTTCATTCATTGAAAGATTTACAACCTTTTATTGAAAAAATGTTATTTTGGCAGAACAGCCTCGTAGGCTGAGACCAGGTGGGATTTCAAGGCCTCGGCTCCGTCTCCGTTTGCCTTATTATTCCTCCTCTTCAAACCACTACCTAATAAAACAACAACTCGGATTTATACAGCTTCGCTTCATGCGGGGTAGCGTCTCAAAGTGCTTAACAGTGATGGGGCCTGATGCTCAAGCCCGTGGGTGCTGAGGAGGTGAGTCAAAGGGGATGTCTTTAAGGCATGATCTGAAAATGGGGAAGTAGGGGACAAGGTAGACAAATTGACAAAGCATGTTCCAGAGTTTTGGGGCATTCTGACTGAAAGCGCGCCTACAGATGGTGGAGTGGAGAGGACACGGGACATGAAGGAGCCAGACGAGCAGAAGTGGCGGGCGGTGGAGTGGAGAGTAAACAAGTCACTTGAACAAATTTTCCGACTCCACCTCAACCTTGTTTTGTGGCGGATAATTCCATGTCTCTCCCCCCCCCCCCGCCCCCCACTCCATGTCTCTCCCCCCCCCCCCGCCCCCCACTCCATGTCTCTCCCCCCCCCCCCGCCCCCCACTCCATGTCTCTCCCCCCTACCCGCCCCCCACTCCATGTCTCCCCTTTAACTAATTTGGTCATTATCCTAATTTTGTGGCCTCTTGTTATGGACTCGTTGACTGGATGAAATAACCTAACCTGCCACAAGCCATCTCTCTCTCTCTGGTCAGTCTGTAACCTTCACAGTTCAAGTGCAAAGTCCTGATTGAGAGCTCCCATTGCCAGTGTCACATCAGCAACCAAGGATAATGTTGCCCCAGTGAGACTGCACAGGTGGATGTTAAAGATCCTGTGGCACTATTTAACACCCAATGTCCTGGCCAACAATCCCTCCAAAATACAATCAGACTTGCACTACACAGTTACATTGGTATTGTGGCACTGTGTACCAATCGGCTGCTGCCTTCACCTACAAAAATACAGTCACTTTGTGATACAGTAAGAGATCCTGTGAAGCACTTTGAGGTGTCCTCCCGATGTCAAAAGGCTCTAGATCAAATGTTTATTGCAGGATTATTATTATTTTATCTGTACCTGAACACAAGAGGGGAGAGAGGTGGGTGGGGGGGAGGGGGGAAGCTATAAAAAAAAGGGTGTCTAATATGTAGGATTTCTAAAGTCTTTTCATGTTAAGGAATCCGGTTAGAATTTACACATTTTAGATCCCAATGTTCATTAGATCAGCACCTGTACATTAACCGTAAGCTCTGGGGACACAGAATCAGAAATCTACACTATCTGTCTGTGTTTTACCCATGGCAAAAAGCGCCTTGATATATTCTCGCATTCAATTATATTCTCATGTATTGTTTGGTATTTGACACAATTTGATAGAAGCCTATATTCCTAATAGGATTTTAAATATCGTGTGTGTGTATATCTGTGTTTATAAATAGGATTCTCATTGTATCATATGACAATCAGTTGTAGGCATTATCCTCCTTTATTGTTTTTACAATGCCCTTCGCATCGTTCCCTCAATCCCTGCTGATCCTTGACGGAAATAAAAACAAATTGAAACGCATCCATTTTTTCTCTACAGGTGCGGAACTCGGCAGAAACATTGGGGGCGACGCTCGTAAGGTTTCCGATGCTAATTAACGCAAGGAACAGGTCACGAGCCATCAGACAATGAACCCCAATCCGTAACCGTCGTGCCATAGATGTGTGTATCTATGTGTGTGTATACAATCATAACCCTTGCGTTTGTTATAGTGCTCTTCATGTCTTCTAGACGTCTCCAAGCGCTTCACAGAATAAACTGTAAAGTGAATTGATTGTATTCACGTATTCACAATATTGTGGGTAAACGCATCAGACAATTGTCCCACAAACAGTCGTGGCTTGAGTAACCAAACATTTGTGTAAGTGTATATATCAATGCGTGTATGTATATATATTATATATCCATGCACAAGTTTTTATGTGTGTATTTGTGTGTACAGCATATCTATGTGTGAATACAGTATATATGTCTATTTATGTATTTATGATATATGTGTACAGTGTGTATATATACTGTACACATATATCAGTGTGTGGATCTGTGTGTTCACAGAATATATAAATATCTGTGTGTGTGTGTGTATACTGAGTATATATCTGTGTGTATATGTATTTCTGTGGGTGTACATATTGTTGAGAACACTCAACAGGTCAGGCAGCATCTATGGTGAAAGGAAAGTGAGTCAGCATACCTGTGCGGGTGTATATATCTTGTTCTGATGGAAGGGTTGTGAACCCAAAACATTCACTCACTTTTCCTTTTTCCATAGATGTTTTGTGTTGGTATGTGTGTGTATATTTGTGTATCTGTTTGTGTATATCTATGTATGCGCATTTGTGTGTGTGTATACCTATGTACACAGCACTTTCTAAGACGTCTAGAAGACGTGAAAAGCGCTATATCAAATGCAAGGAATATTATTCTGTATGCTTATCTCTGTCTGTATCTCTGTGTGTATCTGTGTGAGTGTGTATATCTATATATGTGTATCTGTGTGTACATTTGCATGTGTGTATCTGTGTGTATATTTGCATGTGTGTATCTGTGTGTATATTTGCATGTGTACATCTGTGTGTTTATATCCATGTGTATATATGCGTAGGTGTGTTTATCTGTATATCTGTATGTATGTGTGCACCTCTGTGTGTATATGTGTGTGTATGTGTATATCTGTGTGTGTATGTGTTTATATGTGCATTGTGTATATATCTGTGGGTGTTTATATCTGTGTGTATGGGTGTGTATGTGTGTATGTATATGTGTTTGTATCTGTATGTGTGTGTATATGTGTGTCTGTGTGTATATGTGTCTGTGTGTATATGTGTGTATCTGTGTGTGTATATGTGTATATCTGTATGTGTGTGTATATGTGTGTCTCAGTGTGTATATGTGTGTCTGTGTGTATATGTATATGTCTGTGTGTATATGTGTGTATCTGTATGTGTGTGTATATGTGTGTCTGTGTGTATATGTGTGTGTCTGTGTGTATATGTGTCTGTGTGTGTATCTGTATGTGTGTGTATATATGTGTGTATCTGTATGCGTGTGTATATATGTGTCTGTACGAATGTGTGTGTCTATGTGTATATGTGCTGTGTGTGTGTATCTGTATGTGTGTGTATATGTGTGTCTGTGTGTATATGTGTGTGTATGTATGTGTGCATATGTGTGTGTATATGTGTCTGTGTGTAAATGTGTGTATCTGTATGTGTGTATATGTGTGTCCATGTGTATATCTGTGTATGTATGTGTGCATATGTGCATGTGTGTGTGTATATGTGTGTGTGTTGTGTCTGTGTGCATATGTGTGTCTGTGTGTGTATCTGTATATATGTGTATCTGTATGTGTGTGTATATATGTGTGTGTGTGTATCTGTATGTATGTGTATATGTGTGTGTGTATCTGTATGTATGTGTATCTATATGTGTGTATATGTGTGTGTATCTGTATGTGTGTGTATATGTGTGTATGTATCTGTATGTGTGTGTATATGTGTGTGTGTATATGTCTGTGTGTGTGTATCTGTATGTATGTGTATCTGTATGTGTGTGTATGTGTGTGTATCTGTATGTATGTGTATCTGTATGTGTATGTATATATATGTGTGTGTATATGTGTGTGTGTATATGCGTGTGTGTATGTGTGTGTATCTGTATGTATGTGTGTGTATCTGTATGTATGTGTATCTGTATGTGTGTGTATATATATATGTGTATGTGTGTGTGTGTGTGTGTATATGTGTGTGTATCTGTATGTGTGCGCGTGTGTGTGTGTGTGTGTGCAGACTGTTCAGCTGTAATTTGATGTGTGCCTCCAGAGACATTTGATGGATTAACGTTAAGCAGTTCCATTTGCACGCACCAGCTGATCTCAGGGCCTGCGCTACATATAAATGCAGGATGTTTGCTGACCTCAGCTTGGCTGTGAGTCCCTCCCCCTCCCGCCGCCTATCGCGGGGCTGTGCGGCACAGGGAGCTGTCTAGTGCTGAAAACCAAGAACAAAAAACACAGAGAACAAGGATATAACGCTGGGCTTTGGTGGGGGGCTTATACATATACATATATATATATATATATAGACACAGAGAGAGATAGAGAGATATATATATATATATATATATACATATGCATTTTTTTGGGGGGCTGTTTTCTTTTCTTTTCCCCTTTCCTACAGGTTGGTTGATTGTATTTTGTATGTATATTTAGAAGGAAGATGCCTCGATCATTCCTGGTCAAGAAGGTGAAATTGGATGATTTTTCCCACTGCGAGTCTGCCGCAGTGTTAGTGTCCAACCAGACCTCCTATGCCCTGGCCAGGTCCCTCACCGGCACCGTCAGCAGCCTGGGACTCAGGGTCAATGAGAACGGTGAGTTTTTCGGTTTGTTCGCTCGTTCGCTCGCCTCCAACACACGGGGGGGGGGGGGACACACACACACACATACACACACACACACACACACACATACACACACACACACACATACACACACACACATACACACACACACACATACACACACACATACACACACACACACACACACATACATACACACATACACACGTTTGTTTTATTGCCATTGACACCAACCCAAAGGATGACAAACGTTAATAACATTCACTCCATTCCATTCCAACATTTGACGGGGGGTTTTTTCCCCCAAAAAAGAGCTGTAATGTGTGATAGACAACTCCTCGATTTTTGCTGCCGGCTTTATGTGTGTGAGTACAGTATGTGTGTGTATATGTGTGTGTTGTGTGTTGTGTGTGTGTGTAAATATCTCTTATCCACTTATAAGTACAACACAGAACGGATCTGGACTTTGTTTTGCTCAGCCCACGGACGCTTTCTGCCTGTTATAAATGAGAATTTTCTTTTACATCAAATCTGACGCGATTTCAACACAAAACATAGCGCTTGTGGACCTATCGCTCCAGAGAGAAAGAGATTCCTTTATCAGTTAGTCTGTGCGAGAGAACTTGTCCCCTGTATTAGGAGTGAAAGTGAAAGTCTCCCCCCCAAAACAAAAACCAACCAATTATAATAATGTACAGTATGTGTATAAATGTCATTTATTTAAGTTGGCGAAACTTGTTGATACGCGGGTGTAAAGAGACTGTGGCGAGGGCGAGCTCTGAGCCACGCCAGTGTCACTTTGTGAGATTTTATTGTGTGTGTGTGTGTGTGTCTGTGTCTGTACACACACACATATGTTATAAAGTCAAGGTTCTCCACTCACAGCAAGAGGAGAAGGTGGGAGACGAGGGGAGAGAGAGAGAGAGAGAGGGGGTGGGGGGGGTGGGGGGGGGGACCAGGCGTTTGTTAGTCTTTACATTTGTTTCATTCGCAATGGATAAAAATGCTGAATTTGCAAAATTGCTGAACACGGACTTCGCGTTTCATGAATGAATGGCGAGGATGGGATGTTTGTATATCATTTGAATCCAGTCATTTTTTTTTTTTACCGATTGCAATTTCGGATCTCCGAAGTATCTCCAGCCGCGAGGTTTCTCTCGCGTTTTCAAAAGAAATGATATTTCCGTGTGTTTGTGGGATAAACAGCGAACGACAATCCTGACTGTGGAGCGAATGGTCCTTCACATGCTCTCCATCCTTTCTCTTTGGAAACAAAGGTTGGCTGGCGGTGTGCGAGCTCTTAACTTTACCTCTAGGGGGAGTTTGCAAATTTTTTTACATGGGATTTGGGGGCAACGAGGATATCTGGAGGGGGGAGGGTAAGGGGGGGGGGGGGGGTCAGAGAGAAGAGAAATATTGGAGATTATTATTTCCCCTAATAGTTTAAAATCATTATTTTCTTCAAATTCTGTATGTGTGTGTATTCTCTCTCTGTGTGTGTGTTGGTTCACTTTCCTGATCAGGAATATTTCAAACTTCATTCTCATTCCTACTTAACCAACCCATGGCCCACTTTACCCACCCTAAAAGTAGCGTAAGTCTTGCTTGGGTGGGTAAGGAGTTACTGGCATTAAGCAGAGGGCAGTAGGTTCACCCCTTTCCTCAACAACTTGGATTTACACAGTGCCCCTCATGCAGTGAGGCATCTTCGGGTGGTTGGCAGTGGCAAAGCCTGACCCTGAGCTGGGGAGAGGTGACCACTGCCGTGAATGAAGAAGAAGGTCTTCAGGCGTGATCTAGAAATAGGGAAGGAACAAACCAGGATTGCAGAAGGATTGAGGGAGAGCTCTAGAGTTTCAGGGTATAGGGAGTGGTTGAAGTATGGCCCCAATGGTGGATCAGAGAGGACAAGTAGGAGGCTGGAGCCAGTGGGTGGTGGTTGAGGATATAAAGTCACTTCCCCTCCCCTCAAAAAAAACCCTCCATCAGTTAATGGCTTAGACTTCGAGTGCCCTGTCTGGTCCAGGTGGCTGAGATAGGGGTCTTAACTCAGCCCTATGTGGGAACAGTCTCAATCCCAGAGATAGCACATTACAATCAGTTATCAATCCCATAAATACTCTACTAAAATGCAGCCAATCACATTGTGCTTTTTTTATATCTTTTCTGTACATTGGAATGCACTGTTATATAAATACAACATTTAATTCAGAGATGAATGACGGGGACGTGTGCTATAGATAGCTACCTGTAACACTGTGTAATTAGCCTGCACGGAGCTGTCAGGAAATGGGAAGAAAACAGAGTTTATCATACCCGCCATGTGTACTTTTTTTTCATCAATGCCAAGGTGTTTAATCTCAGTCATTGCGTCATCTTGATTTAACGCTGCTCCGTTCAACTCGAGAGGATCTTTCATTCCTTCTCTGTGCCCCTCCAATTCCCTCACACTTTCTTCAATGGTTCATTTGTTCCCGCGATGCAAGCTTGCAATGCGTAGCCTGATGTTTAGAAAAGTCCTGCGTGTCCTGGTGGTCACCAGTCACCAATTTATGATCTTTGCATTTGATGCTCATTACATCGTTGAGTTGTCTCGAAGCTGTTCACTGTTGTTGTTAATATACTGTTGAGTGTAATGACTGTGAATTTGGTGGACGAAACACGGCAGCCAATTTGCGCACAGCTGTGTCCCACAAAATCTACGGGGGTGGGGGGATTGTTGGCCAGGACACCGGGAGAAAGAAACTCCCTTCTCTAGTGCGAGAATAGTGTTCGATCAGAATCTTTGACCAGAACAGGCATGGTCGAGGCCTCGGTTTAACACCTCATCCAAAGGATGTAGAGCAAGGCATGTGTGTGTACAAGTCTATTATAGCTTTATTTTTGAATATATTAATGGTACTGTACAAGGTCTGATATTTAGTCTCAGTTGTTCACTTCCTTCTGTGCAAAAGTTGGAAGCAGTGTCCATTTATAAACACAGTCACTACATTTGTCAGCAATTTCCTGTGCAGAGCGAGGAGATGTTTTGACATTAGACACAGAACCAAAAATACCAGGCAGGAAATCACATCACGCTATCCTTAATATCCATCTGAAATGGCACAACCACTGTGAGCTCTCAGGACATAATAATAATAATGCTTACATTTGAAACAGCAACTGATCACGGTCAAAGTTCTTTACAGGATCCATTCTGTTCATCTGTATGTGATCAGGCTCCCTCTGTCTCCTCGTCCTCTCTGCTGCCTTTGACATTGAGGGCCAACTGATTCTCCTGCACCGCCTCTCCACTCACCTTAATCTTCAAGGTTCTGTCCTTGAATGGTTCAGATCCTATCTCTCACACCAGCTCCACTCTGTCTCCACAAATTGCTTCTCCAGTCCCCGTCTTGCGTGGTGTTCCGCTGGGCTCTGTCCTTGGTCCTCGCGGAGAGAGCCCTGTACATGCTCCTTCTTGGCGACATCATCCGTAGAGTCAAGTTACACACATACGTGGATGCCATCCCAACTCTCTGCTTCCACCATGGAATCCAGGAGCACTGTTATCCTGACAGTCTGCCTGTCAGATGTCAAGTCCTGGATGAGAGCCAACTTTCACTGTAAGCCAGTAAGACTGAGGCTCTCCTGATTGGCTTGCATCAGCACCTCTGCACCTCAGGCACTGGAAGCATCAGCATCCACGGATGCATATGCCACCTCACCAAGCCAGTCAGGAACCTTGTTCAACACTCAACTTTCCTTTCTCCCCAACATCCGTGCCATGATCTCTTCAGCCTTCTCCCACCTCCGTAACATTGTCTGACTCTGCCACTACCTCACCCCTCAGGCCGCCATAACCCTCATACATGTCTTCATTACAACCAGACTCAACTATTCCAATGCCCTCCTTGTAGGCCTTCCCAACTCTTCCCTCCACAAGCTACAGATAATCCAGAATTCTGCACCTTGTATCCTCTCCTGTACCAGGCTCTGTGACCCCATCACATCCACTGGCTCCAAAACCTCCCCATCCATCAGAAGATCGAGGTAAAAATTCTTGTTCTCACCTTCAAGGCCGTCCACAGGTTTCCCCCACCGCCTCCACCCACCCACTCCTACCTCTCTATCCTAACCAATTATCAACCTGTCCGCTTCCTCCGCTCAGCAGGCTCTGGCTTGCATGATGCCCATGCCCACCCAGCTCCAACCATTGGTGGTTGGGCCTTCCACCCTCTGGAACTCCATCCCCTTCCCTTTCCATTTTACATACCCTTTGCCTTGCTCCCTCCCTTTGCCTTGCTCCCTCCCTTGCCTTCTTTAAGGCATGCCTCAAAACCCTCCCCTTCAACCATGCATTAGGCTACCACTCCCTAACACAACTCTTCCTGCCCTCCACTCTCCCTGATCCCAACAGCCCGCACCACTCCAGGCCCCCCCAAACCCCCACCCGGGACCTAATCCCTTACTGTTCAGGCCTTGGGGCATCCTCCCGATGTGAGAAGCGCTTTACAAATGTAATTTTGTATTGCATTGGAATGACTGATATTTTGTGGGTGAAATGTGGTAGCCTGTTGTGCATGGCAATATGCCACAAACTGTCATGGATTGAATGACCAATTTTACCTGGGTGATTGTTGGCCGGGAGAGAAACTCCATTCTCTTTTCAAATAGTGCCATGGGTTTTTTAATGTCCAGCTGAACAGACAGACCTCAGATTAACATCTCATCTGAAGGCCAGCACCAATAATCCCAACTCCCGCGATGGGACTTGGGATCACATTGCTCGAATCCACAACCATCATCTCCGTTTGCACTTTCAGCCACCACACCCCACAACTCTGGAAGTCAACCGCTATCCCTCTGCTTTGCCCCTCTTCAGATCATGTCTGAAGACCTTCCACTTTGACCATGCCTACGGTCACCTCTCACCCCCCCCCCCCCCTCCCCCCCACCCCGCACACCCCCTCCTGACATGGGACATTATCAAGTGCTCTGGGATGGTATATCAGTGCACGTTGTTGACTAAGAGCTAGGATTGTCAGGCTGACACACATGAACAAATAACTTCCTGGTGAATGCAGTGCACCTATGTAGTGTGTAGAAGTCTTCACTTCCCAGTGTTTAGGTGACTGCATAGCAGATGTTAGGTGGTGCACAAAGCTCTCTCTCACCTTGTTTCTTGTGGCAGAGAGTCAGTGCTGAGGGTGGGTGCTGTGATCCTCTCCCTATCCTGGCCTTGGCATGTGATCCTGGGGATTGAGAACTGCGGCCTATTTGGCTGCTGGAGAATTTTAATGGAGCTGAATTGCTTTTTTCCTGAGTAAAATCCACATGGGTGGAGGTGAACTCACCTCAGTCTCCTTCCTTCAGCCTCTACCTACTTCCATCTCTCGAGGAAAATGTTCATTTCATTGTTATTAACAAATTTAGAGATTCGTTTTATGAGTTACGGTACAGTGAATTGGTCGATGGGTGAGGATATAGGTGTGTGAGTAGGGGGAGGGGGAGAGGTGACTTGATAGCAATTAGGAACAAGACCCCTGACTGATCCCTCACGTACCCTTGAGGCCAGTTGCTGCATCTCCAAAAGCCCTGGAGGTGAGATCGGCCCACTCAGAATAAACTCAACACATGGCTGAGGCACTCAACACTCTGTCCATTCCTGGTGCTCTGCTTCTTGGATAGGGTCAGTTGTTGCAAAGTCCAGGGTTTCCCTACAAATGCGCAGTCACTACACTCTGCAACAATTTCCTGTGAAGCACTTTGAAAAATTGCCATGTACTGTAATAATAATTCCTGCATTTGAAACATTTTTCACATCGGAAGGATGTCTCAAAGTGCTTTGCAGGATACACCACGTGCAGTGATGATGTGTTTCGTAGATGAACAACATAATTTCTGTATGAAATGCTGGGAGTTTTGTACATCTACTGCGGGTACTCATCGCAGCCACGGTTGCAACCATGCTTGAAACAACAACAATCAGGAGGACGTCCCAAGGCGCTGGACAGACAGTCATGGATTGAGTGACCCACTGCCATACATATGACGGACTTGTTTAGGTCATAGCTCATCCACAGAGAATCCCCCCCCCACCCCAAACAATATATACCTATGACACCCCCCCCATGCAAGACCTTTCCAATGAGGCATAAATCATGCATTTACATAAATCAAGTGTTGTTATTATAGAAACCTTTCACCCCTAACACACTGTAGTTTGTCCCTGTTCGAACAAACTACGTTAAAACATTCATTTAATGTAAACCAACTTGGCCTGGAGTCTAAAATAAATACTCCTTTGCAGTTCATATAGCGCCTTCTCCCGTCAAAGTAACCTGCTTCTACAAAGTGTATTTGTAGGCAAAAGTGGCTGGCAATTTGCGCCACAGAAATGTCCCGCAAACAGCCAGAACAACAATTTTTGTTTCAATTTGTGACAATTGTCAGACACCTGGCAAACACCATTTCCACCCTTCTTTAACGTCCACGTGAACTGGGATACAGACGAGAGCTTGGATGGTGTCCCTTACCGATGCCGCAGTAAGTCTCGGCGTGAGCTCAGAGACCCCGATGTGGGGAGCCAAATGCAGTGGGAGTTCTGCTCCCGATCTTTGAGACAGGAATTCTAACAGGATTCCTGATTCAAGAATAGCACTAGCCCGTTTTGGAGGCTGTGTTTGCAGAGAAAAGGCCCGATTCTGCCAGCGCAGTCCCAGACTCTGATTCAATGTCAGGGTTTGGCTGATAGTCACAGATCGCTGACTTCATGCTTACAGCTGAGAAACTCACTGCCAGCAATCTATTACGCTGTGTGTGTCCCTGGAGGTGGGGGGGTGGGGGGGAGGGGTGGAATTACACACACAATCCAGAGGCACAAAACTGCCTAGTCTTAGCCTTGAGATTTTGCTTCTAAAATACAGTCAGTCCTTTGAAGTGCTTTGTGATGTCTCGCCAATGTGATAAGGCACTGGATCAAATGCAGGGATTATTAGGTTGTATTTTGTGCATTATTAATATTTTTACCATTTTCCAGAAAGGTGGGAAATTCGTCAACCCACCCAGTGATTCGGAAGCCAATTTCTTGCTGTTCTTAACAAGAAAGAGAGAAAGATAGAGAGGGGTGGGGGGAGAGAGAGAATTCCACACAAAGTCTGCATTCAGCAACTTATACCAATTGTAAAATAAAAAGTTCCCGCAGGCTAAGTGTAGGTGGAATTTCAGACCCTTTCTGATGCCTGGTACTCCAGACTAAAGTGAACCACAGTATCACGGCAACGATAAATTACATTCACACAGCACCTTCACATAGGGAGGACATGCCAAGATGCTGGACCACGAGGGGTTTCCACCCGAGCTGCGGGATGGAATCAGAAAGGAATGGAGAAGGGAAGATGACCAAACGCGCAGTCAAAAAGGAAGGTCTTGAGACAAGCAGAGTGACTGTTTTTATGATAAGTGAACCCAGCAGACTCTTTTTGCCTGCATTAAGGTCTCCCAAACAGCCACGAAGTGAACGGCTGGTCGATCAGTACCTGGGATGGAACCCCACTTCTCTTTTCTGGTGGCGTGGTAACGGACAACAGGGTCTCCAGTGGTGCAGTTGAACTGACTGTAGTACAAGGAGTGATGGCCAGGACATGGCCACTTTCAGTGACAGTCTACCCGGGATGTAATCTCCTCCCACCACCTTCATACACACACACACACACACACACACACACACCAGAGCTTTGGTTTATTGACTCCTCTGTTGTGTGTGGCCGCTGTAACAAATAATCAATTTTTAATTAATGTTCTGACTGCAGTCAGTGCTGTGTTTGACAGGGGCCAAGGCCATTGTGTTTAGCTCTGGAGCACACTACAGCTCTCATCGTCATCAAGTGTAATGTGTAGCGCCTTGAAACATATAAAACAAGAGGAGGCCACTCAGCCTCTGGTACCTGTTCTGCCATTCCATAAAATAATGATAATCTCTTACTACAGTGTCTCTATATCTACCCTATTGAATCCCTTTATTTTTTTTAAAAAAACAAATCAGATCAGCCCTCAACCCTCTAAACTCAAGGTAATATAGCCCCAAGTTTATGCAACCTATCCTCATAGTTTAACTCTTTAAGCCCTGGTATCATTCTAGTGAATCTGTGCCGCACTTCCTGAGGTGCAGTGCCCCAAACTGAACTCCTCAGTCTCCAGCTAGAGCCCAAGGCTCCACGGTGTTGAATGTTTATCAGGTACTGTATCGAATGTGAGGAATGACATTAATATCTTGTGGGGGTTTAGTCCGTCTTACACATTCACAGAAACCCACTGCTGTGCTTAAGAGTATCCAAACCAGCTGACTGGTGACTGAATGATTGTCACTGTTATCATCGTTATGTTATTACAGTTTAAATCACTGTAGATAGTTTCTGAGTGTTTTTCGGTGCCACTTCACGTGTTGAATGGATGTTACATTTCTTGGCATGTTTGAGTTTACTAAAATAGCTATTTTTTTCCAGGAAGCTGATATTTTGTTCCGCAGGTTCAACAGTCCAAGCTATTTCTGAATATTGTTTCATTATTATTATGCTAATCCCCACCTTCCCTCCCCCACCCACCACCCACCCCACCCCCGCCTTCCACCCACAGCTTCGGGTCTGACACAGTGACTGTCCGGCAACTTGGAATGTCCTCCTGACGTGAAAGGCACTATACAAGTGTAATTTTGTTGTTGTTGTCGCATTGTGCATATGGGACGTCCTCCCGACATGAAAGACACTCCAGACATGTAATTTTGCTGTTGCTGTTGTGTCTCACTTCTGAGGCAGAAGACTGTGGGTTCAAACTCCCTGTTGGGTTGTGGAATCGTGGTCATTTCAATCCACGGCTGTTTGTGTGGGGGACGCTGCTGCGCGCAATTGGCTGCCGCGTTTCGCCCACAAATATACAGTCAATTCACTTTACAGTATATCCTGTGAAGCGCTTTGAGACCGTCTAGAAGACGCGCAAAGCGCTATAACAAATACAATGATTATTATTATTATTATTATTAAGTTGTTTTTTGTTGTTCTCCCTGCAGGTTACCTCCACGATTACAAATCGCCCTCGCTGTATGTCGACAGTGATCGGATCAGCCCCGAGCCCGGTGGCTATACCCATGTGGGAGGTGAGAGCTATGTGGAGGCCACGGCAGCGGCGGTGGTGGCGGGAGGGAGAAGCCCGGGGGTGGCCGGGGTCCACAATGGCAGCGGCATCAACAACAACAACAACAACAGCAGCAGCAGCAGCAACAGCAGCCACCACCACAACAACAACAGCAACAGCAACAGCAACAACAATGGCGGCAACAACTACTTCAACGGGGAGGCTACGGCGGTCAGCGAGGGCTACAGCATGGACGCTTTCTTCATCACGGACGGGCGGTCGCGGAGGAAGCCCGAGGGGAGCGGAGTGGGAGACGGCGGCGGGGGAGGGGGCGGGGTCGGGGGGGGGGTCGGCGGGGCCGGGGGCGCGGGGGGGGGAGGAGGAGGAGGCCAGAGGCACGCCTGCAGCGAGTGCGGCAAGACGTACGCCACCTCGTCCAACCTGAGCCGCCACAAGCAGACGCACCGCAGCCTGGACAGCAAACTAGCGCGGAAATGCCCGACCTGCGCCAAGGTGTACGTGTCGATGCCGGCGCTGGCCATGCACGTGCTGACCCACGACCTGCGCCACAAGTGCGGCACGTGCAGCAAGGCCTTCAGCCGGCCCTGGCTGCTTCAGGGTCACATGCGCTCGCACACCGGAGAGAAGCCGTTCGGCTGTGCCCACTGCGGCAAGGCCTTCGCCGATCGCTCCAACCTGAGAGCCCACATGCAGACCCACTCGGCCTTCAAACACTTCCGCTGCAAGCGATGCCACAAGACCTTCGCCCTCAAGTCCTACCTGAACAAGCACTACGAGTCGGCCTGCTTCAAAGGGCCGGGCGATGAGGACTCATGCCCGATCAGCGACTGAAGCGGGAGGGAGGGAGGGAGGGAGGGGAAAGGGAGAGATTGGGGGAGAGTGGGTGAGAGAGGTAGAGAGAGAGACAGAGAGACAAGAGAGAGGCAGAGAGGGGTAGAGGTAGAGAGAGGGGGTGCTAGAGAGAGGGAGAGGCAAGAAGAGGGAGAGATTGAGAGAAAGAAAGGGAGTGAGTGAGTGAGTGAGTGAGTGAGTGAGTGAGTGAGTGAGTGAGTGAGTGAGTGAGTGAGTGAGTGAGTGAGTGAGTGAGTGAGTGAGTGAGTGCGTGCGTGCGTGCGTGCGTGCGTGCGTGCGTGCGTGCGTGAGTGAGTGAGTGAGTGAGTGAGTGAGTGAGTGAGTGAGTGAGTGAGTGAGTGAGTGAGTGAGTGAGTGAGTGAGTGAGTGAGTGAGTGAGTGAGTGAGTGAGTGAGTGAGTGAGTGAGTGAGTGAGTGAGTGAGTGAGTGAGTGAGTGAGTGAGTGAGTGAGTGAGTGAGTGAGTGAGTGAGTGAGTGAGTGAGTGAGTGAGTGAGTGAGTGAGTGAGTGAGTGAGTGAGTGAGTGAGTGAGTGAGTGAGTGAGTGAGTGAGTGAGTGAGTGAGTGAGTGAGTGAGTGAGTGAGTGAGTGAGTGAGTGAGTGAGTGAGTGAGTGAGTGAGTGAGTGAGTGAGTGAGTGGGATAGAGAGAGATTGGGATAGAAGCAGATAAATAGACACAGAGAGAAATGGATGGAGAAAGAGAGAGGAAAGGAGAGAGAGAAAGAATGAGAAAGAAAAGAATAGTGGGTGAGGGTGGGTGTGGGGGGAGTGCGGTGTGGAGAGAGAGAGAGCGAGAGAGAGAAAAGGCGAGAGAAAAGAATGAGAGAGAAAAAAAGCCAATGCATCTAGAACAAAAAACACTTTTTTTAAAAGAAAACACGGGGCTTCCCAACTCGAAAACAAAAAAGCAATACTTCGTTGAGATTTTACTACGAAAAAAAATAATATGCTGGATCTTTTCAACACACATGCTTTCTTTACAAAAACAATCTTAACACAAAAAAGATCTAATGGGAGGAACTTTGCTTCTCAGAGAGGAAATGACCTCAGGATATCTGCACTGCAGCCCAGGAATGGAAGTTTAAAAACACAAAGACTGGAATAGTAATGCACACTCACAAGTTCACGCTCGCGCACACCACGTGTGCACTCACTCACGTTACGCGTTCACGCTCGTTCACCTCACACAGGCTCACACACCTGTTGACACTCACGCCTCACCCATGACTTGTTCTCACTCACCAGCTCAGACACACGACCACACACACATGCTCACGCACGCACGCACGCGCGCGCACACACACACACACACAAACGTACTCTAACGTAAAGCTGACCTGTTGTATTCTTTATGCTGCTCTTTGTTAAACTGATGGGAGAGATCAGTGATGCCTCCCGAGGCGATACATATTACCGTGGACTGTATTAAAGCTTCCTGCGTCTTGAGACCAGAGAGCGCCTCAGTGACTGAAGACAGTCTTCGTTCAGGATGAATGTCCGACTGTCCGCCCGGCTCAGTCTATGCCACAACAAATCGTGCCATGTTGTTGAATTAATCGACTCTGTGCAGGCTCTTTTAATCGTTGTCATTGTTTAAGGGGCTCTACTGGGCCAGCCAGCCAGCCAGACTGGGGGTGGGTGGGGAGGGGGGGTGGGTGGGGAGGGGGGGTGGGCACTAAATATTAGGACAGGGGAAGAGGAACAAGTATCTGATTGTGCTGCTCAGAATTATTTTTTTTCTTTCGTCATCTGGGTGTCTGACTGACTGACACACGCAGAAATCCATCACCGTTGCTTAGGTGTCTCCAAAACCAAACTGAGAATTCTATGTATTCCCACTTTACACAAGGACATCCCAGTAGATATTTATTGGACAGAGAATGCGCACTCTCTCCCTGGAGGGCCACATCCTGCCCGCATAGGTTCGTCGGGATGTTTCAAAGGGAGATGGATGGAGACTCGGGGAGTGAGGGAGGGAGGGGTGGGGGGTGTTGGGAAATGTGGACACCCAGTGTGGCTCCTCTCCATGCCAACATGGGGGAGGGTTCACAGCCATCAGTCAGCACATTGACCAGTGATGTAGCGATTATCACTGGCAATAATTAATACTTTGGGGGAAGAAGGACCAAAAATAGGCCTTGAATCACCTTGTTCAGTGCTGCGCTGTTTTCTTACGCCAAACGGCGGTGCAGGGCCCTTTAAATGTACTGTGCCAATCACCTCTGAGCCATGGATCATTAACCCCTGTGTTGCCAAAGCGCTCGCCACTTTGAGAGAAAGAGAGAGAAATGATTTGGTTTTTTTTTACTGTTTGTGAGACTTATTTATGTATTTAATGATTTATTTATTGATTAACTTATCTATTTATTTATTTGGTATATTTATGATGGGGGTGGGAGGGTGGGTGGGGCGGGCGGGCGAGCGGTGGACGTCACGTGTAAATTACTTTGATGATTCGAGAGAGTTCATTTGGTGCCAGTCAAACGGAAAGCTCAAATGGAGCGGAAAAGGAAGGGGAATGTTGATACTGTAAATAAGACTCTGCGCTGTATTGCAGCAATAATCTTCACGATGCATGGCTTCCAAACACTTTGTAAGCGTTCAGGAGAAACAAATAAACCAGGTATCTGTCTGTCCGCAGACTTATCCACAACGGAAATCAGGGAGCCCGCTGCCGGCAGTCTGCGGCTGGACTTTGTGGGAGGTGGTGCGGTTTATTGTTCGGTTGTGTTATTTTTTTGCAGGGTCTGTCTGGGTCTGCCTACCCGTCCCCCACCCGGCTAACTTCACCTCCAATCTAATCTCAAATCTTTGTGGAGCCCTGTACTTTAGTGGTCAGAACACTCACCTCGCCAGCGAGAGGATCTGGGTTTGATTCTCGGGCAGGGTGAAGATAGTTTTTCCACATGCCTCTGTTGGCCCGGGAGTTAATAGGAATTCATTTGTTGGTCGGTTGGCAAATCGATTGCTTCCTGGGGGTAATGTTCCCATCCCAAATAATAAAAATGTGGTAATCTAATCCACCACTGTTTGTGGGACACTGCCGTGTGCAATTGCTTGTCGCGTTTTGCCTGCAGAATACAGTCACTACAGTTCACAGTATTTTATGAAGCATTTGAGAAATCCGGAAGATGTGATCAGGCGCTGTATCAACTGCAAGGAATATTATTCTTATTATTATTCCCGATCTCCATTCTGAATGGGAAATGAGTGAGATGGGGGAGGGGGAAATGACTCAAAATTGAGTAATTCTTGGGAATGTGGGGCGAAGTCAATTTAACAGGTTGACAGGGTGGGGGGAAGGGGGGTTACCCAATGACCTTTCTCATCATCCCAATAACTATCGTTCAATTTAACACAAACGCCTATATCGTTGAAAAGTCTCGAATGCTTCACAGCAAATTGCTGACAGGTGTAGTGACTTTGTATCTGTGGGTGGATGTGGCAGCCATTTTGCACACAGCGACGTGTCCTGAATGTCAGCCGGGACAAACTTGCTTTTTCTCCTCTTGTCCCAATTGTAGCGCTGGATATTTCGCAATCCGCCTGAATAGCGGAGAGACAGAATCTCGATTTAACATTGGGAGTGGGGGAGGGGGGGCCTTCCCCCTCCCACTCCCTTCCTCTCACCCCAGCAATAGAGACTTAAACCCAACCCTTCAGAGGCAACGACGTGAGCGACTGAGCCACGCTGATGAAACCCGCTGTCGTGCCTCTCTTTAACCTGGTGGCTTTTATATCAATGTACAGTGTCTTGAGTTTGGTCCCATTGATGACTGACTTGTGTGTTGTTGCACAACAGTTGTTGGCCTGGCCAATGCTGAGGTTTGCCTGTCATCTGGTGGCCACGAATCAGTACTTCAGTTCCCAGCAATTCCCCCAGCACTAACAGCACCACTGAGTGTCCCTCCCGTGGACTCTAGTGATCCTTTCGGCTCCACAAAAATTCTGCCTCGTCTTTGGCGAGTCAGTCAGAAATGTTTTGCCCTGAAATTTGAAACGGTGCGAATCGGTGCGATCAAGGAGAAACAGTGGAATATTTGAATTCAATCTGAATTGGGGGGGCGTTGGGGTCGGAGCTGGGAAAAGAATTGACGTCGAGGTACATTTCCGAACAAAAATAGAATTATTGAGGGGACAAATCTCGTGTCCCTTACGGTGTGTGGGAGGCACAGGAGCCCAGACTAAACCTTCCCAGAAGCACATCACCTTACCTCCTGCTGTATTGTTAATAAGGAGCATTTTATATATTAAACTCAGAACCTATTTAGTATATGAAGAATAATTAAGCACTTGATCTAGATTTTTGAGGCTGATTCAGATTTGCCAGTAACGCTTTCTCCTCATCCCACTTTTCTTCCTCCTTTCATCCTATTTTCTATTCCCTCTCCTTTCCCCCCCCCATCCCTTCTTTTTCTCTTGCTCTTTCCCAGTTTATCCTTCTTTACCTTCTCTTTCCTACAGTCTGTCTCCCCCATGTTCTCTCCTCCACAATCTCTCTTTCCCTCTAAATCACAGTTCCCCCATCTCTTACCCCTTAATCCCCACAATCTTTCTCTGCTCCCACTGTCACTCTCAACCCTTTCTCTCCTTCTGTCTTTCCCCCATCCCTCTCGCTATATACACACACACACACACACACATATATATGCATATATAGTTGACTTTTACTGGCATTATAGCTAGATAGGGAACAACATTTTGTATATAAATTAAAAATGTATATTCCGCCTGCATTGATTTATACTTGAACTTGACTTTTTATTGTGCACGCTGCAGTGCCCAAGGTGTACGCAAGCTTCCGAAATTTTCCATACTTATTTTATTCTTTATAAAGAAAACGGGATTTGAACACGCAACTGTAGAAAGCACAAATGTACCAACCTTTGCCAAACTACAAAAGAAGAATAAAAGAAAAAAAAACACACCAGTTTGGATTGTTTCGGTTGTCTGCTTTCCTGCCAGCGATCACCCGGTTTTGACAACAACAAAATGGCGTTTGTTATAGCGGGAGAACGTCCCAAGGAGCTGGACTGTCGGTGTTTCAGACCCGAGCTGGGATCGGGGAGGGTGGAGGGAAGGGGGGGTGTCCGATGGGACAGTTGAAGAGGAGGGTTATGAGGCGGGACTCAAAAGGAGGCTAGGGAGGGGACGACGGAGGGATTGTGGGATGGGATTCCAGAGGTTGGTGGCAGAGTGGCTGAAGGCTCACCCACCGATAGTGGGGTGGGTGGATCGGGAGACATGGAACAGGCTGGAGCCCATTGGAGTGGAGGGAGCGGAAAGGTTGGCAGGGGGTTAGGAGGTCTCAGAGGTAGGCTGGGGCAAGGCCATGGAGGGATTTGAAGGTGAGGACCAGGCTCCTGAATTGAACCCTCTGGAAGAAATAAGTCCCCTAGTCCTGGTCTCACCCACTCTCCTTGTTAACCCATTCCACCTGGAGTCCTGTAGCTCAGTGGTTAGAGCACTCACCTCACGAACGAGATAACCTGGGTCGATTCCCGGGCGAAACATTTACCAAATTTCCTTGCTCCACATGCCGTTGTTTACCCAGCAGTAAGTAGTAACCCAGTTGTTCGATTGATGGATCACTTTTCCTTTAAAAATAATAGTAGTAGTGTAATAATTTGGTCACTCAAACCATTGTTTAAGGGACACTGCTGCGAGCAGTTGGCTACGGCCTTTTGCCCCCGAAATATACGATCGATTCATTTTACAGTATATTTTGTGAGATGTCTCGAGGACGTGATTAGGTCTATATGAAATACAAGGATTATTATTATAGCTGATCATTCCCCTTTTGTTCCCGTCTCAAGCCTTTCCTTCATGCCCTGGTTCCCACGTCCTCTCATTCCAACAGAAAACAGGTGTGCTGTATTGTACCACAACTAGTCAGTCACAAAACTGTTGTACATTTTGTTTTATTTCAACAAATTATTAACCTGAAGCACAGTTTGTAAATCACAATCATTTTGTTTCTGATTTATTTCTGATTAATGTGCTGCCTAATTCTGCCTCCTTTTTACAACTGCTCGTTATTGCAATCTATTTCTATAAAATACATTCGGGGGTTGTATAGCTTGTAGTTTAGCTTGTAGTTAGAAATGTCCTAGTTCTGTAACTGTGCAACAGGGTATAACTAGTTGCACCCTGTACCACAGCAGTCACACTAGTACAGAAATGTAACAGTGACATTTTATACATGTGCAAAAATATGAAATATGACAGTAACATACATTAATTGAGTAACACAACACAGACGACATACAGTACAGTATTGAACAAAATGTACAGTGATGTTACGAAGAGAACCATTAAACACGTACAGAACAGCCTGCACTGTAACAGTGTGCTACATGCACAGCAAACGGTAGAGCTTATACCACCTCTGTTCCTCCCGCAGGTGACTTTGAAGCAAAGCTGCTCAAGTTCCCCATTTTGTTTCAACCATTGTCGACAAAGAGCTTCGTTGCCAAGCACTGTTGAAGGAGCTGTTCAGCCAAGCCCACCATCCACACATCCTGGTACATCCCCAAGCGAGCAAGGAAGGTCTCTATCAAGGTTTGGTCCAAAAGGGGTAACGTCCTGATACTCAACCCCTGACGTGAACAACAACAACAACAACAACATTGCGCTTGTGTAGCGCCTTTCACGTCGGGAGGACGTCCCAAAGCGCCCCCTAAAGCATCCCTACAGGGCCTCCGTGGAGCCTGTCAGCGAAGAGAGAGTTTCTCACTCACTGACGTCTCCGCGGAGGCCCTGTAGCTCCTGGTCACCATCTCCTGAATTTCGATTCCCTGATTTGAGAGTGAGACCCCAAGTGGAGCCAGCCCTGACGTGGCTGTGAGGAATGCCCTCTGCTGGGTTGGGGTCCGTGGTGTCAGGGGTGGATTGTGAACCTGAAGCTGCTGGTCTGCCATTGCGCGGTCTCCTTGCTGACCAAGCTCCTCTCGGTGAACTGGACCTCTCCTTTGACATTGATCAGTATCACGGTGTGTGTCCTGAAATAATAATAATAATAATCATACTACTAATAATAATCCTTGCATTTGATATCGGGGCTTTTCACATTTTATCGACGTCTCAAAGCGCTTCACAGAATATACCGTAAAGTGAATTGACTGTATATCTGTGGGCGAAACGCGGCAGCCGATTGCGCACAGCAGCGTCCCACAAACACTCGTGGGTTGAAATGACCAATTTTATGATTGTGTTTTTTTTTTGACGGACTATTATTAGCAGTGTGGAGTAAGGAAACTTGCCCGAGATTTCGCCCTGACCCGCCTGTCTCAGGCTTGTAAGGCGGGTGCTCTAACCACCGAGCTCCAGGAGTTTCGTGAAATGAAACTCACATGGAGCGGAGGAGTCATCAGGTCACTAAATCTCACAGCTTCCTCTTTGGCCGTCCAAATCAACAGTGGCTACAGTCACCGGTGAATCCACCGTGCAGCGGGCTGAGGTGAGGTGTAGGCGCTGCGTGAAAGGTGGGGATTCTCGCGGCGACAGCTTGAAGCAGTTTTTCCCGGGTTAACCTACCGCGTGCCGATCAAAGGCGATGCCACACACAGCGCGGAGAATTCCTCCACGTGATTGCGCATGTAATTGTGCGTGAGCAGCGTCTCTTCCAGAAGCGGGTCCGCCAGCTGCCTGCGAACCAAAGGGTTAATGTTAACATCACCTACTGACCCAGGCCAACCCCCAGGCCTTGGATCCTGCCATCCTGCGCCTGATACTTTCCGGAATTAGGTCACCCTCCAGGGAGAGAGAGAGCGCGTTCCAATCCAACAATCTCTCTCTGGGATTTCCATAAGCGCTTTGAGACGTCTAGAAGACGCGAAAAGCGCGACATCAAATGCAAGAATTATTATTGTTATGTGTTGCTGGGATGCGTGGAATTCTCAGTTGGTAAAGTGGAGTGACTGTGTGTCTTGTAGAGATCAAAATGCGTCAGCCAATTGTGCACAGCAATGTCCTACAAACAGTCGAGGATTGCGCAACCAATTTTTAATGTACAGTACTGTGTATACTACTGTATATATGCACATGTAGATATATATACTGTACATACAGTAACTGATTACCAGTTATGGTGACCACTAACTGATCACTACACAATCATTGATCACTAGTTACACTGCTTAGTTAGCGCCTTTCACGTCCTCCCCATATAAATGCAATTTTGTTGTTGTTGCTATACAATGGCTGATCATTGGACAGACACGCTTAGCCATGACTTACGATTCCTTGTTGCCGAGAATGTGCATCAGTCTCTGTGTTAAGCTGTCTCCTGTGATCTCGCTCGCTTCGGTAATCACATTAGTGAAAAGTCGCTTCCCATACAGTAGCTTAGTCCAGGGTGTGTTCAACAGAGCGTTGCCCAGACCATAGATCCCTGATGGTAATGCAGGGGTTAATGGGAGAGAGGGGACTATAAGATTATTATGTGAAACACCCTGTACAAATATAATATTGCATTGTATTTTACAAACCATTGAGACCTTCACCCCCTCCATCTTTCCCCTCGTGATCACAGCGCTGATAATTATACCCTCCGCCATCTAACTCATCCAGACTCCTCCGACTACCCTACTTGTGGATCCTCACTGAGGAGGAAATGTCTGCTGTGATGGCTAACAATAACACAGTCACTACACTTGACAGTAACTACTGTAAAACACTTTGAGCTATGACTCTCATATGATGAAATGTAACTTCCCCTTTTCTCTCTCTCTTGCTCTCACCCTTCTTTCTCTTGTGCTTTTTTCCCTTGCTCTTTCCTTACGAGGGAATCGCAATCCCCCACCCCCCCGCTTCGTACTATCAACAACAACAGCAATGCAGCCCTCTGGCTCAGTGGTTAGAGCACTCGCCTTACAAGCGTGAGATCTGCGTTCAAATTCAGGCAGGTCAGAGCGAAACCTTGGGCAAGTTTCCTTACTCCACGCGCCTAATAATAATCCCTCCAAAAGAACAAACAATAATAAAAATTGGTCATTTCAATCCACGACTATTTGTGGGACTGGCTGCTGCATTTCGCCCACAAATATACAGTCAATTCACTTTACAGTACATTCTGTGAAGCGGTTTGAGACATCTAGAAAACATGAAAGGCACTATATCAAATGCAAGGATTATTATTAGTAGTAGTATTAGCAAACCTCCTTCCTCCCCTAAAAGTCACTAGCAATTCTGTAATTAATAATTGAAAACTAAAATTAATTATTAATAAACTGTACAGTTTTCTCCTAATCTCATTGCCTGTTTTCATTTTCATACCTGGCTCCAACAAGACAGGGTCGGAATTATTGCAGTTATTAAAGTAACACATCACGGCCTTTTGAGATTGTCTGAAGAAGAAAAAAAAACAGGCGAGAAAAAAGATCACTTTCTCTTTGAGTTTTAAAAAGAGACAAGAGGGAGTGGGGAAATCTGATTGTGAAACATTGTGGGGAAATCTGACACGTTTGCGCACCCACATCCCACACCCCAGTGATCACAATAAAACAGTCCCTTCATTCGGCAACTTCCAGAAACAGAAAGTATTGTGACTTTGTGTTTGTAGGCAAACGTGGCAGTCAGTTTATGCACAAGGAGAGAGGGAGTGAGAGCCTGGGTGGGATGGGTGGTGGTGCGGGAAAGAAAGTTAGCGAGGTAGGATAGAGATAGAGAGAGAGAAAGAGAGAAAGACAGACAGAGAAATACAAATTAGACACACTCACTGAAATTCTGCACAGATCAGGTTAAATCCATTATACTGGCTTGCTTCCTTGGCTACTTTCTGGGTGTAGGAGAGACAGTCAAGTTCAGAGACCAGGAAATCTGCCACCAGACATCCTGTGAATATAAAACACAGCCTTTTACTGCACCTCCACCACTGTCCACCTCCGTCCATTCCTCACTACCAAAAACTGCCAAAACCCTCAAACGTTTTCATCCCCTCCTGACATGACAACTCAAACAAACACTCTCCTCCCGCTTCACTATTCTCAAAATTCAACTAATTCAAAGCTCCCGGTCACAGCGGATTGATATCAAGTTGCTCTACATCTTCTAGATGTCTCAAAGCGCTTCACAGAATATGCCGTAAAGTAAATTGACTGTATATTTGTGGGCGAAACGCGGCAGCCAATTGCACACAGCAGCGTCCCCACAAACAGTCGTGGATTGAAATGACCAATTTATGATAGGTTTTTTGTGGGGAAGGATTATTATTAGGCATGTGGAGTAAGGAAACTTGCCCAAAGTTTCGCTCTGATCTGCCTGGATTCGAACACAGGGCTCACGCTTGTAAGGCAAGTGCTGTAACCACTGAGCTACAGGATTCCAAACACTGTGAGGCCTTCGCCCCTTCTGAGAGTTACCTTTCCCATTGGCTTCTGGCCGCAGGGGGAGGAGTAGACAGTTGGAGATGCCGCTCAGCCTCCCTGACCTGGAGACTCCGAGCCAGGCTCCTCCCTGCCGACCCTCTTCCATGTCCAGCCCTGAAGAACGAACCAAATCAAACATACAGTAATATACAGTGTTAATATAGTTTGGGTCTAAGCATCAAAGCATTTCCTGGAATTATTGTGAAACGTGGGGATTGTTTCATAAATCTTTTTGTTCCCGTCCCACAAATAGCCATAGAATTATTGACCCATTGATCTGAGGGATTGTAGGTCAGGACACAGGGGGAGATAGAAACTCCCTTCTCTTTTCACCAGTACTGTCTCTGGACCTTTAACGACCAGCTGAACAGGCAGATGGCACTTTGTTTGTGCCTCCAACAATGCAATGCTCCCTCCAACCACTCCCCAGCCCTCAACCACTCCCACACATTCACACGGTGCTGAACTGTGAGCTCAAAGTGGGGCTTGAACCCACAACCTTCAGACCCTGAGGCTGCGCGCCTTGTTACTCACCGCTCAGAACCTCAGGTTTGTGGGGCCAGAACTGGGCGGATTTGGCCGGTCGGTGATAATATTCATCTCGATTGGCAGCGAGGATCAGCCTGTGAAAATATGGGACAGTCGGCATTCCTGGGGAGGGGTGATCACCAGGTGTGGGCGGGGCTGATCACCAGGTGTGGGCGGGGCTGATCGCTAGGTGTGGGCGGGGCTGATTGTCAGGTGTGGGCGGGGCTGATCACCAAGTGTGGGCGGGGCTGATTGTCAGGTGTGGGCGGGGCTGATCACCAAGTGTGGGCGGGGCTGATCACCAAGTGAGGGCGGGGCTGATCGCTAGGTGTGGGCGGGGCTGATCACCAAGTGTGGGCGGGGCTGATCGCTAGGTGTGGGCGGGGCTGATTGTCGGGTGTGGGCGGGGCTGATTGCCAGGTGTGGGCGGGGCTGATTGTCAGGTGTGGGCGGGGCTGATTGTCAGGTGTGGGCGGGGCTGATTGTCAGGTGTGGGCGGGGCTGATTGTCAGGTGTGGGCGGGGCTGATTGTCAGGTGTGGGCGGGGCTGATTGTCAGGTGTGGGCGTGGATGAGTGACAGGTGTGGTGTTTCTGATATTGTACAGTGAGTTGACTGTGTTTGTGTATTTGGGCACCATGACTGTTCCACAAACAGTGGTGGATGAAGTGACTAAAATTATTATTATTACTGTAGTATTGTTTGAAGGGATTATTGTCACTGGAAAGCGATCCTCCAATCGACCAGCAAACTAAGTGAGTTCCGTACTGAGATTGCAAGAGGGGCCGCAGTAAATGTGGGCAATTAGTGTTATTATGGTGACTTGGTTCGCCCCCAAATTTGATCACTCAATCCACGACTGTTTGTGGGACACCTCTACGCCGTTATTTGCCCACAAAATACACAATCAATTCACTTTACACTGTATTCTGCGAAGCACTTTTGAGACGTCTCGAAGACGTGATAAGGCGCCATATCAAACGCAAGCATTGTCATTAGAATTTGCTTATTATCTCCCAAGTTGAACAAGTAGAACTTGTTATTGAATAGGTTGTGGTTTGGTGGCCCTGATGGCTGTTTGTGGGTAAAATGGCTCCTGCGTTTGCCTCCAATTGTAGCCATTCACTCAACAGCAATTATTGCGTGGAGTCCTGTAGCTCAGTGGTTAGAGCACTCGCCTAATAATCCCTCCAAAAAAACAATACAGTAATAATAAATTGGTCGTTTCAATCCACGACTGTTTGTGGGGGACGCTGCTGTGCGCAATTGACTGCCGCGTTTCGCCCACAAATATACAGTCAATTCACTTTACAGTATATTCTGTGAAGCGCTTCGAGACGTCGATAAGATGTGGAAAGCGCTATATCAAATGCAAGGCTTATTATTATTATTATAACTTACCTCCAGGAGTAAGGAAAGTTCACTAAGGTTTTGCCTGCCCAGGATTCGAACCCGAGTCCTCTCGCTTGCCAGTGCTCATCACTACACTAAGGAATGTGAGACTCACTTGTAATCTGCTGGATCCTTGGCATCTGGGTTGAATTTGAAGAAGAGAATGCACATGGCATCAACCTCCAGTCTCTGGGACCTGGTCTGGGAGTCAACTGAGGCAGGAGAGAGAGCATTCCCTAAATTATCTTGAGCCTCACTTCCTATTGGAGTCTCTGTAGATTAGACATAAAATCTCATCGGGGTTTTGTCTGTCAATCATCAGGCTTTGGTCTGAGTATTGGCTGCATTGGTTGAAAACCCGTTGATTTCAACAATGGAAAACATTTTTGGTAGGGGATTTAAACGAAAGAGCAAATGAGGGGAGTGAAAAGAGAGGAAACAAAGATAAAAGGACAGGAAAGAGAGGAAACAGAGAAATGGGGGATGGAAAGATAGAGGGGAGGAAGGTGGGAGGGGGTGAAGATAGAGGGGGTGAAGATAGAGGGGGGGAGAATGTTACAGGGGGGAATAGTGGCGTTAGGAAAAGACAAAGAGGAAAAGAGGCAAGAAAACACAAGAAGAAAGGTGAGAAGGGGGGAGATAAAGAGCAAGACATAATAATAAAAACAAAACAAATTAAAATTGAATTGAAGGCAGAGTTAAACCCTGAGCTACACCACATCCTTGAAAGTAGCGTTCAGGAGGTGGGATGCCAAGAGTAACTTTTATATTGACAAAATATCAACTTTTATTCCAGTTTGGGGCAGTTTTGTACTCGGTTCTTACAAGGTTCTTAGAGATACCGGTGGGTAACTATTTGGGGGAGCACAGGTTTGCAGGGCGATGGGGAGAGAGTGGTGGGTAGGGGGTGGGGGGGAGTGGGATTGATTTGGGCAGCCCTTTTCAAAGAGGCAGCACAGACACGATGGGCCGAATGGCCTCCTTCTGTGCTGCGTTAACGCTACAATTGTATGAAGGTGCTCACTCCAATGCAACCTCTTGTGACAACAACCAGCACCCAACATAAAATTACATTTCTAGAGCGCGTTTCACGTTGGGAGGAGGTCCCAAGGCACTGAACAGTCAGGGGGGGCCAAGGACCCGAGCTTGAGTGGGGTGGGGAGGAGGTGGGGCTGGGGTGAGAGAGGGCAGAGAGGGTAGAAAGGCGGCCGAAGGCTGAAGTCGAGAAAGAGGATCTCGAGTCCTGCCTTGAAGGAGGCGAGGGAGGCGGGCGAGGGGGGGGCGAGGGGAGGGGGGAGGGGGCCGGGTGAGGGAGGCGGGCGAGGGGGGGGGCGAGGGGAGGGGGGAGGGGGCCGGGCGAGGGAGGCGGGCGAGGGGGGGTGAGGGAGGGGGGAGGGGGGCCCGGGCGAGGGAGGCGGGCGAGGGGGGGGGCCTGGGCGGAGGGAGGGGGGTGAGGGAGGGGGGAGGGAGGGGGGAGGGGGGGGGCGGGGAGGGGGGTGAGGGAGGGGCGAGGGGGGGCGAGGGAGGGCGGGGAGAGGGGGGCGCGAGGGGAGGAGGGGGAGGGGGCAGGAGGGGAGCAGGGCAGAGGGGGGGGGGCCGGAGCGAGGGAGGGGGGGGGCCGGGCGAGGGGCAGGAGGGGGCCGGGGCGAGGGGGGGGGGGGCGAGGGCAGAGGGAGGGGGGGCGGGCCGAGGGAGGGGGGGGGGGCCGGGCAGAGGGAGGGGGGGGGACGGGCGAGGGAGCGGGGGGAGTGCCGGGCGAGGGAGGGGGGAGGGGGCGGGCGAGGGAGGGGGGGGGGCCGGGCGAGGGAGGGGGGGGGGGGCCGGGCGAGGGAGGGGGGGGGGGGCCGGGCGAAGGGAGGGGGAGGGGGGGCCGGGGGGGGCGAGGGAGGGGGGAGGGGGCCGGGCGAGGGTGGGGGGAGGGGCCGGGAGGGGCCGAGGGAGGGGGGGGGGCGGGGGAGGGCGAGGGAGGGGGAGGGGGCCGGGCGAGGGAGGAGGGGGGGGCCGGGCGAGGGAGGGAGGGGGGGGCGGGCGGGGGCGAGGGAGGAGGGAGGGGGGGGCCGGGGCGAGGGAGGGGGGGGCTGGGGGCGGTGGGGGGGCGAGGGAGAGGGGGGAGGGGGGCCGGGCGAGGAGAGGGGGAGGGGGGGGGGCCGGGAGGGGGAGCGAGGGGAGGGGGGGAGGGGGCCCCGGGCGAGGGAGGGGGAGGGGGCCGGGCGAGGGAGGGGGGGGAGGAAGGGCCGGGCGAGGGAGGCGAGGGAGGGGGGAGAAGGGGGCCGGGCGATGAGACTGTGGGATGGAGTTCCTGAGTGTGGGGGCAGAGAGGACGAGACAGAGACTCCAGGGCGTTGGGAAATGTGCCTCACACTCACTGATCCGACAGTTTTCATCCAAGAACTGGATGAAAGCGGCCAATCAAGCCCCTCCCCCATCCCCCCCA